>JACCHV010000035.1:1950000-2490000 GCA_018907245.1 Eupristina koningsbergeri
ATGAATTATGTAAATCGTAAATTTTATTTCTTATTTAATAATGTACATTGCTTAAAAATAAATATTATTTATACAAACTTATGTAATGGTATAACGCTAATATCGTAAATGTTGATTTATATAATTATATCGCGAGCATAAGGAGTAAAATATTAATTGTTTGAACTAAGCATTGATGAGATGATAACCAACGGTCTCCAGATTATGCTTCAAGGAGAACTAATACATATTAAATCCTTTATGTAAATCCAGAAAATTAGAGTAAACAGAAGATATAAAATTAGAATACACAACAACTCTAGGTTAGATAATTGAATAGCAGATAATAATTTTTACAAAGGATAACTGCAAAAAATACTAATAATAGCTATTGTGACTAAATGCCAGATATCACATCAATACTGAAACCATCATTTACTTTATCTTTACTTCCCATTACAAAATAATATTTTTATTTGTGGCTTAGCACATTTCACTTTATGATGCTATGCTCGCTTATTTTCGAAGTTATTAATTCAAGAATAATCTCACTCTGCATAATTTAAAAAAAAAAATCTATTGTGCTAAATATAGATAATTTGTCATAGGTAATTTAGAAATAAATTTTTCATCGTTATGAAACAATTAATTTGTTGAATTTTATGAAATAAATACTTACACAAATCTGTAAATTTAATCAACTTTTCGATTAATAAATTTTTACAATATTATTTAACTATTAAATATTTATTCAAAAGATATATTTTAGTTGTTGTATGAATTATATGAAAGTAAGTTTTTTTCTATAATTTATATAAATTTTTATATAAAGCTTTATTTATAAGATTGTCTGAAATTCGTAAAAAAAAATAAATTAATACTCTTATGAAATTTTATCTTTGTAACATTTTTCATAAATAATAGAAACAATCTGCTTGTTGAAAATAATTCCTTGTACGAAAAAAAAAAATAAATTTTAAAATTTTACAATTGATTGATATGTATGTAGATAAAATAAAATTAAATACAATTAAATTATTGAAATATAATTAAGTATTGCTCAAAACCTTGAATGGAATTTATTTTTTAAATAACCTTTTGAATTTTTTACATAAGCTTTGAGTTAGTGTAATCTATTACAAAAAATATAAAAATACAGATGTTGGTGTTTAATGTGTACCTTTTATGTTTCTGTATATTTATTAAATGTTTAACAGTAACTTATAATGATCTTATATAATCACTTCCCGAGAAATATAAATTGAGAAATATAAATATCAAATGTAAATATAAATTATATATAAGTATAAATGTTATTATAAATATAAATTAAATAAGAATGAATTTAGTGCATAGATCATCTGTAGTAGTCAATTGTAAGTATAATAGTAGTAATTGTAAAAATTGATAGAATTAAAAAATATTTTGAAAACGTTTTAATAGTCTAATAATGAAATAAAAGTTTTCATTAAAAATTTTAGTATCTGAAAAAAATTTCTGAAGTAAGTAAAAATGAGCTAAATGCAGCGATATTTTTACAAACAAATCTGTAATAAATATAAGAAAAAAAATGGGCAAATTAACGCATTCGATTAGAATAAAAAGACCCGTACAGTAGAAATGTCATTGGCTTAGAAGTTTATCTCTTCAACTTGCTCTTATCTTTTCTTTTTCTAAGCTTGTGTTTTGTCCAAGTTTCACCTAGTTATTTCTTGTTGAAAACTACAGCCAAACATGTATTCTTTCGTTTCTATGTTGGCTTACCCTTAATAGCAACAAATGCACAAATCAGCTTTTATATTGTTTCCGCAACAAGCAGCAAAGCCCCATTCATAATAATCGTGGATAGATTCGATTAAAACAGGAATTATTTTCTTATTTCAATCGTTTAAACAAAATTTACAAATATAGAAATGAATAAAAGTTATTTAAAGCGAATTTTAAATTACGTATCTTACAAGTTTATCATTTAATTCATGCATTAAGCGCGTTTATAATATTCAAAAATATCAAACATTTTAATAATCATAATATTGGACAATGTAAGATGCTATATTAATACATGCAGCATATTGAAAAATAGAGGTACTATTGATACTAAACATTAAAATGAGATATGTTTTCCATCTCACAGCATTCTATAGAAGCTTGTAAGCCAATACTAGGCAGCTTACAAGTCTGGATTAAATGGAGCGTAGCAACTGGATAACGCTCGGTATTGGGAAATTTATTGAAAATTGGTAGCGAAGACTGATGAAGTATATTTTTCAACGTAATCACGATAAAAGGATTAAAAAGACATTTTTAACTCATTAAAATAATTTGCTCCACAATAATTCTCAAATTAGAGACATTTTTTAAATTTTTATCATTAGTAATTAATAAGCAAAAAAAATTATTTATACCATATGATATAATAAGAAACTAGTCGTAAAAAATATAGAAATTGGTTTTTTCTTTTAAATATTTATAATTAATTTGCAATGAGCATTATTCTTTACAATGGATAACTTAGAGGCATAATCTCTTTTTGCAATAAAAAATTTTTTACTGCGTTTAAAATATATATGAATTAATCTTGTACAAAAATATTATTCAAATTTAATGATAATAATACAATTAAATTAAAAAATCTATTAATTTGATTCATTTCAAATCTTTCAACTCAATGAGGATTTTAGCACGCCTTAACAATTAAAAAAAAGTCAATGTTTATGGATTAGTAGCATAATTACACACACTTATAATGATTTTACAAAAATTCAAAACTTATCTTCATTTTTTATAATTATAATATTTTGAAGATATCCCAATTACATTGCAAATATTAATGTTGAATTTAAACGCGGTTCTGACGCTCAAATCATACTCACTCATCTAATAAATTTCTTGGTTAATCGTGCGTACGCTTACATTCAATCTATTCATAAAAATGTATAAAATTGCAGATCTAACCCATGTAAATGTCCTGTAGACCTGAATCGATCTACTGGGCTATAGAATAAAGACGGCTACATCAACTCTGCCTAATGCGTTTAAAACATAACAAGGACTTGTCAGTATTAATCCAATACTGCATCTCTCTCTTGTTAACATCAGTGCAGAACCGTAACAATCTGTTGGAGTATTTGCGGTTTACTCCCTTCCTTACATACACCCAACCACCCACGCACCTATACATACATACACATCATTCCCGGTCTATGCATTAACCTAATTTATGCGCACATTGATTTTTATATTAACAAGATTAACTGCATACCTTTGAACTCCACATACTATATAAATACTTTGAAACTATATAAAAAAAAAAAAAAAAAAAAAAAAAAAAAAAAAAAAACATTACAATTTTATCATTTATTTAAATTTATTTTACATGTATCATTGCACGAATTGTCATTTTTCAATGGTCGAATAAAAATAAGTTTTCAATAATATTTATAAAGTAGCCAAACAAAATGAAGTCTATTTGGTATGTAGCTTGACTTGACTTTAAACTTTCTCTAGGAGAAAGTATTTTGCTGTAGATATTACTTTCAATTATAAAAGTAGAATAATTACAAATACTATCAGATAATATTAGTGTATTTAGAATATTGATTGAATAATTGGAATATTTTTACTATCTTTAACCCCACAAAAATGTTTCAATGCACAATATATTTACAAGTTTATGCTTATTGCATACCATCCTCTTACTTAAGCTATGGGTATACTTTTAAAAATGTAATTTTCATTTTTTTTATTTCAATTCAATAGAAAAGCCCTAAAAATAGTATTGTTAAAAAAATTAATTGATTTTCTTTCAAATCAGTCAAATATATTTCTACAAATAAAATTAAATTTCGAGAAATTTTATCAAGATAAAAATATTTATCCGAAAGGTTATAAGCGATTGGACATTATTTAAAATAAATTTACTGTCATAAAATTAATAATTTATATTAATTGAATTTTGTTTTTATAATTAAAGTTTGCATATGCTGTCTAAGCGATATAAGTATATATATTTTCTTGCAAATAAATATACACATCTTAATGATAAATATATATAATTTTCTGCTATTTAAAAATTAAATCATATTAAATGGATTTAACGTCTATCTCTTTAAAATTCCATTTTAACTTTAATTTGTCATTCTTTTCATTATATAACGTTATACTTTGAACACTTATGTAAATTTTTAATTTAATTTTTTCATTCAAATGAATCACTAAAAATTTTCATTATCACTTAACACGTGATTATTTACTTTTTTATAACAAATTCCATATTCATTTATTTGTACATACATTTAGTTTTGATAGTGAAATTCCAAGACTAGCTGCTTTCTCTAAATGTGTCAAAGTAGAATACAATTAAAATAATGAAGACTTATTTTGTATAATACTCCGAATGAAAATGCAAAGCTAAACAAAGTCAAAGTAAACATTTAGATTCTTGCTGAGAAAGACATGACTAAACCAAAATTCAAAAGAACATTACCGTCACTATACCAGCTTTTGCAATGTTTTGTCACTGAAGCATTCAAAACGAAAATGAACTAGCTAGTATTTATATTTTTTACATGTACTCAGATCTTTTATAAAAAAGATTTTCTTCTCATTTTTTTATGGCATGTTATTTTAAAAGTCTAGTTTACGTATGATAGAAATGAATATTTCAAAATGAAACAGATTCTTCAATTTATTATTTAGCACGCGCATTTTCAAGAAAGAATAAACATGATAATTGTAAATAAAATTCTAAATAAATGAAGTTGTATGAAATTCAACTTAATACTGCACGTTTTTTAAATAAATTTTACACTTAAATCAGTAGTCAATTATGTTCTAAAATGGTAACTTTATTACTTTGTATTTATATTTTTGATAAAAAATTTTAAACATTAATGTTTATAAATATAAGTTAATAATAAATGAAATTAATGATAAGTATTATCATATTATAAAATTATGGCACACAATATTTTGTCTTTTAAAGTTTGTTATTTTACTTTATTTTTAGATAGTACTTTAAGTTGTTTATTATTTACCACTAGCTAATAATTATATTTCAAAGAAAACCTTAATGATCCATGTAAATTTATATAATTTCTTAATAATTTTTTTATATAATAAAATATATAAGATTTCTAATTTCAAAAAAATCAATACATTATTTGAAGTATAAATAATGAAACAAGGAAATTATTAAATTGGTAACTGACCCACTGACATGTTTTAAGATTGAAGACTCAAGACGGCATTATCAATCTGATAGTGTATACTCAATTGAACTTAATTAATTAAGGTTTCAAGTCTCGTTGGCCAGCACACTTAGACATCGTATAGAGTTGCTGAATTACTCGACAAGTCGTACTTGCAAAGTGGGTCAGCTATTCATCTACTGGTAATATACATTTGAGTATACAATCAAGGTATAGTTATGCTGAATTTATTCAGAAGCTTTTAGATCCATTTAAGAGTGAGAGCGATTCACACTTTCTTCTGAAAGAAAGCGCAAGCATTTTATTGTACGTGCGTGTGTGTACATGTTTATGTACATATATACATATGCACATATATGTATGTGTGGGTGTGTTTTGTGTTTGTGTGTGTGTGTGTGTGTGTGTATTATATGTATAAATGCATAATAAAATATTGAAGCACTAATACAATAAACATATTGTTAATTTAAAAGAATATATAAGTGTACATTACTTCTTATTAAAAATTAAATATATGTTTTGCTTTGCCTCTAATGCCGTTACAATATCGATTTTAAATGCTCCTTTATGCTTTCGATAAGTTACTAAATGTAATATATGTACTTTAATTGGATTCAGCGATAACATTTTATTTTAAGCTATTCAACAATGTTATTCATTATTATAAAACGTTGTATTTTGATTTCTTTAAATTTAGTGTTACTATTAATGAGATACTATATTAAAAAAATATTTTCATTTTACATTTTATTTACATTATTTAATAGGTAAATTATTAAATTTACTGGTCTGTTTTTATTCAATGTTTATTTAAGAAATCTTTTGTTTAACACAAATTTGAATATTTAATCATTGATTTTATAATTATATCACTATAATTTACATAATATTTAATATAGTTTTACATATTGTAATCATAAAATTAAGTACCATTAGAATCCTCAAAAATTACAAATAGATTTTAATAATTAATTATACTATATTTACCTTGGTTCTTAATGTTTATTGTAATTTATAATATTTCTTTTTTTGTGTAATATATATTAAATTGAAAGAAAGTATTCATAAATTATAATAACCTTGAAAATTAATTAAAAATATTACGAAATTTTAGTTTGAGAATTCTGTGATTTAGCATTATTATTTATTAAATACATGGCAGAAATATTTTTTTTTTTATTAATATCGTCATTTATGAACAAACGTAAGTGTTCTCATTATATTTATTGATGTAATTCTCACTGTATTAACAGATAAATTGTCAGTTAATAAAGCAATTACAATAATTATCTTAAACTATAAATTATACATAAATCAACAGCAAATTATAAGAACAAATTGCAGAATTTTTCAGCTTTAATTTTTATTTTCCCAAAATGATCTACAAAATATAATACAAAGCAATAAATTGTTGAATATTGTTCAATATAAAACCGTAATATAATTAAATGCAACACTTGTCAATGTCTTGCGAATAAGACATTTATCATTTTGTCATATAACGATCAACATATCCTTAGATTATGTGAATTAAATTCACATTTAGATGTTTAATTTAAGCTTCGTTTGTTTAAAATGAATTGTAAATTAAAATGGTAATTCGTATTTATTTATTTTAACACAAAATAATAAAATAAAATTATTGAGTACACAAAGTAATATTTTATAAGTAGTAATATTTTTAAGAATTATTTAGAATTAAAATGTCTCGTTAGCTGTAATGTTACACTTAGTCTTGCAATGAGAATTATTGGGCAAGGAAATGTTTATTTTTTTTTGAAAATAGTCATTTTTAAATGAAAATAGCCCTTTCGGCCAATTAAAGTTAACTAAATTAGTGCTCAAAGTTTGAGCATTTATTCGAATCGCGTGAATAGGTAAAATTTTTCAAATTACGCAGCGCCCAATATATATATATGTGTGTGTGTGTGTGTGTGTGTGTGTGTGTGTGTATATATTTATTATAAAAGAGAAATGTCTACGATAACGCTCGAGGAAAGGAGATTTTAAATTATTTACATGATTCCACTTTCTTGTATTCATTGTTCATCTTTTAATCCGTGTGTTGTCGTGTTCTTATCGCAACTAACAATCCAATAGATAACACCGACTGACTACAGCTCAAGCGCCAAAAGATACCGACGTATTTTTTTTCTTTTTCTTTTTCTTTTTCTTTTTCTTTTTCTTCTTCAAGAAGAGGTCTACTATTGCCATGTACATTCGATTAGCTTGTCAACGAGTTTACGTGCGCACAATAATTAACGTGAGTGTATTAGTGGCGATGGTTTCCTTTCGAAGCGAATCGCCGTCGACAATAAAATGAGCTCCTCATTTTCATCGCAGACACGGAGAGACCAGCTCGTGAGTGTTTCGACGAAATCTATTGGCTCGAGTTCCACACGCATTGGTCAGAGTGGAAAGGGCTCCGGTTCAACGAGGAGCACAACTCAGAAGAAAGCCAACATGAGCTGCCACCAACACGAACAAGGGCCCGCTGCTCAAAGGTTCCTCTCCCTTTTCCTGTGCTTCTTCTTCTTGTTAACAACGGTGTCTCACCGGGTGCTCACCCAGGAGCTGAGACTCACAGCCTCCCTCCAAGCGAGGCAGTACGTGATGACAATGAGGGACTTTTTCATTGGACCATGTCTCGTCAAAACTAATCACATTTGTCCCGACGAAGAGGTATCCTTTTTTCTCTACACCCAGAAGAACCCAAAGGACGGCCAGGAGATCCTCGTCAATGGCAGTGACTCAAATTTGGGCCGCACCTACTTTGAGAAGCAAGACCCCACGAAAATTATTATCCATGGGTACAACTCGGACATGAAGTTGGGCTCACTGGTCGACATTAGAGAAGAGTATTTAAAAAAGACCAGTTACAATTTAATTGCGGTTGACTGGCACAGATTAGCATCCGGTCCCTGTTATCCGGTTGCGGTCCACAATGTGCCCCACGTCGGCCAATGCCTTGCTCAACTAATTGAAAGACTCAAAGATTACGGAGCCGTGGACATCCACGTGATTGGCTTTTCCTTGGGTGCACATGTTCCCGCGTACTCTGCAAATCATCTCAAGCCCTACAAAATACCTAGAATAACAGGTCTAGATCCAGCTATGCCACTTTTTATCACTGTGAACAAGGACGAAAAATTGGATGCCGGCGATGCTGACTTCGTCGATGTCTTTCATACCAATGCCTTTGTGCAGGGCAAAATCGAGCCAAGTGGACATATCGATTTCTACATGAATGGTGGGATTAATCAACCGGGATGCTGGGAAAAGAGAAATCCATTTGGATGTAATCATCATCGTGCAGCCTCGTACTTCGCTGAGTCTATTAATAGTGAAATTGGATTTTGGGGATGGCGATGTTCTGGATTTTTGGCATATTTGTTAGGGCTGTGCCCCCCAAGACTACCAGCGGTTCTTGCTGGCGATCCAGTGGACAAAAGTAATAAAGGGTACTTTTTAGTCAGAACTAAAGCCGAGAGTCCCTATGCGGAAGGGATGTTTACAGCTGACAAAAGCATTAAATAGTGATTTGTGTTCCAAGTGCTGCACTGTGATAAAAAATTTTCGTATTTTTAAATCTACATGTTATTTATTCTTGAATGCGAGTGAGAGGAAGAATATTTTTTATGTTTCATACAGCTATAGTGTATACTTTTGTGAATAAACATATTAAATAATTGTTTTATTCGTTAAGTGCAAACTTTCTTTCCACGAAATTCTAATAAATCAAGAATTTTTTAAATAATTTTTTTAAAAATTTCTGAAAAACACTTGATTAAAATTTTTAATTTTTTCATAATCCTTTATATTAGATTTTTTTGCACTACCATCATAAATGATAATTGATATATAAATAATTATATTATAATTATATTTTATTATAATTCAAATTATAATGTAAATTTAAAAACAATTTATATTATATAATTTTTTAATTACAACACTTTCTTCGAATTAGGCTTCAACATTTTTTTTTATACTACTCATACACCATAAGTAACTTGTAATAAGTAGCTCCATTTAAATACAATTATATTTACAGATATGTATAAATGAAAAACGCGAATATTTCTCGAATGAATCATTAAAATTATTAATGAATCATATTCATTAATGTCTACTAAAATATGCATTTATATTATTAGTAATTTAATAATTATAAAAATTATGAATTATGTAATTGAGTAAATTTTACAAAAATTTTAAATTTTTTATTTGTCGTAATTTGAATATGTTTGTTACATTTAAAATATTATTTTTATTATTAATATTTAACAATTATAAAATCTGTTATTTTATAAAACATTATAGTATACGTAATTTGTTTAGAGATTAACTATGCTTGTTACGTTTAAAATATTATTTTTATTATTAATAGTTAATCTCTAAAAGAATTACGTATACTATTATGTTTTATAAAATAACAGATTTTATAATTGTTAAATACTTACACATTGGTTATGCTTAAAATTATCTACCTTTTAAAAACAATTTATAATGATTCAGTATTTGGAAGTGAATTATAAGTTTTAAAGGGTTCAGCTATAAAAATAAAAATAAATCAAATCTAAATTTATTATTATATTTAAATAGAATATTTCATAAATTTTACGATATTTAATTTAATTTTTTATAACAGTTGTAATATTATAAATGCATTATAATAGAATAATATTTATATTATAAAAAAATTATCTGAAAATATAATGATATTAATTATATTATATTTATATTTAAACATAATTATTGTAATTAAAATGCATAAATATGTACACAAGTACAATATATATATTATGAATTCAATGTAGCCACATTTAATTGAATTGAATTTTAAATAGAATTAAGCTTAAATATTCATATGAACTATTTAATTTAAAATTAAAGTTTTATATATAGTTCTGCAAAAGTTATCATGTATTTTATAGAACTATTTGTTATATTTTCTTATACCTTATTTTATATAATTTAAAAATAAAATTACTACTCATTCTTTAATTTTATTTGAATTAAATATTATATATAGACTAAGCAATAGAGCACTTTTAACGTTGTGAAAAAAGCAGTAGACACTTATATAAAATAACGTAGGAAAATCAGTGAATTCTTATTTTTTAAAATGACCCTAAAAATATTCAGAAATTTTTTTATTAACAAATTTAAATAAAATATGCATTTTTTATACATTTTTGTTATAAAATGAAAAGTCGTCATTTTAACACTATAGTGTCAATGAATGAATTATGTCCAATAAAATTATGAAGAAAATTCATTTTTATATAAAGCGTCCAAAAAAGTTTGATAACTTTCCGCATAATTTAATTAAAAATAGTATTTTGCTAAAATTAATAGTCTCATTGAGCTGAAATTTTGTAGAAATACAATACATATTAATCACCTTAATATTTCCAAAACAAAAGTTCTAAATATTGAAAAATAATTAAGTGACAAATTTTTTAATTAGTTTAAAAATTTTCCGATTTTTTGAAAATTCCTCTGCTGCTAATTTATTAATTGGTTTATATAAAACTAGATTTTTATCGTAGTTTTATTAACTACATTCATTCATTGACACTATATTGTTAATATTACGATTTTTTACATTCTAAAAAAAAAATAAAAACGAAATGTACATTTTCGTTTAATTTGTTAATAAAAAAAATCCCGAATATTTTTAGTGGCATTTTAGAAAATAAGAATCTACTGATTTTTTTTACGATTTTTGTTATATGTTAAATGTTAAATTTTTGTTACATGTGGTTATCTTTTTTTTCATGATCTAAAGAGTTCTCAATTGCTTGGCTTATACACATTAATAATCATGAAAACCTATTATTGTTTATTAAAAATAATTTATCGCGATAGAATAAACTGTTATTTGTTAAAAAATAAAATTCTTAAAAGTATTAATATTATGTCTTATTTATTTGAATAAGATTGATTTGTATATTAAAATAAATAAATTTCAATTAATCGAAACGACTATTTACAGTCAATATTAAATTAAAGAAATACAATAGATGATAACACATCATAATATCCGAAAGTAAATAAAATTCATTTATACTAGTATAATTATTGACTGTAAGTTTTCAGCAACAGGTTGTTTTTAACGTTAAACTTGGACGACATTTGAACTACTTTGAACATTCTCTTTTTTTCCATCATTTTCTTCTTTTGATATTTGTATATCATACACAATAAATATAATATAATATAGTTTAATTAAATGCCTTGTACATTTAATTGGCTTTTTTATCTGAATATTCGCTACACACTATTAAATGATGTTTATGTTTTATAAATTATAAATAAATTTTTATAAATCAATTATTTCTTGCCCTAATCTGGCTATTTGATTAATTTATATAAATCTGAAATAAATAATATTAATTTAAAAATTATTAAATAATAAATCGATATTGTAACTTTACTTTTTTGAAGTTGATGTTTAAAAAAATTTATAATATTCTCAAGTAAATGTTTAACAAAATCAAGAAAAAAAATTAAATATATTTATGAAGAAACGTAAAAAGGAATTTCCTTACCCAATCTAACTATTTGCAAAAAATTATTTTCACAATTTAAAAAAAAAAAAACTGAAAAGTATTCGAGTATTAAAATAAAAAAATGCATAGGAATGTTAAATACAGCTGCGTTCATCGGGATAAAAAATAAAGGGCGAGGTATGCAGACCAGAAAATTGTGCAATAAATATATATATATATTTCCTTTTTTATTAGATCAATATAAAGAGGATTTCAGAGACAGAGAGCAAATAGGAGAGAGAGAGAGAGAGAGAGAGAACAAAAGTGAAAATGTTGGGAAGAGAAAGAGTTCGCTCGTGTCTTAATAGGGAATGGTCGCATTAAAAGTTGAAGGGATTGTTTATAGCTTGCTTCTGCGTTCACGAAGCACGTAATTTAAAGTTACCGGGAGTTGTTTTGATGCTGAGCCTTCAGGGTTGGCATCCCTGCAACTGCGTTGTTCTGCGTTCTGATACAACACTTGAAACCAAACCGGCAGGGGCATTTCGCTGGAACTGGAGAACACGCAATAATACCTATCTTGAGAAAACGACAATAAAGCTAAAGTTCGTGGGGCGCCAGTATTACTAGTAGTAGCTCAACCAGTCCTACTAGCCAAAACAAACCAGTCCAAGCTTAAATTAACTTAAACTACGGAATATTTTGCCCGGAACTTCGGATAAAATGATCAATAAACAAAATGCCATTGTTCAACCTGAATCGATGCCCTGATGTTAATAACTTGGCTAATTTTCATCAAATATCTCGACGCTCGAGATAAGATTTTTTTTTTTTATTTTAGCCTGGATATTTATAATTCTTTAATCATCATAATTCTTGATTTTTAAATAAACTGTAGATTTTTCATTCGTTTTTACTATAAATTTATCGGCTGAAGAATATAATTATCCATTGAAAACCAATTAATTATTATAAATAATATAAAAATATATTTAAGCTAAATAGATATTTTTTTTGATGGATAAGAACATTTTCATAAAAATGAGTATTTCTAAAATAAATGTCATTTGTATGTACAAAATGTAATTATTTCAGTACTCTCCATAATTTAAGGTTATTTCCTTAAAAAATTTAACCTATCCATTCATTTGACAGTTGAGAATTTATATAATAAACAATCAATATTTAATACATAAATTGATAAGATCAATTTATATACCGTGAAGACATACCGAAATTTTTACCGACATCCAATCAATAATACTAAAATCAAAAACCGAAATTATATTTTTTTCCTATTGTATTTTAACTTCCTCGATGAAAAAAATGAAAATTTACCTCACATGCAAAGACTCACAAAAGTTGAAAAGCTGAAATAAAAATATTTAAATTACAGATATTGCATATAATTCAGACAGTCAGTTTATCTATAAATCTATAAATATATTTATTATCATCTTAATCATTTGCGATCCACATGATCATTTATCTGTCTACATAGTGAGTTACATTTTTTTTTTTTTTCAAAATACCCGCATGGACTCAAACAATAACGAGACAAATAAATTCAAACTTACCCTACATCCGATTTTCTCCATATTCACAAAGTAGGAAATTATACGAAGTATAATCAAATCATATTATACAAAGTGAGAATGAAAGAAAAAAGATGAATGAGTAACAAAGTACACAGTAGTAGCTTGGATGTATCCGTGAAACTAACACACACACTTTCAAAAATCTATCAAAAGATTATAATAAATATATATGATAGTTTCTCGTATCAATAAAATTCTAAATCATTATAAATCTTTTATTCTTCCATTTAAATATTTACTAATAGTAAATAATATATTAATTACAAATGATTATTTACTAATATATTGATTATTAATATATGAATTGATTACTAATATACTAATTATTTAATTTACATTGATCTACTTTGATTCTTTCGATTATTTATTCATAAAATTATTAATAAAATAATCATAATAATAAATTATAATAGTTATCTAAACCTTCATTATAATTACTCTTTTAATAAATAATAAAATTAATTACACTTTTTATACCGAGAAATAATGTTGAAATAAAATTTACAATTTATGATTTAAACAAACTTTATTTAGATTACATATAAATTATTCTTATATTAAATTTAAAATTTTTTTTTATATTGTAAGATTTCATTTTAATACAATATATCAATAAACAACAGGTATATAAATTGTATTTTAGTCTAACAGCACCCAACAATTATGCATTAAATCAATATAAAAAAATTAATATTATTTTATTGTTGTAATTTTAATTTATTATTAAAATTAACATTAGAGTTACAAGTAATACCACATCAATTATTATAAAACTACATGAATATTAATATTCTTATTAAACAAATAATATTTTTAAGTATTATAATTATTAACAGAACTCAAAATAAAAAAATAAAAATAGACATAAAAATAAATATGATAAAGATATAATAAAAAATATTTTAATCGGATGATTAATCTAATAAAAAAAAGATATTATATTTAGGTTTTATTAAATAATTATTAAGATATTTATAAGTTAATGAAATTTGAAACCGAATCATCAAGTAATTTAAAAAAAAAATATATTATCTTGTATTATTTATTTGTTCTAATATATTGATTTTTATATTATTTAAATTAATAATATTGAATTTATATCAGAATCATAAATGATGTATTATAAAACGTAATATATATGTATTAAATTTATAATCGACAGAAACATTTAAAAAATTATTTAAAAATATATAAAAACGTTTAAAAATTAACAAAAAAAGACATTTTTTTTATTGAATTAAGAAATAACAAAGGTCTATTTAAATAAACACTCGTTTAAGGTATGATAGGTAATATTGACAAAAAAAACAAAATGAATCATTTTTTTTTGTTAATCTATAAACATTTCACATTTCTTTTTAAAAGGCACAAAGCAAATTTTAGAAATTTGATTTATCATTTATTTATTTCTTGCTTATCTGAAGATTTTCATTATGTTTAATTCTATGGAATTATTATTTCGTGAGACAATGCAAAAAATAATTATTAAAATAAAGTAATTAAAAATAATAAAAATTTTTTTAATAAATATATTATAATATTATAAAAAAACATATGTAAATTTATTTATATTCAGTTTCTACTTGATATTAAAATACAAAGTCAAAAATAATCTATTTTTTAAATGAATAAAAAAAGAAAATTATAAAATTATTGACTAACATTCTATTATTCTATTATTCATTGAAGTATCATTTAATAAAATTTATAAAATTATTATCTAATATTTGCTTAAGAAACAGTTTCTTTTTTACGCTTATTAAAAAATCAAAATAATAACATTTAAAACATCGTACCTTCAGTAGTAATGAAAATAACTTAAAAAAAAAAAATTACATGATATTTTTATTTACTACAAATTTTGGTTAATACATAATTTGAAGAAAATAGTTGTTAATATTTGTATTTAATAATCTGGATTGAAAATGCAGTTAATTTAGAAATATGAATTGCAATATTTGTAATAAATTTGCTTTTTATAAATTGTATTTATACTATTAAATCATTACTATCGTTGGTATTTATATTTAATGACAATAATTGATTATAATAATTCACATAAATTTCTAAAATGCGTTAAAAATATAATATAAATGTGATATAATTATAATTATTTTAAGACGATAAGCAATTAAACTATGTACAACATTTTGGTGAACTTTATTTTTCACACTTAATTGAACACATAACTTTTATTTTAATTTTATTAAATATATAAATATGGTGTAATATTAATTAAAGTTATTTAAATTTATTATACATTATATACTGTTTAAAAGCATTGAAAATAATTTTTATGTTAAAGCTTCATTTATTAATTATAAAGAGATGAATTTAATAGAATGCACATGCATGTAGAATAAGAAATGGAAATTGAATGTAATTTTTGAAAATTGAACATGTTCATTGTTTAATATTTACCTTTAATACTTATAAAAGATAAGAAAATTTCTCGTCAATTATTCATTTGAAAACGTAAAGCTCCGAGTTTTGTTTTGTTTTTTATGAATATGAAAGAACAATGTAAAATATGAAAATAAAGACACGGCTTTTGTGATTCCATTTATACTTTGTGCAGTTTTCCGAATAAAATTGAATGTAACACAAATAGGAAAAAGAGTAAAAGATGCTACTTTTAAGACGTTACATTCAAGAAATTGTATTTTCAACATAAAACTTAATAAAATTTATGCGTATCTGGTTCAGATTAAAAATATCTCGAAATTTTAATCAAAACTTATTTTACTTTTTTTTTAAGCATTGATTAAATAAAACAAATTTCTACATATTTGAAGTTTATAGCTTTGCCATTATAAAGAAAATATAAAAAAAAAATTTTTTTTAAATTAGTGTAAAGTTCTTTGTTATAAAAAATTATGACGATCGTAACAATTTTTAACAAATTTTATCCTAAAAATAATCCTTAAGAATCGGTATAATTTAAAAAAATTAAAAAGAATAAAACATCTACAAATTTTTAATATTTATAATCTACTATTATTTATTAATTTTAAATAAAATATTAAATAAATATTTTAAGAATTTTCCAATTACCTAAAGTAAGTAAATTATAGACTAGTCAACTTTTATAATTCATACGCTGATATATATGAAACATTTAAAGTTATAAATGAAAAGATTTTACTAATTTAAAAATTGTACTTCACAAGTACTATTTTAAATAATATAACTATATATAATACCAATTTTTGCAAAAATTAATGCATAATGTAATATAACATTAATGTAAATAATGTAAACATTAAAATAAATAATACAATATGTCTGTATCTTTCCTAAATCACAATAAAATACTATTCACAATACTTTCAAAAAAACAGTTTCTAGCAAAACTCTTTATTTTTTGTTATAAACGTAAATAGAAATTTATAAACGAAATATAAACAAAATCTCAAGACCTGAACATTATTAAATATTTTGTTTTCCACTAAAATTTCACTTTCTTAATTTATATACGTTGATAGATTTGTGTAATATTAAATATATAAATTAATGAAATTTATTAGAAATATGCAAATTAAAATTTTATTGTAGGCAAAATGAAATAAGTTTAATTATGAAATCGTCTCGAACTACCGTATTGATTAACATTACCTATGTTACGCGATAACGTAACTTATGGCAGGATCGCTTCTGTCCTAGTCAAAGCGATCCAAGCGCTTCGTCCTTTTTAAGGCTCTGTTGATAAAATAAATAGAAGAACGATAGTTAACGAGACAGACTATTATTTATCTATTCAAGTCAACAAAAAGCGAAAGAGAGAGAGAGAGAGAGAGAGAGAGAGACAGAGAGAGAGAGAAAGAGCAACTTTAAGCGTGATATAATAGATTGAGTAAGCACTGGTTCCAAAACCCGACCCCCTACAAAGCAAATCGTTCGTTCGCTGTATCAAAAAAATATCAAACTCTCGATTCTATTATAAACGATTCTTGATAAAGGAGATCCGAACCGGAATATTCTCGAGAATAATAACTCGCTCAGAACTCGGAATCAAAGTCCCCATTCGTTTTTTTCTCTAATTTTTCTCATTACTTGCGCTGGCTGGAGAATTGCAAATCCGCGAGTTCTCCCTCCGGGGTCCCTAGTGTTTTCAAGCGCTAATCAAGCGTTTTATCAGTAAATTTGCGTTTTATCATTGTCTATCTATTGTCATTCAATTAACCCTTCGCATATTTATTTGCAACTTTGGCGCGGAAATTTCATGAAATGAAGGTTTTGGGAGTTTTATTACTCGCGAGATTCATATTAATCGTCTCTTGGTTTCATTCCGTCATCTTTTCTTTTCTTCCATCAATTCTTATCATCAATTCTCGAATGCTTTAACTTTCTTTGTCGACGCATCTACTACTTTTTTCCTCCTTTCGACATTCGTCGCGTATGCGATTGTCTTCATTAACACCAATAATTATAGCAATTAAAATTTTAAAAAAAGATTATAATAATAATCACAATTGAGCATATAATATCAATTTAAAAAGTAATTAAACTTACCACTACTCATTGATTTCGTATCAAATATAAAAAAAACATAGAAAGTTCTTTTACTTCCTCAATTATATTTTTGACAATTGTACTTTGTGCAAATGATAAGTATTTTTGTTTTTACGATAATAAGATGATTGAAATAAACATTGTAGAGAACAACGACGCTGAAATTGATAGTTTTACAACGGGAGTTCGCCAGGAAGTGAAGGGCAAAAGGACAAAGGATTGACATTTGCTTTGCTTATTTGTTTCAGTGCAACACATGTACGGGTCGAACGGTACCTCGGGTATTCCGCCAGGGATGACGAATCTGAAAATGGGCCCGATGATGGGCAACATGCACGGGGCGACGACACTTCCCCGGCCGGGAAACTGGCTGCACCCTGTGGACCTCAGGCACGGGCACAGCGAGGCCCGGGTCCGCCTCTACTGCCAGGAAAAGTCAGAAACCACGGTTCTGACAGGTGCGCACATCTCCCCCCCCCACCCTGTCGCCACCGTCAACCCCATACCCATCCTCATTTTCAGTCTAATCTTTCAATTAACACATACTTACATTAAAATATACTTATATTAATATTTATTAATATAGGAATTGTATAAAGTTGCTTGAATATCAATAATTCGATTCGTCGCGAGCAACTTTTAATGAAATCCTAAATCTTCCTGAATATAGACGTGCATTATTTCAGCTTGTTTTGATAACATCCAATTATATGCAATTTTAATAATTTTTAAATAAACTGAATAGATAATGTTTATTGATGGATGGAAACAAATTTGAATGAAAAAACGTCCACTACGAGAGGATTAAAAAAAAAAAAAACATTAGAAGAAAATAAGCAAATTGTATTTTTTTAAACTTAAAATGACCAATTACTCTTATATTTATCTTGTTCTTATTAATTATTTACAATTATTTCCCTTAATA
This sequence comes from Eupristina koningsbergeri, assembly GCA_018907245.1. Classification (NCBI taxonomy): domain Eukaryota; kingdom Metazoa; phylum Arthropoda; class Insecta; order Hymenoptera; family Agaonidae; genus Eupristina; species Eupristina koningsbergeri. Next base: position 1,968,722 of record JACCHV010000035.1, read on the forward strand.
AATGTTTAAACACGATGATATTTCGTTTTAATAATTTTATTTATAAATTGTTCTCTTTTATTCTCTTTTAAATTAATTTGTATTAACTTTGAAATTGATATAATTTCAATTTTAAGTTAACTGAAAGTTAATAATAATTGTACAATTATTTTAAATAATACTATTTTCGTAATGGTTTTATATTAAGTAAATTATATTCAATGAAATGAGAGGTAGAACAAATTTAATTTTATAATTAAACAGAATATACTTTATTTATTGCAAGATTCCTTACTTTTAATTTCAAACTTATTATTTTACTACAATGTTTCTAATGTATTTTACTTCTTGTTTTTTGTTTATAGCGATATATCTTCTGGTCAAAAAGATGAATGGTTTGTGTAGGTAAGCAGAGAAATTATGTATTTACAAACTGTAGAAGATAACATTAAATATCAAAATTTATTCATGGTGTAACGCTGCTATTCACAAAACTTAATTTTAGTCATTATCAAAATCGCTTATGCGACAAATAATTCAATAATATTATTTGGACATTAAAAATTATATATAAAAAAAAAAAAAAAATAAAAGCTTAAATTCATCAAAGATATAGTTAAAAAATTCTTATAAAACCATATTTTATATAAGTAATGTATATATATTATCTTATGAAATAATGTTCCAACAGTTAATATATATACATTACTTTTGATATTAATATCTTGATGCTATTGTTAATTATTTGAAAATAAATTCACTTAAACCGTTGAATGTATATTTTAATTTTGATTTCAGAGGCAGACCCGGACCAAAGTCCGCAGGGTGAAAAGATCGGTGGTGCCCTTTCTCACCGTTCTCAATCTGGCCATTTCTCGTCAACTTGGCCGATCACGAATCGTCCTATATCACTGGAATTAAAACAAATGCACAATCATCGCATAAAAGAAATAGTGAATCTATAAATAGAAATCTACAAGATGAAATAAATTTTTTTTTTTTTCTTTTTTTTTTTTTTGTGTGTGTTTGCGTGGCTGCGTGTTAATTGTAAATGAGATGAAAGAGAGAGGTTTGTGCGAAAGCACTCGTAAATCGTATGATCTTATTTACTACTTTTCAATGGAATAACCCGCGCTTACTGATGCAGAGTATTGAGATATACGTAACTTCAAGAACGAATGTCTTCATTTTGCAGTTGCGATCGCAATTCAAATAAAAAGTCACAGAAATATGGGATACAAATTAAAATATATTAAACGACCAATTTCTTTGTTTGTGTACCGCAAAAAAAAGAAGAAAAAGTCATAAGCTCACATATCTTCCAAATGTTCTTTTATATTGTTGTGTGTTTATGCTAATTATGGTGTTAACATAATTTTTATATAAATCCTCTATAAATTTTTTCGAAACATTTATCGTAGTGTACTAAAAAAAAAGGAAAAGTGATCCTCGAGCGCATCAACTTATTGAAAGCAAAAAATAATGTAGATCTGAGAATAGATGTTAAACGCTGAAACCACGCAGTGATGTAAGTCATTGCGAAGGTTGGAAGATATTATAAGCAAAGCAAACTACGTATATACTTTAGGAGCGAGTGTGTATGTAATGCAATTTGAATATAAATAATAAAAAATATACACATACATATGTACGAGCATATCTACCAAAAACACACACACACACGCACACGCACGCACACACACACACACACACACACAAATGCGTGCGCAAACACTCATTCATTCATTCAAAATTCATGATCAAAAATAAAAATAAAAAGTGTACCTTGCAAATTATGTTCTTTAATTTAATCATAATTTTATTATAAATCACTGGTAAGCATACATATTTGTAATTAATAATAGAAATCGAAAGATACGTGCATAAAAAAAGATTTCTTAAAAAAAAATGGAACCAAGAAAATATTTCGATGAGTATATGTCCAACAAATATACTCGAAAATATATGCGCACCCATTTGTATACTTAGACATAAACAAATATATTTACAGAATATAAATACACAAACCCCCACAATTAATGACTAATAAAAGCGATCGAAAAAAATATTTAATGTGCATTTTGTGACATATATTTATTTATTTAAAAAGTATTGTAGTATTAGAGCTTAACAAGTCGTAGCGATTTGCTACAGCCTCGTAGATACAATATTATATAATATGGTTTTTTCTATCAATTTATATAGAAAAAATGATAATTGATGCTTTTAAAAAATGAAAACAATTTTATTGTTATAACATACTACTATATTGTTATCCAAAGCTATTTCATAAAATAAAAAATATTTGGCGAGTCGCGAGTCGCATGACTTGTAAAAATTTTTATTGTATTAAACTATGTGACTATGATTATTAATAAAACACTAAATTTTGGTGTTAAAAATTCGGTACTAGAAGTCATCACATTATAGATTCTGCGAATACATATTTGAAGCAGTTATTAAGCGCGCTTATAAATAATTAATAATTATAAAATTATAATAATTAAATAAACCCATACACTTTTTACTAAATTTAAATTATTTTATAATAATATTCTATTTCAAAATTAGAAAATAAATGCTTAAGAAAAGATTCTTTTGTCAACTGTATTATTGGCTTACTCTATTTAAAATTTATTATAATTAAGAGAATTGATTGTGTATATAATGGCGTGATACATAAAATTGTTTTTCAGAAATACTTTTTAATACAGTATGTACAATTAATATTACACATAACTAAATTATTAATCCAATTAAACAATAATTGATCTATCGTTTATAACATTATTTTCTTCAGATGCAACAAATTTATGTAATGATTAATAAATTATAAACTATTTTGATTTTTAACCAAAGATTAATTATAATATTATTACTTGTGAAAAACCAAATAATTTAAATACAGTGAAAAGATTTATTTTTAATTTAATACCACTATCAAAATTAACAATAATTAAAATTTTTGTTGAAAATTAATCATAAAATATTATTGCGTCATTCATAATTTTTAAATATGTACGGTATCTGTGCTCTAATTTAGTTAAATAGAAAATTCATTCATTATATTTTAATAAAATGATAAAAAGACTTTTCCTAGGAATCACGACGAATTTTTTTAAATGTAATATACTTGTATTTATCATGAGCCGTTCAGCTTTGTACCGTCTTCATACAAATATATGAAAGCGATTAAAAGATCACAAGCGTATAAATAAATGAATTGATATATATGTATTTATATTTATATATATATATATATATATCAAGAATAATATAGAATATATTACAAATTAATAGAATTTAAATCGGAATATTGGAGCAAATATTTAATAGTAATTTTAAAATAAAGCAAGCGCAAATAGCCTGAAAAAAATTCAGAATTATCTTTATGAGATGTACATGTTACTCTGATAATTAGTTTATAAAAGTTTTACTTGTATATAATAATCTATTTTATGTAATAATATTTTAAAACAAAATATTCTAAGGAATTTTTGTTACCTCTCATTTTATTAATAAGAAATAAATTTTGAATTTTACACGCTGTCGCTTTCCATTAAGTAATAAAATTAAAGCTAATCAACAATTTAATAAATCGATTTAGCTTTATACATAGTTGAAAAACATTTTTTTAATTATATGTTATGTATCAATTTTTTTCAACATCATACATCATTAATCGCATACCTTTTAATTTTATAAGTAATTTATCTCATTTGCAGTTAAATAAAATACAAGCTGTGTTTTTCATTGCAATTCTTTATATGATTATATCACTCTAGTAAAATTACATAAAAAATTAAAAACTTCTGTCCTGAAAATCATATGACTTTGATAAATAAATACATATACAAAAAATACTTTATAATATAAGGGAGAAAAATAATGCGAGCTGTAAGAGCTAAATGTTAAAAAGAAAAATGTGTTGCTTTTTTATTGTGTGCTTAGGAAAAGGTTTATTATCGTTATGGATATGTAAGTAAAATAGGTAAGAAATCCTTTAAGGTGTAACTATATAATTTGGATACACGGAAGCTAGCTCTTAAACTGCCATGACGAAGATATAATGAAAAACATAATGTGAAGAAAGATGCAAATCGCATGAAATACGTTATATAATTGTCGGAAAGGATAATTGAGCGAAAATACGTTTAATGTAGTTGATATAAATAACTAGATTCTCGTCAATAATTATTTCTCTGTAAGATGAAGTAAGCTACATAATCGATGTTCTAAACAAAAGAGATTTTTAAAAATTTCAAAATCAGCCACTGATCATCGCACACTTAAAAAAGATAGTTTTGTATTTAAGATAAATAACAAAACTATGTGTTTTTGACACATTATCACTAATTTTTTGTCATGTCTTAAACAATTAAACTGTTCATAATCCTATATATAGCGATTTATTTTAAGTGAGAGTAAATTGAATTATTATGTGTACATTATAAACAAATGTGTTTTATGTGTAATAACATTTGTACTGAAAATAGTATTATACAATGTACTGAAGTTTTTTAATTACTTTTATATATACAAATATTCCATTTAAAATTTACTTTTAATAATCATTATGTCAAAATCCTCCATAATTATAGAAAATTTTTTTAAATTATGTTATATATATATATATTTTATAAATTCAAATTAAAAATTATCGCAACACTTAAAAATATAATTATTAAATTATATTAGTGATAGTGTACTGCTAATTCTTTAACTTAAAATTCTATAAAAATTGTATATAAATCGTACAGTTTTTCTTAAAAACTTATGCGATTTTGATAAAAATTTAACTAATTTATTCATATTTAGACAAATTAATGGATAAAATTGCTTAAAAGTTATATTTATAAAAGTTATATTTCTTAAAAGTTAAAGTTTTTTATGACACTTTCTCGTTTAATTCTTAGTTATTTATTGATGAAAATAAAAAATCTTAAATATAATTACTTAGTGAAATATAACTAGTTCATTGCGTAAAAATCCTGCCGTATTATACACTTTTGATAATTTAAAATTAACAATATATTAGAGTTTAATAAACAAAAATATAAGATGTACTCAGACAACTATGGGCCAAAATTAATGAAGTTTTCAAATTTTGATTTTATTAAATTATTATTCTATTATTTTTTGGGCACTTTTAATTATCTGTTTCAAAATTTGTAAAGAAATTAGATAAATTTTATTAGACGTACTCAGAACTAACAACTTAAATTTTAAGTATAATCATTTTTAATATTATGAATGTTATGAATCATATAAAAGTTCATTATTATAAAAAAATTATTATATTGATTATAGTAACCATTTAACCGTAAAAATAAATTCTATTTATTAAATTTTTAAATATTTTATAACAAATATTAGGATATAAATATTCGCCAATTTATTAAATTATTTTATTTGAACTAGAAATTTTTCCAAGTAATGCTATACACATATACTTATTTAAAGTAGATTTTTAAAAGGAATAATCCTATAATTTATTTAGTATCAAACTTCATTTGTATAAAAATGAATAAATAAGTTTTAAGCTTTTATAATCTTTTGTTTAGACAATATAGTTTCATTTCACGAGTGAAATATAAAGAATATATAAACAAAGTTAATTATGGATAAAATTGAAAAAACCTAATGCAAATTTAGATAACCTTTTTTTATTAAAATAAATACACGCTTTATATAATGTTTATGTATAAATATGAATTAAAAAGAGAAATTTCAAAAAGTAGAAAAGAATACAAGAACATTTAAGCGGTATATGTAAGCATTATATAGATGCAAAATTACAAATAAAATATAAATGAATGTATCTTTATACATTAAATATTAACATAGAATAGGTAAAATGAGATTAAATAAAATATATAATTTATCTTAATGGTAAAATTAGATGAAATTATTATAGATAACATATCATTGTTATGTAGAGAAAAGCATTTCAATTAAAATATTATTATAGATATTATACAGAGTAATTAACTTTTGTCGTTTACTTAATAATTATTTAATAGTATTTTATTATAAATTAATAAAAAAAACAGTTAATTGCATATATAAATTTAAAATTTTTAATTATCATCGAAATAATAATTACTAGTTAAGTATTATAAACTACCAAAAACAGATTATGTATACATTAAAATAAAAAAAAAAAAAAAATAATAAAATAATATCGGACCGCTCTGTAGTAAAAAACAATGTTCAAATCTGAAAATCAACATTAACTTAAAAAAAGATTTTACAAATGTTATATAGCTAATTATTTAATAAGAAATATTCGATTACAGCTATTAGTAATGATTATAATACATGTATGTATTTGATTCATCAATAATTTGGTTAAGCAAATTATGATTATATAAATTTATAATTTCATCGATATTATATACTTTACTTGAAGAATAAATAATTAAATTTTTTTATTTTAAAACAATGTTCAGATGTTCTATAAATCATAATAATTTTGTATTAACCGTTTTCTATACCATGTATTTGTGAATAATTGTGATTACTTTGTTAATGATGCTCAATACTATAAGTTCTAAGTTATTAGTATATTAATATATGTATATATATATATATATATTTTAATTTATACAATTTTATAAATAGTTGTAAAAGCAGATATTAATTTCTTTATTTGAATAGTTTTTAAAATATATTTAATGCATGTAAATTATTCAAATTATAAACAAAAAACTAAACGTGGAAAGACTTTCTTTATCATAAAAAAATTTTATTATAATTTTTGTAGTATTTGATAATAAATATATAACTAAAAGAAAACTAATAAATCGATCTAATTCACAAATTTTTTAAAAAATATGTATAAATATCAAATAGTACTTCGTATTATATTCCGATAAAATTATCGATTTAATAAAGTAAATTTAAATAGCCTAATTTTCACTGATATTTAAAGAATCATCGGAATAAATTTTCATTGCATAAAAAAATACATTTAACAAAATCTTGATTTTCAAGAATTCCAAAAACATAAACTAAATAAATCTAGTTACTATAAATACACAATATTTTTAATTTTATTTAAATATTCTACTTACAACGATTTCATTAAACAGAAATAGAAAGTATTGTTTCAAAAAATTATTGTACATGAAAGAGAAATAATTATAGTAGAAAGCAAATGAAACTAATTCTTTTTTTGTAATGTATTATTAATTTTTTTTAATTAAATTATTTTAGGCTTTATTGAGAAATAGGAAAATATATTATTATTATTTTAATAATTAGGATAGAAAAATAAACCGCACTATTGTATTGTGAATGAGTTTTTCCACTACAAAAGGAAATTGGAAACACAAATTTTTTCAGGGCTAGCATAAAATCTTTAAATAATAAAGTGTCATAAATCATTACGTGTATTTGAAAAAATATTTAACATATTTTAAAGAAATAAATTAATAATGACGTGAGAGTCATTAATTAACATAATAATAACTAAGAGGAAACTAGTGTTCATGAAGTGAAATTAAAAAATAAATACACTTATGCATTATAATTGGTATACCTCATTGATAACAAGACTAAAATGTCAGTAAAGATTATACATTGATCTTGTGAATTCTGACTTTAGTAATTGGTTAAAAAAAAAAGAATAGAATTAATGAAAAATGAATGTACTTGTAATTATAAATGAATGTTTGTTGAAGGGATTTTTTTTCTCAGTATGTATGTTTTCAGATTTTGTGGAAAAAGGATGCTATGGGATATGGTTTGTTCGAATCAATAAATTAGCTCTACATTTATAGTAACTTAGCATTTACATTTACACTTAACGAATCTTTTATAACATGCCTACTGACCAAACTAGTTTAATATTATAAACTTCGTCAATGTTATATGAAACATTATTCTTGTTTCATGTAAAGCAGAAGTAAAAAGTCGAATATAATGTACTATGGTATGTCATTTAATACTTTTTCAATTCAATAAACTTTTATATATAAATAAAGCCAATAATAATTTGGTAAAAATTAATGTAATGTATTAAAATAATAATATGTTGTCTACTTATATTAGAAGAAGCAATTGAAGTTTATTAATTAAAAATCATTAATGTAACTAACCTTTGAGGTTTATGCATATAATATGAATTTTATTTTACTTTTTTATAAGTAGAATCATTCAATTTAATAAGTTGAATCATCGTAATAAACATTATTTAAAAAAAAAAAATTTAATGCAATCCGTGGTACATTTCTCAAACATTGACAATATTAAGAAAATAGATAGAAAAACGACACGAATGAAAGAAATCTTCAAGTTATATGAGTCTATTTTATGGACTCTACCATAAATAATTTATAAGTCGGTATTATAAAATTTGTGAAACGATGCACAAAAAGTCAGGCACATTTTATGTTGTATATATGTATACAACACAATAAGTGTTGAATATCAATATCTGTATAAGTACATGCTGGTTACTTAAAATTGATGTCAGTTAAATTATTTATAATCATTGATGTCAGAATGCCATTAAAAAATTTAATTTAATTATGTAAAAAATTATTCTATGCATTTTTAAAAGAATTATTAAATAAATTATTCATCAGAAATTACACAAAGAAAAAACTAATATGTCACTAATATCAACAATGTAAAATTTAGCATAAAATTAATCGACAGTTTCAAGTTCGCATTATAGTTCAAAATTGACAGTATATTCATGTTTAAAATATAAGATTCAATACAAAATTGTCCCAAACTTTGTTATGTATTTGTACTTTATGTATGATATTTTTCATTATTTATTTATTTTTATAAATATAATATGTTTGTGGCTTTAAACATATACTTCAACTCATATCCAAGCTTGTCTCTTCACATATCACACGTAACAAAGTATAATTTTAAGATTATACTAAGACTAATTTTTAAAATATGCTGCATTATTTATAAAATATATAATGTACTTGTGATAAGTACAAATTTATTAGAAAAATGTTAAAACAGGCAAGTATTGTAATTGATAATGTATTTTTATTTTTAATTTCTATTTAAATATATTTATAATTATAATAATAATAAAAAAATTTATTTTAGATTTCTTAATAATTGCTTCGAAGATTTTATTGACATTTAAACGAATATTTAAAGTAATAACAATAAATGATTTTATGATAAATATCTTATTCTATAATTTGGCAATCTAATTTTATAATATTGAAGCAATTATTTACTATAAAATGTAGGGTAATATTTAGTAGCAATCTAAAAAATAAAAACTTTTTAATATTTATAATAGCAGGAACATTTAGTAAGAAAGAAAAACTTTTATTAAAAAGTAATTTTATAATTTCATTTATTCTAGAAAAGTAATATCTCTTTAAATAATGCGAAATCATATAAATTAATAGAGTAACATGTGCGAATTTTTAATGCTGGCAAAGAAAAAGTAAACGTAACAACTATAAGGAAACAATAAAATTCCAATTCTCAAATACGCATAAATATCCTGTATACCAAAACCGAAAACGATAATCGAAATATTGTAACCTTTTAGAGGTATATGGGTAGTAAGTTATCTAATATCGTATTGTTTTAGTTTTTTCACTAATTTTCCATGTGTGTCTGTTACTAATGTTTTTTTAGTAATAAAAATTTAAAAAATTGATTATTGTGTTTTTATTATCCCTTTTTATTTTGAATAATAATCAAAAGAATTGAATTTAATTATTAAATAATTTATAATTAAATACGACATATAAAATGTTGTGTACCTAAAAATTACAAAAAACTATAAGGTGCAATGCAAAAATTATAGTTAACACTTTTGCATTTTCATTCATATTTAGTAAATTAAAAATGTACAACGTAATAAAATGATTAAAATTGCTTAGAATTAACATTTTTATTCAAATTTTTACACAGAAATAATATAAACAAATTTATAATTAATTTAAGTCTTTTCAGAAAATAAACAATAATAGATTTAATTGAAATTATCTCTTTTTTACATTTAAGATAACATCGTTTGGAAACGATAGTAAAAAAGTAAATTTATCAAATTTCCTTTCAGTCTGAGTCTCTTTACAAAGTGAAAATTCATAGTTAGATAATAAATGAAGTAAACCTAATTTAGTTTGCAACAGTCCAAGTCTCATTCCTAAAAAATAAATCATAAAATTAATTACTGAATTTTATTTATATTGATAAACATTATATATTTTAGTGAAGTTACATTGAAAATATCAAAATATATATAGACATTTAATATTCTTTTCCATAACAGTAGAATAACTTATCATAATTTTGCAGTACTGAATATTATATCTACTATTTTTAAATCATATAATATATATGCTTTTATATTAATAATAATATATATTAAACTTTACTAATTGAAATACAAATTATGAAAGAATTATTATATAGTTTCTAGTAAAAAATATACTTAAAATAAGTTTAACATATGTGTTCAATAGAATGACTAAGATTATGTTAATTCACTTTTTGAAGAAAAAATATAGAATTTTGAATAACGATAAGTAATTAGAATGTAATTAGTTTATATATAATAAATATAAAATTTTGAATAAATATACAGTGATACATGTGTGAATAATATTTTTACCTATGCATATTCGTGGTCCATCACCAAATGGAAAATACGTGTTAGGCTTAATTAATTTTTTATTTTCGACTGAAAACCTTAATGGATCAAAAATATGTGGTTTGGGAAAGTAATGTTCATCCATGTGTAAAGAATACGTTGGAATAATTACAGGTGTTCCAGCTTCAATTATGAGTGGGGAATTAGGTACTTGATAATTACTTTCAGTCACTCTATCCAAAAATGGTAAAATTGGATACATTCTTAAGGTTTCTGACACCACCATATCCAAGTACGGTAGTGAAGATGATAACTAAAATATAAGAATGCAAAAAATACACATTAGATATTTCCACGATTTAAAACGTGTATTAATTTATTTACAATATTTATTTGCAAATAGTTGATTCTAAAATTTCACCAAAACCGAAAGAAATTATAACACTTTTTACGATATAAGTATTAATTTAAATAAAAAATAAATAAATGTGAATTTTCTCATATATTAATCATATATTTTATTTTGCAGTGCAATATATAAAAATTTTAAAAAAAATTGTGAATTAGATTTTATCATTCAATGTAACTTATCCAAAATTTCTTATCTCATCTTACAATTTATTATTATATTTTTTCAATTATATTAATTTCCAAAAAAAAATTAAATTTTCATAATACCATTTCGTAGGTTATTTTCCCATCGTTTTTTGATAGTTCGTCAAGAATTTCATTTCTTAGTTGCTCCTGTATTTCTGGATGCTTAGCTAGCTCATGCAGGGCAAAAGACATGGTTGTAGAAGAAGTTTCGAATCCTCCCGTAAAGAAAACTGCTGCTTGAGCTACCAATTCATCGTCGTCGTATTCTAACAAATTGTTTAATTTAGTTATTGAATAATTTTTTATAAATTATGTGTCAAAATTACAATTATTTATATTTATTTGCGTACTTCTTTCGTCAGCTTTACAATTTTCTTCTTGATTTTTTTTTATATCAATTAGAAGATCGAGCAAGTCTTCTCTTTTTTTATTTGACCTTAATCTTTGTTCAATTGCTTCCCAAAATATATCTCGTAGAAAATTCGTTGCTTCTTTTCCAAACATCATAAAACGAAAAGTTTCGACTAATGATGGCAATAATATTGTTGAAGATAATTCTAAAAAACGCAAATAAGACTTTTTGAATATATCTTTCCCAACTTTACGAATTACACTATCCTTATTTGTTAAAGCTCCAAATTCAAGCCCATAACCAATTAGTCCAATGATATCTGTAGTGTATTTAGCACAAATCTCTTTTACTTCTACGGAACGTCCATCACCTGAAAATTGATTTATAATTAGTTATTAATGAAGTTATTTCGTTGATGAAGTAATTAATATTACTTAAATATAATTATATTCAGATAATATACAATGTTTAATCACAATCAAGTGATTTTAAATTCCTTAACAGTGTATATCATAATTTTTTTAAGCTTAAAATATTCATGCAAATTCTAAACCAATCTAGATATATATATATATAAGATACAGTTGCATAACTAATTTTCATTTTATAAGCAAACAAGTTTTTCACATATATCTAGTGTATTGTGTAAAGGAAAAAACTCATACGTCATTTTGAATAGATCAACGTGACTGAAAAAAAGCTACAATTATGAATCAAGTTTGAAGTAGAGTAGATTGACAGTTGATGAATAATTTTTTTATCCATTATATACGTTTTTTATTACATTATCAGTTTTGTCTATATTTTTTCTATCAAATGCGTTATATAAATATTGTGAATGTGTCGTTAAGAAATACATTGTAGAGTAAGATTTTTCTATAAAGTAAAAAGATATCCATTTTTTTTATTTACTATAATGGACACTAAATCTATACATATAGATACCTGTTATTATGAATATAAATGTACGAAAACTATTATGCATAAACGAGAAGAATAATGATGTTTATTATTATTAAAAAGAAGAGGTTTCTTGGCCTATTTATATATATGTAATCTTGGATAAAAATTATATATCAATGAAATTAAAATAAAAATGTTTCCATTAAACAATCAAATATGATAGTCAATTTTTCAATTGATAATAAAATAAGTATTCATTACTTTTGCACATTTCTGTCAGTAACTATTTTTTACCTAATCTGTATATTTTGGCAAAAAATTGTTTTTTAATTTAATAATAAAAAATTGCTCCTCGAAAATTGTTTAACGTATACTTTTTTGCATTACTCTAACGTGAGATAAAACATGCATTTTATATGAAAAAAAAGAATTTTTTAATTTTAAATTACATGAATGAAAAATTTTTATAATTTGTATTTAAATAATTTTGAATATATACTCTAAATTCTTCGAGTATTATTATTATGAATTATTAAAATAAAGTTGTTGTCGTTATCAGAATTCTTATCGAATAAAAAAAAATTATTTATTTGTATTGCACAAAATTAAATAAATCATTGTTATACATAAGATACATTATGGCGATAATTACTCTAATTCTATAGAGCCAACCGCATTCATTTGTAAAAACGCGCTAATAATGAGTGTGTGAGTTTACATGTATGATAAATTATCAAATGTCATTACATAATCAATTATCATGATTTTTATCAAGTCATGAAAGTCTTTTTGTTAAAAAATTGGTCTGATGCCCAGAGATTTGGATTCTAAAGATTATTTTTGACGAGTTTTTAAAGGTGTAAAATACTTAAAGGAATTAATATACTGGATGGAATTTGCACGATGTTTCATCGAGTAGCAATGTCAAGTACATTTAAAATACAACTTTAAGTTAAACAATTATTGAACCTACTACAGGAATCCTATAAATATAAATTTCAAGAATTATAAGCTTTGTTAGCATTATACGCTAAATAGTAAATTTTAAGAGCAAATTTAAAATTATTACTGTTATCAAATTTATAGAAATAATTATTTTACCTTCCAATTTTAGTGAGTCTAGGTACTGTAGGAAGTCTTGCTCTACTGTGAGCATCAATTCGACCATTTTCTTTAATTTTCTGGTTGTAAAAATTGGTGATATTTTTTGTCGGATATTTTTCCATTCTGGATTTTTTACAATAAATAAATTCATATTTCCAATTATATCTCCTCTAGCAGATTTTGACATTCTGCTGGTAAAGTAATTAAAATCTTTAATTAACACATGCTTTATTAATTCTGGATCGCAAATTAATAAGTAGGGCTTGTTAAGAAAATATAATCCTATATATGGATGATTTTTAGCAGCTTCATAAAAATCTTGACAGACATCAACAAATGGTTTTCGATGAAATAAAAAAGGAGCAATATTACCAAAGAATGGTAGAGGCGTTATTTGTTTAACATCTCGTTTTTCCCAATACTTAAAATTTCTTGTAATGTACAAATATATACCAATTAAGATACAAATCAATATAAAGACACAATCGTAAATCCACAATCCTGTTAATGACGCCATTTTTTTAAAATTTATACAAGAATATAACTTTTAAGTTTTGAAATATCTTTTAACTTTAAGTCGTGTGAAACGAATGAAAGACACTTGCAAATGAAAATTTCTAAAACAAATCTACTTTATAAATGTTGAAAATTGAAAATTAATACGTCATAATAATTAGTTGTATATTACATTCACGGAAGAATTTTAAGAAATAAATTTGAATTATATGTATTAAATAATGATGCATTACGTACATCTAAGTAATAGAAATTCTAAGTAATGATATGAATAAAAAATTAAATGTAGTCTTTAACTTGAAGACGTGTTGATTTTCTTCGAATTACATTATAACCCAATTTTCGTAAAAAATATATACTATTTAATTATTAATTATGTATGAATTATTTACTTCATTTTGTTCGAATTTTAATTTCATTAAAAAAAATATATATAACTGTTTTTAATAAAAACTAGTTTCATTAATTTGATTTTATACAAGATTATTACGAAAAAAAAGTTAATTATAGTTGTAAGCAAAATTTCTAAATATTTTGTTTTGAAATGGCTTATGTAATAAGAACGTGTAATGTAAAAGAAATATTGATATCATAAATCCAAAATTAATAATAAATAAAAATTCATTAACATTGATAATCCTTTTAATTTTAATTTATTAATTTTTTAGCACTGCCACGCCGTGAATCACTTCAGCTTTTTTTATATGAAAAAACTGGCGTAAAAATGTGGAAAATACCGTTCACGAGTTTTCCACATTCCGCACTTTTTCAAGATGGCTCATTGAATCATCGGCCGGCCGGCGTCACTCGATATTTTGTTTAAATATCGACGACACGGCCGATGCGCATCGATCGATCGATATTGACGAATGCGCATTGTCCTTGTCTCTGGAGAGAGTCTGATTGTATGGTTCAAATAGCATGTAGTCGCCTAAGCTGCAAATTACAAAATTCTGACAATTACAAAAAAATATATCTCTCTTATGTTTTATAACAATAAAAAGCTGCCATCTATTATTAACTGCAATAGATTGTTTTAATTTTAATTAATGCTATCTTTTATCGACAACAATTAATTCATTTTGAATGAAATATAAAATGAACAATTACCAGTAAATAAAAAAAATACAATAATATTTTATTTTATTTCCTAATATGCATCATTATACCATAAGAACACCTCGGCAAGAAAACGAAACCTATGACTTGTTCAGTTTTTACATGTATTTAAATGCGGAATATTCAATGGACTTAATTACAGAGAACTACTGTTTTGTTTTAAAAACGGAACATCAATGTAGTTAAATTCTAATAGTCAGAAGAATGAATAGAATAGTGATGGATGGATGGATGATTAACAATATTAAATATTGTTTTAAAACAATAACGCATGTTACTAAATTAATTTAAATGCCATATTTGTCTATCTGATGAACAAACAATCAAAATTAGTATTTAAATCATTAGTTTAGAAAATACAATATATGAATAAATTTGTAAATTTTTATTAATTCATACATATATTTTAATAAAACACATATTTAATTCAATTTCAAAAAAAATTCATAAATGAATAAACCAATAAAAAAATCAATCGTAGCTTCAAAATGAAAAATACTTGATTTTTAATAATTTCATTCCTGATAGTTCTAGGTTTGTAATGCGAATAAATACTTTTGAATACACTAAAAATAATAAAATACTATATATAACAATAATAATATAAATATAATAAAAATAATTATTTTTGAATTTATTAAGTAATTATTAATCTTAAAAAATTACAAACAAACAAAATAATGTGCATAGGTGAAGCATAAAAAATAATAATTTTAATTAATCGGTCATAAAAGGTACAATTGTTATTTATAAAGGTTCAAATGATTTTATAG
The DNA here is from genome assembly GCA_018907245.1 of Eupristina koningsbergeri. Classification (NCBI taxonomy): domain Eukaryota; kingdom Metazoa; phylum Arthropoda; class Insecta; order Hymenoptera; family Agaonidae; genus Eupristina; species Eupristina koningsbergeri. The sequence goes on from JACCHV010000035.1 coordinate 1,984,656, forward strand.
AGTAAAAGGCAGATTACAAGAAAGTAGTTAGGCATAAATCAATTAAATTAAATTTATTGACTCAAATTACTCAAAAAATCAATTACAATCGCAAGTCAACTACCTGAAAATGAATGCAGATATTGAAATACTGACTGACGTCAGACGTTACGACATTGAGCTCTGTGTCGATGCCGTTAATAATGACTTTATACATAATTGTGTTTGTATTGTGTTTTGCATATGTGTGCATCTAATCTTACAATTTGTAACTGTTTATAATTCCTATTTGTTTGACAATATTTAAAACAATGTTACAAAATTTTTCACTCCAATTTATAACAATGCACGCTTAATATTAACTACTTAGACTATGTATTATGTACTGTTATTGATTTAATATTTATAGCACTTCATATTCACAATTCGCATAACACGCGATTACCGCAACTTATCACAGAACAAAACCACTCAGCATTGTACTTAACAATGACAATAACCACTGAGCACTGTACCTCATTTCAAGACTTATCAATTGTTCTAAACATTTTCACTTTTCCACTATCTAATCGCCTTTACAAAATCATTCAGCGTCCATTGCGGTTCTTGTTTAGTTTTTGTGCATGGGAGGCTGTAGGTTTTACGTGCCACTGTCAATTGCCTCTGTCGTTCGAACTTAGCAGTTGTACGGCTATGTGTTCAAATCGTTGAATAAAGAGATTCAGTCAGACTGGATCTTTTCAATTACTTCTGTTAACCCCTTTGTTATGAGTAGCTCGTGAGTAAATTCATAAAAGAAGTTGGAGTTTTCGCGCAGTAAGATCTCGGGTCCTCGAGCAGAGCCTATAATGGGTGAGCCTCTTGCATGATGCTACTGTATTTAGAACAGTGCTATATGATATGATTCGGATCATGGGTTCCACTGCAGGACCACCCATCGTTCTCAGCCAGACTGAATCTTTTCAGGTAACTCTGGAAGTCAGCGTATCAGGACATAGGTTGGATGACTCACCCAATGGGAATTATCTACTTCGAAGACAAGCGGATACTTACATTTGGAATGTATTGGAAATTAGGGCTTCCTTTCGAAATAAGTTCCCAACGCACTTGCCAGCTCTGCACCATTTCAGTATAAGCTTGCTTGCACTGGACGTCTTTCTTGCTCTGGATATCAGGGCTGCGGGTAGGCAACAATGACGCGTGTGCTACCCCAGTAGAGGCAGATTCCTCGACCCGCACTTTAATTTTGTACATTTTGGTGCACAGGCGACACTAGGGTGTGATGAGCTGAGGTCCTGACAGCACTGCGAGATCATCGGCAGAGATCGTTCTATACGTGACAGTAACACGTATTAGGCTATGTCTCTGGGACATGTTCAACTTTCGTCGATGGATTGTCGACATTTGATCATGTCACCCGTCGTCGGCATATGTCACTATCGGGACATATAAACTTTTCCGGACTTCCAGAAGTCCATCTCGCATTAAGACTTGCCTGACGGAAGTAGTCAACCGTCAATACGTAGATATCTCTAGGGCTTTCTTTGCTCCTGAGTTCTCTAAGCATGCTGGGCCTCCAAACGTTGTTGAACTGTCAAACAAGACAGTCACAATGTACTTTTGCATTGATTTATCAACAATACTTCTAAACTTTACGATCGCATCTTCTGTGGAGCGATCACTCCTGAAACCAAATTATTTTAGAGAAAGTCGTGAGTCGGCCACCTTGTTTAGCTTCTTGAGGATAAGAGCCTCAAGAAGTTTGCCTAGTATCGAGAGGAAGCAGATAGGTTTGTACGAGGCACGGTCCGAAGGATCGTAATTCTGTCTTTTCCTGATCATTACAACCTGCCCCACTTTTCCATGCCTTTGGTAAGACTTTGAACTTTAGACACGCATTAAAGGTGTCAAGCAGGTAATGTTCAGTGGTGGGCATCGCGGTCCGGATGATGGACAATTCGAAGCTATCCGTATTAGGGGCGTTTCGTAGCTTCATTCTGGCGAGAGCACCCTTGAGTTCTTCCATCGAGAAGTTCTGAATCACTCCTTTCGGAGGTTACGTAGGGTTATTGCGTGCTCGTGTCTGCTCCTTTCCTTCGTTAGCTATGAAAATAACTTGTCCAAGACTGCCTTAACTGTGTTTTTCTAGTCCAAGGTGAAAGTATTGTCCTTCTATCCTTCCATTGACTAGACTTTGTCTCTTCAATTTTAAAGCTTCCCGTTCTACAGGATCCTTCTTGCGGTGAAAGGCTCTGTTGGCAAGCTTCTTGGCATTGGTTAAGTCAGTGTTCCACCAGAGAACTCGCTTGACTGTTTTTTCACTATCAGTATCGCATTATTGAAAGTATGTCTGAGAAGAGTATTCAAGGCTTGGACACAAGCGATCGTGTCTCGCACGAAGGTCGAAACCTCCTGAAGGACAAAATTACAACTTTTCTTTAGTATAGCAAAGAATATGGACCAATCGGCATTGTCGGTTCGGTATCCGATCCGAGCTCATATGTGGCTCCTATGGAATCTTGGCTATGTGTCTAAGTTTCTCCAATTTCCAGGAAACTGTTTCTCTAAGATTACTACAGTGCACATGCACTTGCAAATTTTTCTCAAAATCAACGCCAAGGTATTTCACTACCTTTTTGAATTTTATGCTTTGGCCTTCTAATTTTATTGCCGGGAGCCTTTCGCTTTTTGAGTTTTTGACTTTTCTATTCCTAGCTGAATTTTTTAACATTATTGCGTACGTTTTCATTTTGGAGATCTTCAGCTTGGAGTTGGCGCACCAAGCCTGGATCTCCTTGACTGACTGTTCAGCCAGTGGCTAGATTTATAATCGATTGCTGCCCTCGATGACCACTACCAGATCATCCGTATTCGCAACAAATAAAACTTCTTTCAATTCTATATCGGTAAGAAACTGATCAAAGCCAAGGTTGCATCCAGTCAGTCTAAAGACTGACCCCTGAGGGCAGCCCCTGTCCGACTTTCTTGACAAAACATGGTTGCCCCAGCGGAGCTGAATACTACAATTTCGAAAGTAATCTTCCATACCTCGTATATGTTCCTGGGACAGGCTTTTCATTTTAAACTATGCAGAATGGCTGGTCTCCAAATGAAGTCAAAAGAACCCTTAACATCGAAGAGCAGAACAATAACTAGCTTCTTATCAGAAGTGTCTAGTATGCGGCCCCCTAAGTCAACGATTGCATCATCCTTAGACTTCTCCGGAACGAATCCGCATTAGCTCTCGGAGAAATTATTTTGGGGCAAAACCGTACTCGACAATCTTAGAAGCAGGAGCCTTTCGAGTAGTTTCCCGACTACAAATTATAAACATATAGTTCTGTATGAACTCGGATCTGACGGATCTTTGTCGCCCCCTTCCTAAGGTATCTCAGATACCCTACTTTCCAATTAGAAGGAGAGACTCCGAATCGCAGACAGCCATTGTACAATCTTCCACTTCTTTCCAAACTTTTTTTTTAAACTTCGTTCCACTTCGTACGATGGACTGATTCTCATTTTTCGAAGAGCTCTTTTATTTTTCTTAACTTGTTTATTTTTTGAACTAAGCTCTTTTGTATTTAACTTTGCAGTACACTTTAATTAGCCATTTCGCCTTGAACTGAGGCCACCCAACCTCATGTTTATCGAATTATAATTGCTTGTAGTTTAGTCTTTCTGTACTTGCCAACTTTGTAGGCGAGACGAGCATCACATCGACGTATGACTCTCCATTGTCCGCTTGGTACCTTGAAGGTTGGCTGGAATCGTTTACAACATACAGACGAAACTGCTCGATGACCTCGTCCAGCAGGCTGCCCCTTACATTGATTCTTCTCGAGGAACCTTGTTTCCGACCGGTGTAAAGTTGAGGAGTTCAAAGAAAGGGGTGAAATGTTTTTTTTTATTTCTATTTTAACAAAGTTTATTGAATGTCTTAAGGTTTACAAAATATTCGTACTAGTGAATCCGAAGGGGGAGCGAGAATGTTCAACTTGCGTATACGAAAACCCAAAAAGGAGTGCCCCAAAAGGTCCGGGCCATTTCTCTTGAACGTTCAGAGTTTTGCAAGTTATCCCCTCCCGAATTTACTTTATAATCATAATCACAAAATATTTACTTATGAACAGCTCGCAAGATCTGGAAGGGAGAGTCATGTGACTCGCGCGACCGGATCACGGGTTCCCCCCCGCTGAGTCACGTGACTCACGCGGCCAGTCCACGTGTTCGCTCGACCGAAAACACTTCAGCGCTCCGCGTACCTAGATTATTAATCTTTATTCTTGGGTGTAGTTACGGCAGAGTATTCCTGTCGTATATCAAGCTTTAATCCGCGAGGTTTTCTTCGCAGCACGGATCATGAGACGGCGAAAATTATTTTAAGTGTTGTATAGTGGGGAGAGGATTAGCAGTATCCGGGAAATGTAGAGATGATCATTAAGAGTGGGAGGAGTTTTTAAATGAGGTAGAGAATCCTAGCCTGGGCCTGCGGCGCATACCCCGTAGGTTTGCACCTATTTTCTGCCGATCCGCCCCACCCATCGCCCGTCATCGCTCTCGCGGGCTTCATTGGTCGCCCAATGTCTACGGGGGGTAGGGATCAGCCCATATACCTCCAATCTGTTTTGGATATGTTTCCGAGGTATGCGCCTCTTCATATCATTCCGTAACAAACCTGTTCTAGGAATGCAGAGAGGATATTCGGTATTCGCGTCTACACCTATCAATATACCTTGCCCCCTTAGCTATGAAAAACCCTTTTCAAGTGACTAAGGTGTCCCTCGATATCATATGCGTACTTGAAGTAACAAGAAACCGCATAAAACGAAAGGCCGGGTGTCTTAATTTCGGCGCATACACAGTGGTGAGTACTCAACTCAGGCATGTAAAGCGAGTTGAAACGAGGATTACAAACTACGATCGCCGCTCCTGGGACCATCTTTTATTCCTTTGACGACCTATATATAGAAACCAAGTTTTCCCTGCCGATTCCTCAAAGTACAAATTATGAACACCTAGACTCTTGCACTGTGTAAGGCTCTTGTAATAGTTTCTGTATGACCAGCATGCAGACCTCATCCGTTATTACAGTTGCTCGTCGTATATTCAGCTGTAGTATCCTCGTACTATTGCTATTCTTACCAAAATTAAAAGCATCCTTGTACCTAATTCGGCCATTATACGTTTTCTTAAGTCTTAAGACTCCGCTACTTGGCAAAGTCTAAACCTTCTTTTGGCACCTGCCTTTCATTATTAATACGAGCATTGGGTGCGTGACTGACGGCGATTTTGTCGCTTCCTGAAGTTCCCGTGATATTTATCGAGCTACATTGGCTCTCACTTATCGGATCGGTGACTGCCTGCTCAATCTTTCACCAGGCGTCCTTCGTAGCTTATTACTCCACCACTGGGTACTGAATGATAACCCCCCTAGCTCGCCGATGTTAATTACGAGCTTCGAACATCTGAGTCGCATCTAAGACCCAGATCCATTCTTATTTGCCGCAATTTTGCGAAATCAAAACACCCGAACGCAGGCTTCTCTTCCCTGTAAATCCGAATGGTAGAGTAATTTACTTCCGAAAAAAATTTAAGACTTTGTCCGTTCTTCTTAATTTCGCTTTTTAATTTAATACGCTCTTCTGAGCAGAACCCCAGTCGTCGATCGTATGTACGTTCGTAGTGCGTTGTTGTTCTGGTCGTCCAAGTCTTGCATCCATTTCAGCTTTTCCATAAGTGTGCCCATCGACTGTGAGACTCTTTTGGTTCTCCCTGCTTAACCTGTACTTGGAACTCCTCTTATCTACAGTTTGTCAACAGTCACTTATCATCTTGCTTGGCTGACTTGCAGGATATGGCAGCCTTCTACGCGTATCCCTTTAAGGATTCACTGTAAGTCTCCACACTTCCCCGTTTGAGATTCAGAACCGGCTTCGTTCGATTATGTGCTCAAGTCCTCACATGTTTTTTGTTTCGGCAAACCAGCTATAAGACTCGCTCTGTGCCCGCGCGTCCTTTGAGTGAAAGCATGTTCTTGATCCCAGAAGCAAATATGTATTAGATTTACCAGCAACTGTATAAACGCTTCCGCAAGTCACCAAGCCTATCCTTTTCTGGTTTAAGAAGGCAGATGCTAGAATATATTGTAAGTATAACAAGTCCATACGTATCTATTTCATCCACAAGCTTAATTTAATTTTATTTGTAATTTTATCTTTTTATTAGGTGCCCACAGTTGGCTAGCGCTCCATGTTCGGCTTCTCCCAGAGCCTCTGTCCGGTCATCCGGATTTTGTCGGATGTCGTTTCGAGCAGCGTACAGCTAGACCTTCGGCCTCCCGTGAGATGTCTGGGAAGGAGTAAGGAAAAGGGATGCGAATTTTAGAATATAAAATATAGAATTATAAAATTGATATATAATTTTCAATGGATATCATGTGGATCCTATAAGTCAATGTAATATCTAGAGCGTTCGCGTAGAAAAAAAAAAATTTTTTTTTAACGAAAATAGATTGATTAATATTAATCAAAACTAATTTGTGAATAATGAAAAAAGTGAATAAAAGAGAGTTTTGTGGGGGTGTCGCGAAGTATCATTCGGGACGCCCCCAAAAAACCGCGGGGCAGTTGGGCCCGGCTTTACGAGCCCCACCACCGATACCACTGCGCAGCCACAGGAAACCAGAGTAGGAGTACTGCGCAGCCACAGGAAACCAAAGTAGGAGTACTGCGCAGCGCAGCGACGCCCCACCTTTGTCGCCGCTTCGATAGATAAATAATGATAGTTAAATAAGGGCATAAGGCCCCATCGAATAGCAGTCGATCAACGGGAGTGACTCCGAGCCTTAAGGACTCTGGAGCTTCCGCCTTCACCGGGACGGGACCTGGACACCTGGACCGTCTCTGGGATGAAGCAGACAACCACCGACGTGAACAGTCGCAACGCAACTAACCGGGATATACCCTTGTATATAGCATGTGTGTAGCGCGGAATAATTGTAAACTTAGTACGTGTATATGCGTGTATGTGAGCAACCGGGAATAAACTCTACACGTTTGTGTATGTGTGTTAGTGGCCGTGACTAAACGTTACAAATTTATGTATGTTTGTGTGCTATCGCAGGCAATATATTTATTGCATATATAATATATTTCTTAGAATTTATAATAATTGATATATAATAAATATTTATTATAAATTATTAATAATACTTAATATAATATGCAAGAATCAGCATCCTTGTATTTATTCTTGATTTTTTACAACAAATAAATTCATATTTTCAATTATATGTCATCTAGCAGATTTTGACATTCTGCTGGTAAAGTAATTAAAATCTTTAATTAACAAATGCTTTATTAATTCTGGATCGCAAATTAATAAGTAGGGCTTGTTAAGAAAATATAATCCAATATATGGATGATTTTTAGCAGCTTCATAAAAATCTTGACAGAAATCAACAAACGGTTTTCGATGAAATAAAAAAGGAGTAATATTACCAAAGAATGGTCATGCTAAACCAATAAATGATTTTTGTTAACCAAAATTTCTAAATGACAGGTAGCTTATAAATATTAAAAATTGAAAATTAATACGTCATAATAATTAGTTGTATATTACATTCACGGAAGAATTTTAAGAAATAAATTTGAATTATATGTATTAAATAATGATGCATTACGTACATCTAAGTAATAGAAATTCTAAGTAATGATATGAATAAAAAATTTATTGTAGTCTTTAACTTGAAGACGTGTTGATTTTCTTCGAATTACATTATAACCCAATTTTCATAAAAAATATATACTATTTTAATTATGTATGAATCATCTACTTTATTTTGATTCGAATTTTAATTTCATTACAAATAGTTTTTAAGAAATTGAAATAAAAATAAATTTAATTAATCTAATTGAATAAAAGATTATAGAAAAATAATAAAAAATATATCAATAACCAAATTAAAAAATTTTTTCATTTGCATTTTCTACCAAATAAAGAACAAAAAATTTATATATACTGATAACTATAGTGTTTATCTCATAAATTATATTATATTATAAATTACATTAGTATCCAATTTTCTCTTCTTATTTAAATCATCTTTTTGATTTTGCTTTATATTTTAATTTCATTATAAAATCTGTGTTTAATGATTTTTAATAAATTTAATTTAATTTGATAAAAGATTGCAATAAAAATAAAAAAAAAATTTTAAGATGATAATGAGGAAAATGTCTAAATTTCTAACTATTACATTTGAATTTTCTTACAGAAAAATACAAAATGTATCAAAAAGTTATTGGTATTAAAAGAAGGTTCCATATACTGGATACTATTGTTTTTATGACATAAAGAAAATCGAAGTATTTGAAGTTATTATAATTATTATAGAAATAAATTATATATATATTATAGAAAGTATAAATGATTATAGAAAGATAATACATTTTTAATAGAAATGATTATATTTTATTGTAATATTAAAGGTATTCTAATTCCAAAGTTACATTAATAAATATATTACAACAATACAAATATTGTCTTCAAATTAAATAAAATGTTTTGTCATGTTTAATATATTTTTAAATATTTATTGGTGTTAGTAATAATTGCTTATATTGATTTTTTTATAATTATATTGGTATATATATTAGAATATTACTAATTTTTTTATGATTAATATGTCCAAAAAATTTTTTATATATGATAATAAATTATATATTTTAATTATTATTCTAGAGTTACAAATGACAGCTATTTAATGTGTACATTTTATGAAATTAATTAATTTAGCAGAAAAATTGTACACTAGAAGGAACTCCAAAAAAGTTTTTTTTAATGTTAATCAAAGTTATAGACATTTTATGAAATAATTACCAGTAAATAAAAAATATTAATTATTGTTTTAAAACAATAACGTATGTTACTGCATTAATTTAAATGCCATATTTGTCTATCTGATGAACAAACAATCAAAATTAGTATTTAAATCATTAGTTTAGAAAATACAATATATGAATAAATTTGTAAATTTTTATTAATTCATACATATATTTTAATAAAACACATATTTAATTCAATTTCAAAAAAATTTCATAAATGAATAAACCAATAAAAAAATCAATCGTAGCTTCAAAATGAAAAATACTTGATTTTTAATAATTTCATTCCTGATAGTTCTAGGTTTGTAACGCGAATAAATACTTTTGAATACACTAAAAATAATAAAATACTATATATAACAATAATAATATAAATATAATAAAAATAATTATTTTTGAATTTATTAAGTAATTATTAATCTTAAAAAATTACAAACAAACAAAATAATGTGCATAGGTGAAGCATAAAAAATAATAATTTTAATTAATCGGTCATAAAAGGTACAATTGTTATTTATAAAGGTTCAAATGATTTTATAGAGTAAAAGGCAGATTACAAGAAAGTAGTTAGGCATAAATCAATTAAATTAAATTTATTGACTCAAATTACTCAAAAAATCAATTACAATCGCAAGTCAACTACCTGAATATGGAATGAAGATATTATCGAAAGCTTCGTTACCGAGTGATAACTCACGTGTACATCGTAAAATAATCTCAAATTTTACGTACCAGTGGAACCTTCTTTACACTATTTCTCACTCTGAGCACAGATGGCGCTAGATAATTTTTTAATTGTGCTTCATTTCAGATTATCATTATATATAATTTATAATAATTTATTGTGGTATAATATGAATTCAAATAATTTAAGATAATTTTAATTGTACATTTTAGTAAATTTATAGAATGTTTTAAACGATTAAAAGTTATAATTAAAAGTTGTAACAAATTCATTGATTTATGCAATAATAAATATTGTGTAATTGAAATCAATTGAATATTAAACTTACTTAGTAAACATTTATCATTCCAAATTGATAATGGTAATATTTTATACATACATTATATTATAAAAATTGTATTTTAATTAAAATATATATATTTTTATATTTTTTTATACTTACAAGGTAGTTGGCAGTAAAATAGTGATTAATTTTCATTTGAATTTAAAAAAAAATGAATAATTTATCAAATTTTATTGAAATAATATTTTATTTTTATATTTAATTGTTCTTCTTTTATCAAAGCGATTTTTTTACTTATATTAACTTATAAAGAAGAAAATGCATATAGATTAATACGTTCGCAATTCAATATTCCAATAATTATTCTAATATTCTAAGGTAACTATTATTCAAAAATTTGTAAATAATAGAAATATTTATTAAAAAATATAAATTAACGCCATAATAATATTAAAAAACTTGTCTAATAAATTTATATAGTTGCTTATTTTTTAAGTTATTTATAGGATAAGTATACAATTTAATATATTAATGCTTAATATTATATAAAAATATAAATATGTTGATAGATAAGAGTTATTCATATTTTACTTGAAATTCTTTTTATATACTAGAATTTTAAAAATATATTTCACTTTATAATAAATTAATGTGAATATATAATATAATCATTTTTAATTCAATTCATTATCCATAAAATATTTGAACACTTTTTGTTGATGAAATTTAAAGCCATTATTTATTATTATTTATTAATAGTTATTGAATAAATTGAAATGTTTTATAAATAATTGTTTTTTTTTTAAATAATATATAAACACATTACATTCTTTAATATAGAAAACAAAATGACTAAAAATGATGTTTTATCTATCTTATTATTTTTATCTACTTGTTTTCTAAAAAAAAAAAATTTTTTAAATTCAAACTATTTAAGCTACATTGGTTTATAATGTGAAAAATATTTTAAGAAAGTTTTCCATTTGAATGATAAATGTATGTGTATATATATATATAATGTATACATTATTTTATTATTTAGATTTAAATAACATTGACTCATGCTTTAATTGCATTGATAAATTGATTATTTACAAGTTCTAATAGTCCATGTATATTTTGTACATTAAATTTATAAAATTCAATTTAAATTAAATATAATTAAGGTTATTAATGCTGCTAATACAGATATAAGATAAAATAAATATTGCGATACGTTAATAAACTGAATTAACCAAATCATTTTAGAGATTGAAAAGTTATTGATTTAAACTTTTTATAAATCCACCCAAATACACATGCATGTAGATATACAACTACGTATATTGATTTGCTTATGCACATTAGAGAATTACAATTATAGGATACTAAATTTTATGTAATAATAAAAATTACCTTATTTAAATTGAATAAAATGACTCGAAAGATATGTTTTTTATAAATTTATTGATTTACTAGAAAAGATTATTTACTAAAAATTATTTACTAAATAAATGCATTCATACATGTATATCTTTTGTACACGTGTAATGAAACAGTTCATTTAAATCTAAAATAGTAATTAATTATTTTATAGATCATTAGTAAACTATGTCAATACCTTCATTTAGTATTAGGATAAAACTTGTCACAATAAAGGTTTGCTTTTACTTGATTCCCACTTAATTGTAAAAAGTCTATTATTATTCTATATAGATAAAAAAATGAAAAATATATTTTCTAGCTAAAGAAAATAATAGTGCAAAGAAATGTATTTAACTATCAGAGTTTCTCTTCGATGCTTAATTTACAGTATTACCCTCATCCTTCCTATTGTATTTTTTGCAGCTTGTTATTCGGTGTACCACTGTAGTTCCAAAAACAAGTCAAATCTCTGCCATACCTCGTTGTCCACGCAAAGTACCTGTCCGGTCTAAAGCGCGATTGTCGTGTCCAAGACAGTACAAGAGAGGAAGAGAGAGAGAGGAAGAGAGAGTAAATGATAGAGTGGGAAGCTGGAGAAACACGGGAAGAGGAACGTGAAAGAAAATAAATGAGGGCGGGAGGTAGCGTAGCACCAGGTAATAAACTTAACGTCACAGTCACCGTTGTGGTGCGTGCTAGTGGCCTCGGACCACCCCCTCCGCCTCCTCACCCCACCCAAGGCTTCAAAACACCGCGAAGACGGAATTGTTCTACCTTTCTGGTGTAAGTACGCAGGTAGCTGGTTTACCTGCCGGTGTGGGGTGGCCCTGATTTAAGGAACTCGAGACACCAGAACATAGGCGAGAGAATGCGTCGCTTTCCTTTGCTTTGATTCACGCCCCCCCCCCTCTTGCTCTCTCTCTCTCTCTCTCTCTCTCTCTCTCCCCCTGTCCCTCCTCAATTCTCTGTACCAGCCAACATGAATAATCCAACACTTCAAATGATTTTTCTTTTATCTCTCCCGAGGAAAATGAATGGTTGGTAATGCGTGACGATTACTGATAATGATAGCATAAAAGTTTATCTAATGAACTGCCCATTTTTAATGGGCTTCCTTCTTTTCAGAACAATTTTTCTTATTGCGTTGTTTCAAACAGAGAATGGACATTTCTCATGAAATTCGTTATAGTTCTCACAGTACTTTTGTTTTCTATATAATTCCTGCGCATATCTAAGTAATACTGTTAAATAATCAAACACAAGGAATTTCTTGTGAGTTTTAATCTATTTCCAATTTAATTGTATTTGCAACGAAATCAGAGTAAAATTATCGATCAACTTAACTATTTTATACACACAATAATTTGAAAAGATTGTTCATTTGAATTTTATTTTTAAAATTATATTCTTTGTCTTCCCATAAGATTATTGATAATTTATTTTATAAAACCAATGAAAATTATTATTATTTAACAATTATCTTTCAAGTCAATGTTATCAATTATTCTAATCTAGTATAATATTATAAATGCATTTCATGTTTTAAATAAAATATACATAAAGATTTTTTTTGATCATCATACTTGTCCTGCCCCTGATGAAAATTAAGCGTTTCTTTGAAAAGTACTTAAACCATTTGAATTCTAACTTCGTTTCAGACTCAAACACATTCATTGTATACATAAGCGATTAGTACCCATTAGATTTTCTAATGTTGGGTAAATGAAAAATTGATTTTCTTTTTATGAATAAAAATAAATCAATAATTGTTTAAATATAAAAAAAAATTTTGCTTAAAAATATCATTGAAAAACTTAATGTTTGAAAAGTTAAAGTTTATTTGAAAAAGGTATAAATTCTAAAGACTAATTTTTAACTAAAATTTAGAATTAGAAATTAATAAAAGTATAATATTTATTGATACTTCTATTTTGCTTAATTTAAAATGTTTGTATTTATCTAATTTATTTCATTTATCTATAAGGTGTACTATATACTTGTAACTAATAATGTCAGATAAATATTAAAAAAAAATTTATTTTGTGCATTATATTATTTAATATTGATATATAATAATCTGCATTTAGATAGCTCGAAATATCAATAAAAATAAACAATGAAAAATTTATTGAAATGCAGTTTACTATTCAAGTACATGCAATTCAATTCAACCTTTAATTACCTAATTAATTTAATAATGACAAAGATCAAGTACAAGTGTATGTAACTGAGTGTAATGTATTAATAACTACATTTTATCGCTATTAACGTTTTTCAGTGGATAAAAAAATAAATTTAATTATATCAATATATAATTTTAAGAGTTTCTACGTATACTTTGCCTACCCACCTTGAAATATGTTTAAATACGATTCGATTCACTGTTTATACTTCTGATGATTGGTAAGATGATGTTACGTATACAAAATACATGTGCCAAAATTTATTGGATGTGAAGTTTTAAGGAAGGCGAATAATCCGTCGAATAAAACATTATTGTGAGTATTTATTTATCTTAATTCCCGAATTACACATTTTCCCAGCAAGCTATTATTAATATTTGACTAGTCGTGGATTTGATTTCCGTTTTCTCAACGTGTTTCAACTTCAGGATGACATGCGCCCATACCAAATAATATAAGTCGAACGAGTCTCGAATACGAATTTCCAAGTAACTTTCCCGCTGTCCGTCCCATTGAAGTTCCGCGTCAACATCCGAAACGATCGGTGATCTTTATCTACCTCAGGGTCCACCGCCACGTCTCTCACACACACTCCAAACTCATTCACGGGGGATTCCATGAGGTCCGGAGCTCCTGCCGACAGGAGCATCATCAGCATCCGCCTCGGTCCACCTTCTCGGGTGCTCCTCCATCCTCCATCTGCGGACCGGCGCCGAGCTCGTGTCGGTTTCACACGCGGGGATTCTGGCCTGTACCACCTTCTGGTATCTTCCCTCGAGAGTTTTGCGTGGCGCGCGCGCCGCCAAGAGCGAGAAGAGAAGAGAGAGCCACCGACTCGAACTCCAACTCGAATGGTCCCCAGCCTCCGCAGACTCCGCAGCCTCAGTTGGCTCGCGGCGCTTGCACCGTCTGCTTCCGGACGGACGACGCTCGCTCGATCGCCTCGCTCGTCCCAGGTGTCCGTTGCCCGCGCGAGAGTCCTTCTCGATCCCTAGGAGGCGGTCGAGCCCCGGTCACCGCGGTTCCTGACTCCTCCTCAGGCCCAACACCGAAAAATATTCCCGCGCAAAAGAAATCGAACGAACGAGTGTGGCGTTAGTCAACGCCGCTGCGACACTTGCAATCCCCATGTGGGGGACGTTGCAACCCCTTTCACTCGCCGACGATGATCAGAGGGTGGAAAGTTGATGATCGTGAAGAGTCGATTGGGTTGGCGCGCGAGGACCTCCTTGTTTCTCCGTTGACGAGCCGTCTGATCTGACACGTCCAGTCAACCCCTACGCACATACGCACGCACGCTTTGAAATTGGTGGTGGCTCGGTTGGTCCAGATCTCCAGCCCCTTCTCGTTACCGATACCCGAGATAAAATTAATAATTGTGAAGTTGTGTGACTTGGTGGGAGTCGACGATGTTGGCCATAGGGCCGGTCTTGTTGGATGAATGAATTGCGCTCCAAGTTGTTGGCCATGGCTTCGAGGCACCGAAACTGTGCACCGGCGATGCATTTTTGCATACTCCCGTTGTTGTTCTTGTTGCTGTTGTTCTCTTGTGCGTCAAACGATGCGCTCGTAACACGTGGCATCAAGCACCAACTAAAACAAGGTACATCATTCCGATGATATATCGGAATATATATACTTACATTTATTATTATGCAATCTTGCCTCCATAAAGGTATGTAATTTTATTTCTCCCTTTTGTTTACACTTTTCATTCATGGGACAGGAATGTGTCCCACAAAATATAAAATCGTATCGCATTTAAGAACTTGTGATTGGTGGGCAGAATAAAGTCCAAATTTAAAAACAAATTTTATCCAGAAAACAGCAACAAAAAATGAAAATATAAATAATTAAATTAATTTAATAAATTCTCAGGCCTGTGAATATTCCTAGAACTTATTTTAAATTAACTGAAGATTCTTGAATATATTAAGTTTTGCCGTTGAAAGATCATATTGAGATGACTATCAATAAATTTAATTATTTGCATACCCTTTCCTTGCATATTTATTAAAGAAAAAAATCAATAAATTTTATAAAAATTAAGCTTAATTTTACTACTATTTATTATTTATTTATTTTTTTTTTATTATGTGTATAATTTGACGTATTTATTACATTGGTGATTTTGCTAATCCACGGAGAATATTGTTATTATCTGATAAATGAATGGATAGTAATTTAATGACTTTTTTGTTTCCGCGAATAAAGATGTTAGTTTAAATTTTGTATAATAAAATAAATAAAAATTTGCATTTTTAACAGTTCATACTGATGTATGACTTGGTGTGTACAGTGAGAATGAAAAAAATTTTAATTGGCAGATTATACCTGTATAAGAAATTATTATATAAGTAACGTTCATGCTCTTCCATATTTGGTTTTCTTGGCACCTATCACCATTCAATTACTTTCTCTGATCATTTGTTCCCGATAATTTATTAAAACATTACATTTTATAAATAAACAGATTTTTAATTTTATTTGATGTTTCAATAAATTGAAATTGATTAATCGAAATATATATAATGTACATAAGCTTTAGCACGCTAACAAGCATTATCTATTTTTTTAAAATATTATTAAGCATTTGTAAATGATTAATATGGCAAAAAAGTAAAAGTTGGCTTACAAGTAATTAATAACTTAATTGATGTTAAAAAATTTAAAAACTTGTGTATATGTGTCGACTAAAAATGGAAAAACAATCTATTAACTTTGTATGCGATTATTATTTTCAGTTGTAAATATGAGCGTTAAAGCAATGTAATTTTACATTCGAACCATCTCCTTAAATTAGTTTGTCAAAACGAATATGTATCACTGGAGCATTTTTAGTCTGCGGAATAAAGTTAAATTGGTAATTTAAGAAAACGTAGTATTTATAAAGATCAAAGAGTATTACAAGTAATTACGAAAGGAAAAATAAAATGTATAAATGAGATTGTTAAAATTCATTGCAAACCGAGCAGAGAACTGCTGAGGAGAAAATTTTCGGGGATATTATGATTGGCAAAGGGAATGATGCCAGAGGAATTAAACGAAAGAATACCCGAAAGTTCAATTTTCTCGATTACTACCTGCTCATTATCGCCCGAGAAAGTTCGAAATCCGGGGATAAACGGAAGAGGGAGGGGGAGGGGTGCAGTGAGAAATAATGCGGTTCGCAAGTGATCCAGGGTCATTGGGTGGTCCCTCACTTATAAAATTAGGGAAGTCTCGCCGATGAATTCTTCCGCTGCGTGTGAAATACGCGTCTGTTGGGGGGAGGGGGAGGGGGGGGAGGCGGGAGGGACGGAATAGGAGGACCGCGACGTCGCGCCGGCTATGGGCAAGAGCGAGCGAGAGAGAGAGGGACGGGAGAGTTCGGCGACGTCGGCAGTTCAGAGACGCACACGGTAGCCGGCTTACGGCTACGGCATACCGCAACGCCCGCTTCTTTGGCTTTTATATTTAGCAACGTGTGCGGAGCCTCGAGGAGAGTTTTCGCCGCCATCGCCGAGGAAAAGACAGAAAGACCCGGAGAAACGGAGACTGCCGGAGAGAAATAGAGAAAAAGGCAGCGGGCGAGACGAGGCGCAACAGGATACGCAACCCTTTCCTCCCTTCGAGTGATAAGGGATTTGGAGCAGACCTCGGGAGACACCATTTCCCGGGGTTTTATTTTCGGACTAGTCGAACGCGCACTACGAATACTGTTATTTATTTTGAAATTGTTTTTTGGACTGATGAACTTGGTCGAAGGGAAAGGTATTCGTCCAACATTTTTCTCGGGCATTAGCTTTCCTCTATTTATCACTCGAGAGCTTTTATTTATCTTAAACTCGGCCCCTTTAAACATCCGAGCAAAATAAACACTTTTAATATATAATCTTTTAAACGGCAAAAAAAGAAAAAACGATAAATGGATTATAGTATCAAAAAATAAAATCTTGGATTATATTTTTAAACTGCGCACGGTACTATTTTTCGGCACTACCTAAATATTACCCATTCGATATGCATTGCATTGTGATCAAATTTTAACGCAAAAAAAATATATATATATATATATATTATATATGAATAATTCTAGGGTTAACTATCATACTTAATAAGGAAAAAAACTTATCATACATGTATGCAAAATTCTTCGGCATTGCATGTATAAGGAAAACTATTTCCATATTCAAAATGTTACTTTAAATATATTTCAAGTTTTACATAAATTTTAAAGGTACAATAAAAAAAAAACGTTCATGATATCCAATTATAAATTCAAATTTTTATTTATAAGTTTTAGATGTTAATTTTAATAGCATTATTATTAGCATAGAATTTTACTAAATTTAGTCGCGTATAAAAAATGAAAATGGAATTAAGAATCGAGACTTTTCACAAGAACGAGTAGCTGCCTCCAATTAAAATTAATTTAATAATTATCCTTATAAATATTAAAATTGGTAAAATAATTAGCTGCGGATTGTTTTTCTTTTTATTTTTTTTTTTACAAGAGAATAACTTAATAAAAATTGTTGACTGATGCGCAATAATTAGCAATCTAATCCGAGAGCATCTGCTTAAAGTTTTATTAAAAGCTCGTGTAAAAGCCTAAAAGCCCTCCCTCTCCCTCTCCCTCTCCCAAAAAATCCCAACGCCCCGATCTCATTAGGCGGAGTACGATAATTTATGAAAAAAGTCCCTCGGTCCCTCTAAAAAATTGCATGCGCATATTTTAATGTATTTCAATAAGCTATGGTAAGCATGAAGGATCACGTTATCGTAGTGAGCATCGCATTAAACATAGTAACGAAAACTTATTACAATATACCCTGAACAAGATCGCAGAGAGGGACAGGCCTTTTTGTTCATTGTGCCAAACCCCATAAGTCCTCGGATGTGATATTTTCGTGCGTGTTAGCCCGCGCCACATTCCCCCATAAATCGAAGGGCCGAAAATAAAAGGGCTCGCGATGCGCGTAACCCTATGTAATCTCCTTGGTGAGGGCAAAACACGTTTTTAATCAGTTTTTCATTACGGCCCGCGCCAGCACAGATAAGGATAAAAACGAGTTCCGATTTCGTGTCCCCTCCCTGAGATCCTCGGATACGATATCGATCTCGTCGTCCTCTTCCTCTCCTTTATCCCCTGTAGCCTACGCACATGATCGCCGCCGACTTGTAATCTCCGGACGAAGGAGGCGGTCACGAGATCGGTCGAATCGATCTCTCCCGATGCTGCGTCTCCTACGAATGAGCGATCGCGCTCTTTTTATGTAAGCTTGTTTGCGTGCGCCTGTGTGAACGTGCGGATTATTGCCAAGCCAGTCGCGCGCGCGCGCGCGCACACACGCACAATTGGGAAATTCGCAAACACGGCGCATTTGACATCGAGTGCGCGCTCAGCATCATCATCGTCATCCTCATCATCCTCATCATCATCATCACCTCCCCGACGTCTCTCCTCGACTCATCCGCACTGGGGAATTAATTTCTCGCGCCGAGTTGTCCGACAAGCTTTACTTAGTATCGTAATGATCGGTCAATTTGAAGAAAAAAATTAAACACCTCCCCGAACTATTGGAAAATTGCAGGCGCTTTTGAACTCGGGATTTATTGTCTGCTCGGGAAAAAAAAGTCTCCCGCGGAATTTTAAACGCAGAGCCAAACACTTGTTTTAAAACACTTTGAATTATTGTATTTTTCAAAACTAACAAATCACGCACACTATTATTTTCAACGTATGTTTAACCGTTCTCATTTAATTACATAATTACATAATTAACATATTCGGTAATTCGTCAATTGAGATTGGCTCGACAATAAATTTCGAATTTCTTATTGCGTGCATAAAAAACATAAATAATATATACATATTTTTATGATCAATGCGCAAAAAACCTTTAAAGAAAAAAAATTTCTAATTATCCTTTAATACGTAATTAAATTATGACCTAGTTTATAAGTAAATTAATATACATGTTATAATTAATTACACCCGATATACGCAAATGAAAATCAAGAAAAGTGAATAAAACATTTTTTTGTAAAAACAGTAAAATTCTCCATCAGTTGAGTTATATAATAAGAGAGCCTTATTATATTCAATTTTCTTTTCTGAACAAAATTAGCAAATACAAATACATATAAATACAATACAAATAACTACAATACAAATAAATAGAAATATTAAAATATTTTTAATTTCTTATGAAAACATTAATTTTCAATAATCTAATTATAATCATTGTGAGACTTTAATTTTAATCAAGAAGGAAAAAAAAAATGTTTTCATCCAAAAAAATTTCTTTCATCTCATTATAAACATACTGTTTAACACAGTGATAAGTTTTATAAAATTATTCTGTAAAAATCTTATATTTAAATAAATACAATTGTTTTTAACACATCCGAATAACTGTAATTTTGTAAAACAACTACAAGATATAACGGATAATCTTTAATGTATTTAAAAAAAAAAACTTTTCAAAAGCTTATTTTATACAGTTATTAATAATCTAGCCGAGTTAACTATTATATTTATTCACATTCCAATCAATTTCAAAAGAGATGGAAAAGAGTATTTCTGTGCCATAATTGGTGATCTGGTATGCACACACATAGTATATAATTATTCTTGCCATTTAAAATTCGTCTAAAATTTTTTTCGAATGAAACCATTACCATAAACGCATATTAATCTTAGATTTATCAACTGCAAGAAAAAGATATTTTGAGGATGCTTTTTTTTAAAATTCCTCTTTGGAATGGATATTTGATTGAAATGCTAATAGATAATAGATAAGGCTGAGTCCTAAGCAAATTTAGTGAGCTATCCATTTCATATTAATTTAAAATTATAAACTGCAATCGTTTATTAACTTTTGAAGATTGCATATTAAAGTTACCTATAGGAAAGTTAATTAAAAGAATGAAAAAAATATAGATTCCTTTAGAATATCAATCCGAGTAGTTTATGTGTAACAGATGTCTATCTCATTGCCGGATAATTGATAATCCTTGCTATCCATTCATCAAAATAGGACTTTAACTCTCGCATTAAAATCCAAATAAAGGCCGAATATTAGACCGAGAGATTTATTAAAACGCGCGAAACAGCTAAAAATTTATCTCGCATATATTTCTAAGGAGTCGTAATATTTTTCATACACATTTCGAAGAGGCGTCGTAAAGTTGCGGGAGTTCCATCGGAGGTTTGACTCGGAACGCCCCATATAGAGATACGGGATGAGGACGAGGAGGACGAGGAGGACGAGGAGGACGAGGACGAGGACGAGGATGTGATACATGGGAGATCGGCAGCATCCCGGGCATCTGGATCATCAGCAGCTGAGTCGTTGAACCAACTCGTACCTGTGTTTTCATTCGTTCATTCGCGCGCTTCTCCAGCTTGGCAACTTGTTTATGAGGCAATTAACAAGACGGTTGAAGGGCCCCAGTATACTCTCGATGGATGTAATGCGGATTTAACACCACGAATTAAAGCGTAAAACAAGTTCCTGGTTTGGTTCTTTTGGATCCGAAATACCATCGTCTCTCTTTAGCTGCAACCGCATCTGCAAAACCATTGTGCCCATAAGAACCATTGTCCACGCGACACTTCCTACAAGATATTTTAGAATTATCTGCAGGTTCCGGTTCCTCCTCATTCCTCTTCATTATTTTCTTATTCTTTTTCTTTCTACCTCCAAGCTGTAACACCGATTATATAATTTTCTCCCCTTTCTAGGCCAAATGAGACTTCACACTTTGGTTTTTTATTTCGTTTGTTATTCAATTTTTAATGTTTTCAATTTTTTACTGAACTTGATATATTATTTTGTTATTTATTTTGTTTTTTAATACTTTAGAAACGAAAGCTTTCTAAAATTAAATGCGATGTTTATTTCTTTATTCATAACAATACTACTGAGAAATTTAATAAAAATCAATTATCACATTACATTAGGATTGCATTTCATTGATTTATGCATCTAGAATGCCTCTATATGAAGGAATTACATTATTTGTAATATGTTTTTAAAGTATAAATACAAAAATACATTCGAAAAATAAATGAATTAGCAGGATTTTTCAAATTTCATAAAGATATAAATTTCATTTTTTAAAAAAACTCAAGACTTGCCTGCCATAACCGACAATCAAATAATAATAAATTATTCTAATACATTTCTGACAATTAATTACCGTTAAAGTCTACTATATGGATTTATTATCTATCATTCAAAACGTCAAAATGTTTATACCTAGATCAAATATCTATATTTTGTCTTAGTATCATGTACAAAATCTTTTAATACCTACATTTCTTAATATTGTAATTACTTACAAAGGAATAAAAATATTATAGTATTATTATTTATTTTTGTTATTAATAATTAGTCTCGATTTAATTTACATTATGCATTATAATCATTTTAATGAATTCGTATCATATTAATTATATGCGAGAGTTGCGTTGTAAATTTTAAATTAAATTTTTGAGTCTAAGTTAAATTTTTGAGCTATTTTATTTTACATTATTATTATGAACATCAAAATAATTTTTTTTTTTTAGATATAGTATTCTATCTAGTACTGTATTAATGATACGAATGCTGAAATTGATCGTTTAAAACTGGTTTTTAATTGGTCGCATAAAATTAAAAATCGTATTTGATTTCAAAATTAAAAATTTTTAAGAGGTACAAGTATAAAAAAATATTTTTTAAATTATATCTGGATGCGTATCTTTTCTTTATGAAAAAAATAAATAAGACCCCATTAATTTGTACGAGTATGAAAATTAAGGAATCAATCACATACATTTTATGGTTAAGAATTGGATTAGTTCTATGGTTATTTAATAAGAAATGTAATTTTCATGAATAGAAGTAAAAGTGTGTTTCTTTGATTGAATACAATTAGTTTACTTTAAAATATGCCGGTCTAATCGATAATTAAATCGAAGTTGTTAACAGTTAAGTTACTATTGAATATACATTCGATTTAATGAAAAATTGCAATTACAATTATCTATTTAACAAGATAATTAAAAATAACATTTATCTCGTATTTTACTGCGATTATTTAGAGTACATTATATAATCTAAAACCTATAAATAATTTTAAATCTCATGATAATTCATTTTTAAAATATTTCTAATACTATTGCTACTGTATAGAGATAAAGCAATTAATAAAATTTACTACTATATAACATTCTAATATTAAAATTCTAATATTCAATTGAAGAATAAATTTGAATAAAAAATTCAATTAATATTAAAATACGTTTAAAAAATATAATAGACTTTAAATAAAATCAAATTATTCTTAAAAACATTTTATTTTATAAACAATTATATTTAGAGACTACAATCGAATCAACATTACAATGATGATCGTATGTTAATTTTTTTCTTTTTTACTGTTTGTAAATTCTTTAATATTAAATTCAAGTTAGTCTTTAATATTAAATAATTAATAATATTTAAGATTGAATATTTCAAAATAATAATTAATTGGTGTACCCATATTTAACTACCGCAAAATTTAAATCTTAGCAATGATAATTTGTAAGAAAAAAGTTGAAATACTTCACATACTTTTAGCCACATTCTGTATTCGAATTCCCCGGTACAAAGTTATTGAATCACGTAGAAAGATATGTTTCTTTGAAATCTATATAGATTTTTCATCGTATTTCTAATTTCTAATAATAATTATAACTGACAGGTATAAATGTTTTACAATTTTTTAATGCACATGTTATTCTTACATTATTAAAACCTCGTTTGATACTATAAATACATGATTAAATATAAAAATGTTTATAAGATGTTGAAAAAAACATATTCCATTTTTTAGATGCAGAATCGCTCATGTTTCATAATATATTTATAAATTATCTAAATCTTTTAAAAACAGATTTTATCGGGTAGGTTTTATTTTAAATAATTTGCTGCCAGGCTTACAAAATAAATATAAAAGTATAAAAATTGCACTATAGCGGGCGTGGCAACGGGATTTTGGTTTACCCACGGTAAGGAAAATCCCATTCACTTGCATTAAAATTTGCACTTCAAAGACAATGACTTGCCGTTGTTATCAGGTTCTTCGATTTTCAGTTGTGCAATTTCCCCGCCGAATTTCTCCGGTACCTGAAGCTTCGTCAGGTACTGGGCGTCATTGGTTCTTCGCACTACCTCCAAGATAGTCAAAACTTGTGAAAAAATATTTATGTGCCAAACAATGTGAGCAACGTCTTTGTCCATTATTATTATCATTATTATCATTACCATTATCATTATTATTGTTGTTGTTGTTGTTGTTGTTGTTGTTGTTGTTGTTGTTGTTGTTGTTGTTGTTGTTGTTGTTATTATTACGATAATAACACAATAATAAGAGTTTTTCTTTAGCCACGTTTAAATATATTTATAATGTTTATATTATTCGAATTCAATTTACTGATAGGTATAATTCATCAAATGCCAAGTAAATTGGATTTGCAAGTTACTTCAAATGACGTATTGATTTTTTCTGATGAATTATGTTTTTGCGCTCTATGCTTGAAAATTGGATTGAATGAATAATTCAATTACCTATAAGAAAAGGTGAGAGTAAGCCTTTTAAATGGTAAGAAAATATGAGCTGATAATTTACCCTTAAGCGAAATATGAAACAAGATCTTTGAAATGATTGTAGACTCATATTGAGAGAAGGTGAGTATTACAAATATTTGTATATAAATCATTAACTGAAATCTAATTGAATTGTTTATTTTGGCAAATTATTACCGAGTGGCTAGTGCCGCATTAATTGTCAATTAAAACTTGGGTAAATAATATATTTAATGCTATAATATTTTACATTTTATCGTGCATTTGAGTAATGATTTATTTTTTAATGAAAGTTTACGCCGCGAGTTTCAGTGGGCGATTAGGAATTTATGGGTGACGGGATGAGCGAGGAGCCAAAAAATGTAATCGAATAGAAGCCAAAGGAATGGAAATAATGGGAAGGATGGAAGATAATGGGGCTCGGAGCCTCAAGAAAGGCCACGCGAGCCTAGGCTCTCGGTGATTGCCGTAAAATAGCTTTATAGAAAACAACCTAATCCGAATTTTCATTTTCACCGAGTGTTGGCGAGCACGAGTTTATAAGTGTTCGGGTTATAAGAGCCAAAGCTCTTCCTTCTTCATTTGAATGAAAATTGCCGAGTCATGCGCCCCTCGTCGACCATAAGCGTCCCGAGCGCGACGCGAAGCCAAAGCCAAAGCCAAAGCCAAAGCCAAAGCCAAAGCCAAAGCCAAACACGTGACGAAGCGGCGCTTTTAACGGCGCGACCACCTCGCTCCCTTTGGTCCCCTTTGGTTCCTTTTGGCGATGGCGTTTGGCCCTTTTCACTCGCGAGTGAGCGACCAAGCCCACCCTTAATTTTTGGAAATTAATGGAAATTAATGTTTCCCGCGGTAAGTAGGGAATTTAAAGTGACCAACCCCCACCCCCACCCACCCACCAAATTTCTTTGCCGGACAAAATCCGGAGCTGTTGTGTTACTTGCGCACGCACACGTGCACGTGGGTGCAAACGCGGAATTGTTCCCGACATGACAGGGTGTTAACCAATGAAAGACTTCATCGCAATTAGTGCGCCTATACTTTAATATTTTTATTAATAATCCAACGTGCTGTTGTTACAAGGCGCAGCAAGTTTATTTTGTGAAAGTAATTGAAATGGCCCTGATGGATAATTTGAATTTAAAATTTTAAGGAATAAATATTTTTGTACCCTACAGAGCTGCAAAGTCATCTGCTCAATGCTATTATTGCTGGTGGTGCATCTTTTGTGCAGTAAAATTATTTTTATGCTTTGTTGCATAAAGTGAATTGTATATTTTAAGCCAAAGAACAAAATGTTTATTGCTCGAGTTTTTATCAACTCCTGCTACACAAACTAGAAATAATGCAAAGCGCGAATCATCGAATGTAAAAACAAAAAAAAATACTAATTCAAATTCATTGAAAAGCGAAAAAACTTAATTTTTAAATGAATAAATCTAAAATTGAAAAAGCACACGGGTAAATTATCCATAAATAATAATAAATACTCATAAATAACTTAAATATTAATTTAAAAATAATTTTATTCGTCTGATTTTTCAACAAAACTATAATTGCACAATTTATACGGTGGACAAATATTTTATAATTCCTCGTGTATTAATAATTAACCCTATTCATTAATGCTTAAATTATTTATTTTATTCATTTTAAATTAACTTAATAATCAATTATAATTAATTAAAATTGTAGATATTACGCTTTCAATGCATGTAATCCACGAAATGAACTACATTCTACACTTGCACGTATTAACGCATGTATGTATAAATATGTGCTTCAACACTTTCAACTTTCGATACCGAAAGTATGTCTTATCCCGTTATATCACATTTCATATGTAAATTTATATTCTCGTAATTGACTGCAAATTTTTTTTTTTTTATTCATTATTTTTAAATTAATATCTCAAGTTATAATTGTGTGTGTTATAAAGAATTACTTTTTATTACATAATTTTATACAAAATGGTGTACAAAATTGTAAACAACACGACTAAAAATTCAAAAAATACAAACATCAATTTAATAAGAAAAATTTATCAAATCTACAAAATCGAATTATTCAATTGTAGTGTGCGTGTGCGTGTGCGTGGGTGTGTGTGCATTAAACACGTTGTACGGATTGATTGTAAACTTAATTCCATTAGCATAGTGCAATTCATTCCCATATTACGTTTTAATAAGAAATCGATTTACATTATAGTACATTAGTAACATAATTGATGATGGAATTTTTATTTTAAACTCCAATTTTCCATGCAATTATTATTTTTCAAATTAAGACAATTATTTTTGTATCGAACGCTACTTTACTCCTAACTGTACGCGCATGTAATTGTACAAAAAAAAAAAAAAAAAAAAAAAAAAAAAAAAAAAAAAATAAATAAATAAAACAATCATTACAAATTACAATGACGAATACAATGTATCTTGACTTTTGTACTAATAATTACGCAAATTTGATTGAAATGACCTTTTTTTAAGTTAACATTATCCCGATGAGAGCCTAAAGCGAGAAAATAAATGAACCTAATGTACATTGAAATAATTTTTAGAGTATTTGAGATCCGAAGCGATTCTGTTGGGTATTTGTTAAAGTGCGCTCGGTAATTTTGATTTTGCTTTTACTCGACTTGAGATAAATGTATCTATTAGAATATCTAATTTGATGGTAATGGCGAGGAGTTAAATTTCCCATGAGGAGTGTAAGAGCAGCAAATACTCTATCAACTGAGTAAACGAGTTACTCTGACCCCAACGACTCCTTTGAGTCATGGACACTCGTGCGGTCAGGGTCATGTTCGGTAAAGATAATTTTAGCGCACCCTGAATGTCTATATATGCACTTTTGTGCATGAACGGATTGCAACATTACTCTCGGTTGGTATTTCAATAAACTCCCGTATCAAAGAGAATGTCGGCCCAACAATATTTGTTTTCTATTTAGAATGCGTTAAAAATTCATTTACATCCCGTAGGATTGGCCGATGCACCATCTGGTCATTCAAATATATTCAACGATGTATTTATCAATTACTAATTGCTAACCGATAAATACCAATTTTCATAATATCTTTACAATGGCACACGAACAATGGTACGCGGCTAAATAAAACTAACAAAATCAAACTAAAATCGCGATTCAAAATTTTTAATTAAGCCAAAATCGCTCGGGCCTAGTCGATTATTGATACAACATACCCATCCGTAACCCATCCGCAAACCATCCGCAAACCATCCGCAAACTGCATAAAAACTTTTGCTAAGCTTTCAATTATTACTTTTAAAATAACTGAGATATTATTATACGATGCGCTAAATTTTTATTAATTACAGATTTAAACAGTCAGATTATATTTTAATACAATTTTTGCTAATGTACCTAATTACACATTCAAATATGTATTTTTAAAACGACAAACATTATTAATATCAAGTGATGCGCGTAGAAATTTTATAAATAAGAGTTTTAACGTTTAAATGGCACTGTAGTTAATAATGCGGATTCCTTGAAGACTTAAATATTTTGTTCCACAATTTATCCAATCAGTTTTATCAAAATAAACTCTAAAATATTTTTTTGGTTTAATTTAATACAACTAAGGTTTTTAGGTTATAGAAAAATATATATTAATTAAAATTATCAATCTGAAATAATTTTATTCACTTATACTCAATTATTCATAATTTTTTGTTGAATAAGTAAGTATTTCTGCAATAAAATACACCTTACGATTAAATACAGTATTATCGGTCATTAATTTATTTAAATAAAAAATTCTAACGTTCTAATGTATTCTTCTAATTAATTTTTTTTTTTTTTTTAACAACATCCAATGTTAATCTATCTCAATCTAAAAATATTTTAATTCATGTTTCCACAGTTTTAAAACATAAAAATTACATAAATGAGGTTTGATTAAGTTTTTAACAACAATAAGACTACATGATTACGATATGCTTATAAAGCACTCACACAAATGAAATATTGTCTGAGCTTGTAATACCCGTGTTTAATGCAATATTGGGTTGCAGTTGTAGCACCCGTTCACGTTTCATTTATTACTTGTTGTACACATTACTTTTACGCATCATCTCTAATTGAAATTTAATACTTGTTTATTATAAAAACTATAAAATAATCAATGCTTGTTTATTATTAAAATGCACTAATTTCGTATGCCTTTAATTATTCGTTTTGTCTCAATATATTTTACATAAAGCGTGCATCAAAATATTAATTTTAAAATCAGTCAATGAATAGTTATTTGTTAAATTTATAATTTTATTAAAAATATATTTGAGCCTTGTGTATATCATTTGGCATATAAAATGAGTAGTGGTGATATTTATTAAATTTACACATAAATTCATGGTTTTATTTACTTATAATTTCCCTTATAATCATTCGTGTTATTTTTATTTAGATTGAGATTAATTAAATGGATATTTATATGCAATAAAATAATTTTTAATGCTTAATTAACTTAATATAAATTATCAAATACAATATCTTTCAAATTTTTTAAGAAATAAGAAAAACAGTGTTAGGATCTTTTTTTCTTTCTAATGAAGCTTTACCTTAGATAGATAATCCCTTCACCTAATTAATATTGGAATATAAGATAAAGAAAGTATAAAAATAAATTCATTAATTTGTAATTGAAAGACACACCGTAAAAAAACTAGTTCTTAATATGGTGGGTTTAAAAGCTCGTCAATCCTTGTATTAAAAATTGCTTTAAGTGCAAGAAATTTGTTTTCTAAATTTTATTACTAGTCGTAACAGATCCCGATTGAGACAAATTTTACGATCCAAATGACTTGTAATTTTTTGATAATGCGATTCACATTTCAAAGTGATTTGTACATTATTACGGCTATCGAATAAAATCGTCCCATTACCGACGATTCATATTAGTCGTTAGATGACGTTGTGCACTAACTATAATTCTATGGCGCAAGTTTTTAACTCTTCTGCAAAATTTGCAGTCAAGTAGCTGTGAAAACTTAACTGCTTAGCTTAGTCGAATATAATGGACTCTGCAATAAATTATTTCGTCATAATTAAGATGAAATAATTAGAATACTAAAGATCTTATAATGAATATAAGTAGGCGTGTTTGATCGTTTGTTTTTAGCGTGCAATTATGATAGTCTCTGAAGGAAACTCGTAGGAGTGAGGCTTGAGGCTTAACGTCGCAGTAGACCAGTTAAAATGGGTTGAAAAGTGGAGAAGGATAGAAGCAAAAGAATCGTGATAATGAATCGTTTAGATCATTTTGGCTCTATTGTTTCCTCCTGCGGTTTTGTCTGAAGTTGCCGCATTATATTAGAATGGGAGACACTGCTGGAACACGCGAAATTGCAAACCTCTACCAAAGTTCTATGCACCTTCACTATCTAAGGATCACTATATGCGTGTGCATCTTTGAAGAATTTGCATAAATTATTTTTATACGATATGAATTGATTCAAGCGACTCTACCTTCCTTCATTATTAAATTGAAAATAAATTTTGCCTAAACCTTTACTATAAATATTTCATTGTGAGATTAAAATAATAAAATTACGCTTTTAATTTATTTCGGCATTAATGTTTCACCAATTTAATGATAAACATAAATTCAAAAAGTTAGTATTTTTTTATGATATACTTCTAACATAATAATATAATTAAGATAGTATAAAAATGTTCAGTTTATAAATATATTTCAAGTGAATCGTAAATATATTTTATCATTGCGTAAATTATTTAACGAATAATATAAAATTAAGACTAAAGTAGAAATATCAAATATAGTGGTACTATTCAGTGATAAAAAATTTTTTTTAAACTTAATTTTTGTTATGAGTCATTACTTAAAATATATACATCTGTAATTATTGCAAAAACTGAATTTTTAAATAAATATTACAAAAATTAAATTAATTATTAATAAAAGACATGTATTTCTACCTAACCTAATATTTTTAATTGCACCTTCGCTAAAAATAAGAAATTTTATTAGGACAGATAAAATTTTAGTATAAATATTGAAAAATTATATACTTAGCTATTTTCTTCCAATCGTCCTCAGTATTATGATAGATTAATAAGTAATTTTTCAAGAATTACTCTTGTATAGAATATCCAATAAATAGGTATTCATAATTGCACTTCTAGAGTACAATATTAAATTGCTTTATGAAACCATATTAGTAGTTTACATAAATCAAATTCCTTAGTGATTAGAGTAATTTATTGCATGTTCAACAGGTTAAATGATGAAGGTTACCATTATACACCTTTTCTAACATTATGAAGTTTTTATATTCTTTAATACATTTTTTAGCCCATGTATTTTACTATTTGTAATAAAATGTAATTATTGACTTAAGAATTTGAAGTCGAGCAAATAACTCGAAAATTAATACAGAAATAATTCTATAGTAAAATATGAAATATAGTCTTGAAATAAAAATAAAGTATTCGCTTTCAGCGCCGAGACTATCTTTTTTGTGAAAATAAGGTACCTGTGCCTCTCACTTGCAACAATAGCCTTTCTTCGTCCCAATGTCCAAGCAAAATTCTTATTCGCATTCACCACAAATATTAATTCATTTTAAACAATAATAATAATAATAATAATAATAAATAGAGAATGACTTTTTTCCGCAATAGGGCTAACATTTTTAAATAAAAAAAATTTTGCCCAAAAATCCTAGAATGTTTTTGTGGTTGCAAACAATCGTTTGATCAAAACAATTTCAATCCCCCCCACCCCCACCCCCCTACAAGCGTAGAGCCTCGGAAGATTCTTTAGCAAAGTTGCGAAGTGCCTCGGTCCTCTTCCTCTCGGTATCTCCTCCTTCTGTCTCTCTCTCCCCCCCCCCCATTTCTTTCACGGTTCCATCAATGGCGTTTTTTGGATGCGCACGCGCAGCCATCAATGTCGACGATAAAGCAATGCTTTGGTGTTTGGGGCCCGAAGCTAGGACCGAGGAGCCAAATCCATGGGGTGGCGACAATGGCGCGTTCGAGGATGAGGAGATGTGAAAGGAAGAAGAAATAAACGAAGGAGGAGAAGAGGAGCAGCGCCGGTTTACGAGAATGAGAGGAAGGCGAAATTATACGAGGCAGGAGGGACGAAAGCATTGAGAAAGCGAGAGTGAGAAACGATTTAAATGTAAAATTAAATGCTTGTGCAAAATGCAAATATTTTTGCGTTCCTTATAATGATCGTTTCACTTTTATTCTCTCCCCCCCCCTCTCCATCCCTTCTTCCCTCCTCCCCCCAACCCTCTCCAATCCCTTCTCCCTCTCTCTCGTCACTTTTATTCATGAAAAATATGGTGGTTTATGGTGTATCATAATATTTATAACGTCTGTGATAAACGTACGTATAACTAAATACGACTAGTACGTTATTGGATCTAATTTATTAATCCATCAAATATTTAAGCACATTTTTAAATAATTCTACAACTTTACATTTATATAATAATTTATAAATTTATTTTCGTTATCTTTTTGATTGTACAGTAATTTTAAAAATAACTTGATTTGCTGAAACATGATCTTTGCTCCAAATACTACATAAAAATACGATAGCATGTAAAAATAAAAAAAAATTGACTTGAATAAACAAAAATATTACATTTTTCATATTTAAAGTTTAATTATATTTAAAAGATGGAAAAATAAAACATTGCAAGAATCTTACAAAAAATATACCTAAAATATTTTCTCAATTATTTATAATTCATATAAAATGGATTTTCTTTGCTTTATATCTGTTTTAAATTATTCAGTTACTAAATAATAATTTATATTGAAAAAAAAATTATTAAAACCATAAATCTTATGGATTTTTTATCAATTATTATTTGTGCTTTCATAATTCATTATTATATATAAAACTATTATTTAAATAATATATTCGCAAATTTGTATAAATACAAGTTGATAATTGTTTCGCGGTATAAAATTATTTATTTAATTAGACAATAGCTTACAATTTATTGATAATTGGATGTGCTTGTTATGATTATGTTAAAAATTATTGATGACTGAGTAGGTTAAAAAATTACAGATTTTATAATGCCTAATAACACCGCATTTTAAAATTATTCCTAATTAATATCACGTTAGTTGAGAGTTGCATAAGATAATTGTCTCACAATTATACTAGTAATCCAAAAAAAAACTTACATAAGTTTTATATGAAAGAATATGTGCACACGAGAGAACGAAATAAGACGAGAAAAAATCAAGAATGAAAGTGATAGACAGAAAGGGTCGGAAAGAAGACAGTGAAGCATGAAGAAAAAAAACACTGAGAAAACTATCTCTTAAAATAATGTAATGTTATTTTTACGCCAGATTTCAGAGACTCGAAACATACTCACTTGAACGAGCGCAAATTTTTATTGCTTTTTTTTTTTTTTTTTCTTTTTTTTTTTTTTTTGGAAGTATTAAAATTCTTGATGCCGAGTCCGCGACCTGTTAATCTTTCATTGCTTCCTGTTTCGCGACAGCTGAATATTTCTCAATAATTATAATGACTTATTAAAGGCTCTCAAAAATAACATCTTTTTAAGTCGGTTACATCCAAATTTTTAATTAAGATGAATTTTTATTTGACATCCTGTTACTTTAGTCTGGACAGGTTCAACCCCAACAAGTTATTATTAACGTTCGGAATCAAATTAATATTGTGTGGTCTAATGTTACTTTAATTTCATCTCAAACTTAGTTCTTAAAAAACGAAAATTTAAAAGTACACGCGAAATTCTCACACTTCTTCGCAAGGTATTTCCTTTGAAAAATCAAAAATGACTAACTATAAATCAATTTGATTTATTTTATATTGGATTCTTAAAATAATGATTTTTTAATGGTATTGATAATTGATTTCTCGGTAAATTTCTTCATGTCACTATATAAACCTTCATCAATAAAAATAATAATTACATACTAATAATAAAATAAGTGCATTTCATCATAAAAGCATTTATATCACAGTTCAGATTATATTTAAAAGGATTATGTAGAATACATTTAAAAATATACCTTGTACTATGTACAATATTAGCCATATTGCACAACACATAATTGTAGTGATATACAACTGTAAAAATTCAACACAACGGATGACGAATGATCCATAGTCTTTGGAGCAGTCTTATCTTGTGTAAAATATCATCTGGTGTGAAAAAATTGTAAAAATAATCAATCGAAAGGCACAGAGACATAAAAAAAGAAAAGTATATACCAAGCAGTGTGAAAATGTAAATTTAATGCACTATTTGCTCTTTAAATCTGAATACACTTAGAATTTAATGCCAATGAACTTTAAAGTTTCGTTACTTTTTAACACGAATCCATTCACAAACGTATAATTTCTCTATTGTTCTGAAAAAAGGTTCAATCGGAGGTTTCTACATTTTTATTATAGTTGCACTTATTTTGTTTCTAGATCATTTCTAAAGGTAGACATATACCATGTTTTGGTTAAAATTAAAAATTATTTTTAAAATAATTTAAATTAATGTATTATTATATTATTGAAATTATTAGTTTTTAATTTATTATATTATGTACCATAAATAATTCTAACTATAATATTTAATACATCGATTTCATAATTTTAATTAATTAGTACCGAGTAAAATATCTTGTATTAACAATTAAAATAGATAATTTTAAAAATACAACTAAAACTGCACAAAATACTTTTTTACAAACTAAATATTTAAAAGAAATTGTTTGACAACTTTTTTTTTGATAAAATAGAATAAAAATTACTGAATGTTTAATTGCTACTCAATATATTGTTTACATACATTATAATAAATATATCGACAATGCCAATATAAATTGGTTTAATTTTAGATAAAATTTAAATCTAATATAAGCTTCTATTCTTTAGTTCAAAACATAAAAATGTCTGTAAAAAATTGAATAGATTAACAAAGCTATTCATTCATTGTAATACTTTGTCATACGAATCTCGGGATTATTTATGAGCTTAGTAGTCAACGAGTAAGCAATGTCTTAATCCTTTCTAACAGAAGTAGGCATGATATCTTCATTCTTAGAATATACATATCGTTGACGTATTCAACGTTAATCAATGAGTTTTCTAATCCTTCATCAATACAATTTTGCTACTGTAATCTTGATGTGTTTTTTTATCATTCTGTTTTGTTTTTTCAATTAGTATTTAAAGATATTTCAGTTGTTTTACTAAAGTCTTCTATTCATATAATATTAGCATTTTCATTTGATTTAAAACCTTCCCAATATAACGTTGCCATTAGAGTAATTCTAATTTGTAGGTAAGTTAAGAGTTAGCCTACTAATATCTAATAGCCAATAATAATATATTGTCATTACTTAGAACAGATATTTTAAAGCTATGCTTATTAAATTATCGATACTTAATCATTTTAATATTTTTTATTCATTTTTTTTTTTTCATTATAAGAAAAGAGAATGAATCACAATGAAAGACAATATAAAAAATTTTAAAAACTCTTAAATAATAATAAAGTATAAAAAAATCATAAACATCTTTTTTATAAACTATATATATTGATATTGAGAAAATTCTAAAGCTATTTATTTATTTATATAATAAAGTTTTCTTTATCATATAAATCTTTCTCTAAGACATAAGTTACATATGAAAATTTATATTTTTATATATGTACTCATAAATTTTATTATTATTTACCTAATATTATTTATGTAATACATACTTCCCTTTCTGATGTATATTATTTTCATAGAATTTTTTTAATTCTTCTAAAAAAAACTTATAAATAAAGTATAATAATAAAATTACAAATTTGTTTGAGTTTCATGAATTGAATTTAATTTCTGTATTTACTATAAGTACTTGAATATAAGTATTTGAACGAAATCTTTTCAGTTCTTAGTATAAATTGGAAACGATTAGATACTCTAGTTTTATCGATAGTTTCTGACTTTCGAATGATAATCTATATGATTATATCAAGAAAAAATTGAAAGGATTTGGTACAGGTCGGCCTTAAAATTTTTAATTAGATATTATTTTTATCGAAAAGTCTTTTTTATGCTCTATAAGTTATCTCTACACTTATGAAAACAAATAATTATAGTTATTTCATCTAAAAGAAAAAAAGAGCAAGCAATTTTCTCTGTATTTGATGGTTCAATTATATATTACTAGTAAAAGAAATGGAAGAAAAATATGTTTCCATCTTGTATTCTTATTATTTGTGTGTGTGAGAAGTCTGACTTTCCAAACTATGCCATGTAAAACCGTTTGTCTTAAATTGTTCTTTTTATGGCATTTGTTACTTGACTCTCCAGTTCAAACTATACGTATGAAACCATTACATCTCCTGTCCTCACTTCTATTTACGTACATTTGTGCATAAAATTTTCAAGAATATAAGAATTGCATGATTTTTGCATTCTAAGTTGGTTAGAAAAAATTGTCATAAAAGTCATTTTATTTATTTCAAAGATTTATGAATTAAAACTTTGTAATGTTTTAACAAGTAAATGTATAAATTTAAATAAGCATATTATTCTAATTATTGATTAGATATCTGGCCATAAGAATAAAAAAAAAGAAAGTTGTTAATAAACTTTTGTTACATGTAGTACCAAAGAAAAAAAATTAAAAAAAAAAATAATTCAAGTAAAAAAATTTAAACTTTTGTTTATCTGAATATTGGAGATAAAATTTTTCTTTTCATGAAGCACAAATAATTTTCTGGTAAGTTCTAAAATTACCTGGAATGCCTCGTAAAATATAATTTATTTGATTATTGTTACGATCACTCAGAAAATTAACTTTAATTATTAGAAAATAGCAAAATTATTAAGTTGGTTAAATAATAAAATAATATAAAGCTGATTTGATTTATGAGCAATTGCAATTGATATTTATAGAATAAAAATTTTTAGAAAGCATTTAGTTATGTACCAAAGCTCATTTGTAATTTAATATTTAAAAAAAAAAAAAAAAAAAAAAACCTATGGTTAAAATTAGGTGCACAGGTATCGATGTAAATCTACAAAGAAATAATAAAAATGCTTCCTTTTATAGTTTTAATTTTTGAATTCGTCATTTAAAAATGTCCCCGATGTTGAGAGTAAAATAAAAGTAAAAATTACAAGTTGGGTATTCACCACCCGGAAGTAGGTGAATTTCCAAGTGCTATATGTAGGCTACATAAGGACACTGCAATTAGGTGAAGATCGCTCGGTAATTAAGGGTAGAGCTGGTGAGCTTTGTGCTCCATCATTTTTATTTTTATTTTTTACCTTTCTCGCATTCTTTCTTTCCTTCTCTCTCTCTCTCTCTCTCTCTCTCTCTGATAATTGGTCAATTTTGTGAAATTTTATAGGTACAAAGTGCATGCAAAAATGAGAATTGATTTGTATTTTCATTTTTCTTTTTCGCAGAATACATTTGCATCCAACATCTTTAGTTGATTTATTTTTGAGCTTGTTGTACATCATAAAATATAAATACATTAATTTTCTAAATTTGACTGCACGAAGTTTCGTTAATTTTAGATAACTGTAATTAATAATAGCCGAATTATAATATTATTTAACAAAATCAAATAAAAAATATACTTCATTTATTTGGAAATACTCCTTTATTCTTTTATCTGATTTATATTTTACTTTTATGAATAATGAAACATTTTGACTTTTTACTTCTAAATGCATTTATATTTACTTTTGTTTCATGAAAAATATCTGATACCAATTGTATAAATCAGCGATCTATTAAAATATAATAATTTACATAAGAAACTGCAACATGCAATTATTTATTGTGATATTTATTGTTTCAAATGAATATCAAAATAATCATAGGAATAAAATTGTGCGTGTTTAAAGGAGTAAGCAATTAAAGCAAATTAAATTAGTGATGGGGGAAAGTAGGTGAAAATCTTTTTAAATGAAGCATATAAAACTCGTTGAGTTGGCCAAATTTACTGAAAATTTAAGAGAAAATATAAGAGGGGAGCGAAATGCGATCTCGAGCATCTGGTTTGTCTGCATTAATGCGCCGAGCCCGCACTTCCTGTTTCACGTTATAACTTCTGTAAAGAACTTACTTCTATGCCATCTTAAGCCTTAGCGCTCTCACTCTTTTCGTCCTTCCCAGTACAGTCCTACCTTCCATTTCCGGCCTCGTACGCATATAATAAGCGCGAAATATGAGAACTCAACACTTCTCTTCAGTATTTCAATTTCAGTATTTCTAAAAATATATGCCACCACCTTATTATTTCTTATATCGTTCCGATAAATATATTAATAGAGGAAGAGAGCCCTACGCATTTATACATATTATATTATACTTGACTGGTCAACCAAGTGTGCGTATTGAGATATCAATTTCGAAATTATTATTAATCAATTAGGTGCTGTTATTATAATTAACTCTGTCATACAATCGACATAGTTTTATGTGTCTTAGAAATCTTACCAAAAACAATGAACAGAAAACTTTAAAATTTTGCATCATTATCATTATTTTTTTTTTTTATCGCAACAGTAAAAATTCATTTTGAAAATTCTCATGATATTAATGGGCAAATGGATATTAGCGTGGGAATGATTTTCTCATCACGTTTATTATAACCTATTATCGTCTATTAATATCCTATAATTTACCTCTGCATTGTATGAATATCTCTAACTAGAAGATACAAATGGTTCAGAAGTCTTCAATTTATAAGTTTTCAAAGATAAGTATATTGCTTATTTATACTAACGATATTCAATCAATTTAAAAACATTGCAAATCACGTAAATATATGTTTTCGCTTATTATACAATAACTCATTATCGATATCAAAAACAAAAATTATTAAATGAGCCAAACAACATGAAAACGAATTATACGTACGTTAACGCAAAGTGCTGACACTCGTCTTATTTGCCTTAGATTTCAATTTCTTCGATTAAGTGACGTGCTCAATTCAAAATTACGCTACCCTCTTTATACGTATCCTTAATTCCTTTGACTCTTTGCAAATATAATATTCTACTTTCCTCTTCTGTTTATTATTATTTTTTTTTCTTCTTTTTTTACAGACCATTAAATAATACGATGAATTCTACAATTTATTAGTATTATATGTATTAAATTTTGTTTATTATATAAATTAATATTAAATTTTAAAATAAAATATTCATAAAATTGATTATATCAATAGTTGTAATTAAGTTTAAGAATATATGGATAACTTTATAATCAATATACATTACAATATAAATTATATAATGATATTTTTTATTAAAAATTAAATATATATTATACTAACTTATCAATGATTATTCATATTCATTCTTATTTGTATATGTACGAATAATCTGGAGTTTATAAAAATGTAAATTTTCTTTAACATTTTATTTTTAAATATTAAAATAATGAGTAAGTTAATTTACTTTACAAACATTAAGCTTATTATCAATTTTATTTTTAAGCAATTAAGCTTATTTAATTGATTTAATTAAAATTTAATATTAATTTAATGTGTATTAATTAAATATTAAGTAATAAATATTGTAAAAATATATACCGATTGACATTAGTAGTAATTCTTAAACTGTATTGGATTTTACGATATTTATTTTTTTGAATAATCCAAAAAATTTTTATTAATACTACGTAGATCAGAATTTATACTTTCCGAATATCAGACCATCCTATAGTGCAATTTATATACAAAAAATTATATATGTAAAAAATATTTATCCTGCATTCACAGTGACACTATGAACATGCAGATCATGTTTTCTTTTTATTTATGTTATCGATGGCGAGGGGCATAATACTCATAATTACGGAACTGTCGACAGTATTATTATGGTAGGCGACAAAATAGATGGCATAGAAATAATGATGCTGAAAACCAGTTTCAAAAAGATTCTTATAATTTAAATGCTACTATTAAAATCTTTATTATCAGATGTGTAAGGAAATTTTTTTTTTGCAGTTTATTTTGTACTTTGTACAACATTAAAAACATATTTTGAATATTAAGTTGACCTTACAGTACACGATACAAGTTGTAAAAAATTTTATTATTAATAAAAGCATAATTTAAAAGATTTACAATACTATTTTTATTGTAAACAGTTTTGTTGAATTATACAAGTTTGGCACTAATTTCATGAGGATTAAATAATTTTATTTTAATCTTTTTTTTTCCTCTTTCTTTCTCAAGGCATATTAAATATGAAGTAAAAATATTGGAAATGAAATTAATTTTTGCCGCACTTTCTTGTAAAACACATAAAATACATAAAGTACATTAAAGCGTTATTTATTAGGGATATTGAAAGTGAAATTTAGAATCAATGAATCATTAATATTCATCGTAATAAGAACTAATAAGAGAAAGGTATAAAAAGTAACTCAAGCCCCCGAATTAAGGCCTTGAGAAATGATCAGCTACAAATATAATAAAGCCAAGACCATAGATTAAACAGATTACAAAAAATGGAACAGCATTTATAGAGAAGATTTAGTGTTTAATAAAGGGCTTCCGTATTTTGATGCCTTAATGCAACCGATGCGCAACCCAAGATACTTAAAGTTTACCTTCTTTCTCTCTCTTTTTCAGGAGTTGTATATGTAATAGGTGATTAATGACCCTGTCCATACTCGGTGATTTTCTGCACTTTCTTTTTTCTTTGGCGATCGGTGCCGACGAGGGATAATCGTATAAGGCTGATCCCGATTTTACCCGAGAGCCCAGCAACGAAGAATAGAGTTCATAACAGAACAAAATAGAGCCTAGTTGTGCAATGAGATCGTATCTCGAATCTCGAATCTCGAAACCACGCGGCGATTGCCAACTTCCAAACGCGGTCCAGCTTATAATGCTTTTAAACCCCAACCCGCGGCTACACGATTTTCCCTCCGAGTGTACCCTTGCGCAGCCAATGGCCAATCTGAGACACACGCACACGCACGCACACGCTCACGAAGCATACACACAACCTTATTATAAGTCCATATTATTCCAAATAAAAAGACATGAAATACCGACTTCCTCTTGCAGATATTATTCAATACCAACTATTTGAGTAATGTATTTGCAAGGATATTCTCACGGAAGTTAATGAAGTACATTTTGCGATTGATATACAAAAAATAAAAATTATGATATACGTCTGAAATATTTCGCACCATGATCGGTTGCTTCGATAAAGTAAAGTAGGGACAAGTGCGCGCGATATTTAAGTTTAATAAAATAATTTATGGTTTTTAAAAGGACGCGATAGATAAAAAAATAATATGGCTTGTACAAATGCTCAAACACTTTTTTTCTTTTTTTTTTTATAATATTTTTATTTACAATATTTGGTGCATTTTCATAAATAATTGCTATTAATATTATAATTAATAATATTTCATTCTAAAATACATTTCCATATTATTAAGAATGTCAAATAAAAAAATTACGATAAAAGCTATATAGGTATGTAAAAACGATGTAAGTTAGATATAAATATATACATATACATATATGTATATATATATATATATATATATATATATATTATTATATTTATGTTATTTTACATAAGCAATTGAAAAATCATATAGGAATTTTATGTACTTTATCATTCCATATCCAATTAGAATATTCTCACATTTTCTTATTAATAATTTACGATGTACAAAATATTATTTAAGAATAAAAAATCTTGTTGCGCATATTAATTTATAAGATAAAATAAATTTTTATGAATTTGATATATTACATTAAGTAACAAACACAATTTGTTTAATGAATACTTTTAAAGCAAAAACAAATGAAATTAATACACAAAGTAAATTTAAAAGTATTCATTAGTCATAAATAATAGTCAGTTAATACACGGTAATGTAAAACATACTTCATATTTTTGTTTCTTGTTAAACGTAATTATAAGATTATTATCACTAATGATTTGAAATGATTTCAAGTACAACATCTATGCGGTATTTAACTTGAATCTTACATAGTTAGCTATTTAAATGAATCTTTTAAATGAATCTATCTCGTGCAAATTATTCAGGAAAATAGTAGATTAAATTAAAACATTTTATTGGAATATAAGGTAATTTTATATAAAATTATATTAATAAGGGGAAGAATATAGTAAAAGTAAATTGTTACACTTTATAGCAATAAAAAATTTTTTTAAAAAAACATTAATACATAAATATATAAAGAATACTAGTTTTAAATTCGCTATAAATATGTATTTTAGTTATATGTTTAAAATTTTATTAGTCGCTAAATATATAAAAAAAAAAAATATTTTAACATTGGAATTGACTAGAGATCGGTTAATAATTACTATTTTTGATAAACTAAAATTCATGTTCATAATTACGTTCTTAATAAGTATTGATTAAAACTTTAAAATTATACTAGTACATTAATTATTGTACGAAGTTTCTTTTTGGTATTATTGAAATACTTTTTAAAAAGCTATATTGTAATTGCAGTGAATTATCGCGCATTGATCATTAAGCCAACATCGCGTAAAGCATGAATTTCTTAATGTCATTATTTATAAAGAAGCATGTAAAACATCAGAATGATAATAAAAAAATAAAAAAAAAGGGCGTAAAAGATTATTTGAGCGAAATATAGGCTACGGTCATTTTTTTTAAGGGATCACAGTCTGGTCCAAATGATATATGAGCCACGTTGATAACAACTGGTCACACATAAATTAAAAATCAATTGGCGAGGCGCAGCGCGGGTTGCAGTAACAGAAGCACCAGAG
This sequence comes from Eupristina koningsbergeri, assembly GCA_018907245.1. Lineage (NCBI taxonomy): Eukaryota > Metazoa > Arthropoda > Insecta > Hymenoptera > Agaonidae > Eupristina > Eupristina koningsbergeri. The sequence goes on from JACCHV010000035.1 coordinate 2,026,484, forward strand.
GCTCATTTGGGCTACAGAAAGCAAAAGTATACATACAAAAGAAAGAGGGAAGACGAGAGAAAAAGAGAAGCGATAGAAAGTAGAAACAGAAAAGAAAGAGAGTGGGTGGATGATACGGACGGGGGAAATTAATGGGCCAGAGTATACGTCCTCTGGAAAATAGGCAGAGAGGAGGGGGGTCTCTGAGCCTTTTTATCCAGAGTAAGAGAGAGAGAGAGGGGGGGGATGAGTAACGGCAGCAAGGATATAACGTGAGTGCGAGTTGTGACCATAGTTGGTATGTGGGCGGAGTGAACTAGGACGCCTTTAAGGATGTTAGCCTTAGCCTTAACTCGCGAATACACCTTGGCGTTTCTCCGAGAGTGCGTTTATGTGTGTGCGTGTCTCGCCCTGGCACTTGACGTCGCGGTACACGTTTAAGTCGTGGTGGGACATCGGCTCCGGGGAAACGAGCAAAAACTCGCTCACTTCTGCTCCTCGTCATCGTTGATGTTTTTGGCGTCATCGAGTACTTACCTGGAAATGCGCCTCGGTCCCCCTCCATCCCTCCATCCCACTGCCATTACTCTCTCTCTCTCTCTCTCTCTCTCTCTCTTCCTCAAACTGCAGTCTGCTAATAAGTTCGGCTTTATGACCCGAAATGGCCACTCTTCGCTTCAAATTATCTGCTTTATGCATAACTCTCCCAGTCAATCTCAAATTGCGCATGTAAAAGTTCACGACTGTAACATCTGTAACGTTTTTTATTTTTTATTTTTTTTTTGCTTTATAAATTCGTACTTTAAACCATGTAGAACATTAAAAATATTTTTTTATTTTTGAATATAAAAAGAGTAAGTCAATTTTTAATTATATTCCGATGTAAAAAAAGCTTATATTATTTTGTAGAAATTACTATAAAAAGAAATAATGTATAAGTGTCAAATCATATTTTTAAAATATATTTTCCAAATTATAGCTCAAAAAATAATTCATTATTAATAAATAATTTTTTTATTTTAAGTATATAACATTTTAAATTATATTATACATTATGATGTAAAGTATATTAATAATTGATACTTACTCGATAACATGATATAAAGTTAAATATAATAATTATTTAAAAATAAAAATAAATTAATATTACTTTAATTATTATTACATAGTTGATAATTAATTCAATTATTTACTATCATATTTTATGATGTTGACATTATTTTAAATGTTTAATTATCTTTTAAATTATCTTTCAAATGTATAATAATTATAGACATATACTTGTGTGTGTGTGAGTGTTATGTGTGTGAATAACTTGAATTAAAGAATTAGAAATTTTCGATACTATGCAATTGATAGCGTACCATAAAATATAATATTCTTAAATATATTGTATAAAGTTATAATTCCTTAAAGGAATAAAATAAAATCTAATAAAATAAAATAAAATAAATTTTCTCTTTAATAAAGATAAAATTCAATTAAAATACGTTTGCAAAATACAAACATATAATATAAAGTATCATTTAGAATAAAAAATTTGTATCTTTATGATCAATTTTATTTAAGCAGATATTAGCTTATCTTTTATTTTTTCTTTTGTTGCAAAATATCTTAAAATTATTAATTACTTTTTTTTATCTCATATCAAATAATAGTAATGGTTTATATTTCACATACGCCAATCTAGATACACTGTGAAATTGTTTTTGTTACTCAATACTATATGAAAATATTATCAATATATATATATATTATTATTATTCTTGAGAGTTCCAGTGATTTTTAATTTAAAGAATAAAACTCAAAATTTAGGTAAAAATTTATAAACCATTTTTAAACTTTTCCTGGATCGATAACTGGCTGAAAGGTAAAAAATTTGTATGATCAATGAGCATCAGATAAATCTCTCTTATCTATGATGTTTTTGATCGAAATGAATAACACTTATGAATTTATGAATTTATAATAAAAAATTGTCACATTTAAATGTTTCCGGAACAGCTCATCAAACTTGCCATTTACATGCTGTCCGATTATATAGAATACTATCCAATAAATAGTATTCCGCATACAGTATTTAATTTATTTATTAACGGATTATTAATGTTATTAGTGTGTTTTCGAATGCACAAATGAAATATTTATAAATATTAAAAGTACTTTAATTTAAAATAACAATGTATATATAAATAAAAACCAACCACAAAAAATTGATCAAAGATTATTCAAATTATGAGGTAGGTTGTATTTAAAAAAATTATCACGAATAAATTATAAAAAGTAGCTGGGAGAGTTAAATAAAGCAACGACCTTTTTAGAATAAAAAAAAAAGGGTAAATAAGAGTTAAAGAGTTAAAGTGTAATGAGCTGAGTTCGAAAAAAACAAAGAGATAAAAACAAGTTTTAAGCGTGTGTAGTGCCGTGTAAGAGAGTCTACTAATCGCAGATTATTTATTAACACACGCCCGGAACGCAGAATTTTTGCTGCACGAGGAAGCGAAGTCCCCGGATGAAGAGAGTTCCAACCGAGCGAATAATGCGAATCGACTTTTACGCGCCCGCGGTGTTAACGAAAAGGACTACTGCTCTTGAGTGCCGGGAACCCGGTGAATTACCGCTCCTCCGGGTCTCTCCGCCATCTTTTCTGGGACCCTCACACACACAGAAGGATGTACGTGAGTCCAACCACCACAGGCAGCCTGCATATCACCAGAGCATTCACAGACTATGAATTGCACTTTTCCAAAAGTTGTATACTATTTTTAATTAATTGCTGTATTCCGGCATTGTTCAATTTGATATGGTGTTTTAGAACATTGAATTCATTGAACTCTGACTAAATATAACCTCTGACGTGAAATGGTTTGATTACTTTGTACGACATTTACTTAGGTACGACATACCCCGACTTGATTACGGTGTTACCCAAAAACACAAGAACTTTATATTACAATTAAAATCGTTTTATTATTATTATAAAGCAGCATTATTAGTTTGGGACTTTGATCTCAAAATTTTATTACTCAGCAGTAATGACACATTTATAATTTTTATATTAAACTGAATACGTTATTTTAACGACGGTTCATTAATCCCTTGCATTCAAATGGTTAACATCCATGAACAAGCAGATTCTGCGTAATTAAAAATGCTCGAGAGTCTGTTTCCACCATTAGGTACCATCTCTCACCGAGATGGTACTTTGTATTAGTCGCGGCATTCTACACACCTAAGCCACTGTACTCGGTAGTGCAATTCATCAAGCGTTTTATCCTCGGAGGATTATTGAGGAGGATTGAAAACCGAGAACTCTGGACGGCAAGAGCCGACTTTAAAAAAAACCAAACACTCGTTGTCACTAGCTGTTGGCCTAGTTGTTGCTTGGTACAATGGGATTAATCGCTGTTGCGCTACGTATGCCTCTCTCTCTCTCTCTCTCTCTCTCTCTCTAGCACCCTCGAGAACAGCATCAATTACCGAGGCTCGCAAAACGTGGCTTTTCATTTGCGAGATGCTGATGCCGTTCACCACGGGACACCACTTATGCTTTCGTCGCGTCCGCCTCGTGATTTTGAGTAGTTTCACGTGCTCCTACTTTTCGCCGTTTTGCATAACTGGAGCCGCTGCCAAATTGTTATCTCTCATTTTGTGTGAGACCGAGACGGTCTCGGCGAAAAAGGCACTTGAACCCGGCTTGACTTTCATGACGATGTTTATGTCGATACTCTGAAAAAATTTATTATTTTCCATTACGCGCAGGGGAACGAAAAACACATCCCCAAAGTCAAAGCGTTATTTTAAGTTGTAGGCCACTTTTTTATTATTCTTTATAAAGCCATAACGTTGTTGTGCACTTGAAAAATAAATACTCGTGCTGCTACAAATATTCAAGATAAAGAATAATTGATAAAGAATAATTTATGATCTTTTAAGTCTTTTTTGTCATGAGTCTTTACTTGGTATTAAAAAGCTTTCCTTTGATAAACCAATGGAGAATGGATAATCTGGGGAAATACCATTTAATCTTCCTATGAGAAATATAACTACGTCTTATAGAGGACCGGGTGATGCGTTTTGAGCGATTCTCCTCGGATTTTCCATTGGGATTCTCGGAGCCAAATTAATTGTTGCAACCGATCAGTTTATCTGGACCAATTTATCCTAAGCTTTTAAAACGACCTTTGGTTGGCAACGAAAAGAAAGCTCAAGGGACTCTCAATAATGATGAGGTGCACGGCCCCTCCCTATCGACTCGTTATGATCTGGCTCATTGTTCTCTCTCGATAGACATGATGCACCAGGGCACGAAGCTTCGGACAGGAAATGAGGCAACATCGAACACCGAACACCGAGCACAGGGCCGAGGGACCCCACCTCGAGCTTCCTACATTGTTCGGTGTGTTCGGCTGCTGCACTCGTGAACACGTACGCACGCACGCACGCACGCACGCACGCACGCACACGAGGATATTTCATAAGTGGCTGTGGGCTGGTCTGTGGAGATGTGCGCGACGATAAAATCGCGCGCATGGCCGGGACGACAAGAAAGTCTCGTGCTGCACCGAGACTTTCTTCGAAGACACAAAACGAACGTTCCCCCCAACATAATTAGAACTAGGCGCATCTTTCTCAATATGCGTGTGCACTCGCAAGGGTGCGCACATGCACGCACACACGCGCGCGCCCCGTCGTGGCTCGGGTGCCTCCTCGGTCACATCGGCGCACATCTATGCCCTCCGACGAGGACTACCGAGCACTTGATGCGACTTGTGACGTCCTCGTTGTCGTGACGACGATACTATTTACGGATTTTCTCTGTTTCTTATAAAAGTCTCGAAGCTTAGAAACTAAGCATTATTCGGCTCCGGAAGGAAGCCAAACGTAAATTAAACTCTTTTACGTCTAGCCACGATTTTACGTCTCCCCGACAACTGCTGGACGGCAATTTTTAACCAGCCACAAATAAATTATAATTCATCTTTTTTCACTTCATTCAATTTAATGCGGATACTTTTAATGGTATTACTAGCCTACACCCTCGCAACTCAATAACTTTTTATCGGTAAAAGTATTATTCACTATTTTTGGTTGTATAATTTTTAAAATTCGAATTGTCAAAAGGATCGATGCAACCCTACTATTTATTTAATAAAATTCGATTTTTATTTTATAACATTAAAAAAATAAAAATTTTTTTTATTGTAAATCAAATGAATCGATCGAGTTAATGAATCTCAATAAATTTATTCCTTAGAACTTTTATATTTCTGTTTCAATACACATTTTTCATTTCTAAAATCTAGTGAAATTTACTAATTCATTTTAATAAAGTACTGACTTATAAATATTTTAATACAACGATTACAAATACAGTTAAAACTATTACTTCATAGCGCGCACGCTTTTCCTATCTTTTATTTATAAATCTAAATTAAAGCACTAAATATTTAGTATACTGTCATCGTGATCATTTTCTAAAAATAATACCACTAATTTCATATCCGTGAAATTCAAAATAGCACTTTATATAAAATTGTATTCAACTATTTGTATCTTTTATCTCCAATGCATTGAATTAATATCATTTTATATTATATTGTTCCCCCTCTAATAAATTATTTTTTATAATATCTATTACAAGCTGGCAAAGAATCATTTATAAATTAAGATGGTAGCGCACGTTATTTGTATATCCAACTTACATACCAATTGTTACATTAACTAAAAAAAGAAGAATTTATTTGTAAACTGCAAAATTTTAAATTTACTAACTAAATGTATATTTAGATCCTAAAAAAATCTCATTTTCAACAAATACCTTATGTGGCATTGGTTTATTATTGGCAAATACAGATAAATATCTTGTACAAAATATCTTGATATTCGGATAAAATAATTCATTGTTTCTGGTTTATTTGTACATTTTCCCAGAGTAAATTGTAATATTATAATGTCCCAGTATTATTATATTATTACATTATAATATTATAAGTCTCGAAAAATCCGATGGTAAAAAATCCCATGGATTGATTCGCTGATAATAATTCCCGGGATAATTGAGAGCGTCATATTTAAAAAATATATCAAGTCATCAGAGGCGAAGCATCTGACAAATAAGCAACGCTGACAACAAAAAAAAAAAAAAACATCCAGCGCCTGTGTGTTTGTAACTTTGATGTTTCTCAAGTTCAATCCATAGCCCCTACCATGTATCTTATTTTTTATGTTCGCCACGAGAAGTAAGCTGGGTAACGCAAGTAGTGGGTGGAAACAAATGCGACATCACTTCCTTAGAAGGACAAACGTTCAAGGGGCATTTTAATCGTGAGTGTGTGCGGTCTTCCCTCATGCAAAATAAATGATTATCTGTCTTCTTTGTTTTGTGTTACAAACAATAGAAGATTGTCTCAAGATGTAAAGCATACGTAAAAATTAGCTTCCGCATTTTTATAAATCAATTACATTAATTTCATCTGGTAAGCCATGCGCTCGAACAATAGTTATCCAACTTTAAAGTTTAATTGGCTTTCCAATATATAATTTTATTTTTTATTCATAATCAGCTAATTCGATTAATAGTTAAAAGATAATGGTTTAAAGCTAAATCACTTAAAATCAAGTTATTATTTATTTTAATAAAATCTAATTTTTCAATACTGCCATTACAATTTGATAAATTCTATTTTATACGTCACTTAAATTATAATCTATTGAGTACATTAGCATTTATTAGCTCGCCCCATTCATAGGAACAATATTATTAATTTGATAATAGTTACAAGATATTAAGTAATGGTACTATAAAAAATTATATTTAACTTTCTTGAAAAACCAGGATTGTAATAATATCTTTAAAAATAAATTCTTTTGAAGTAATGCATGATCTCAGTTTCTATTAATCTATAAAATGTATAATATTAAATTTATCACATAATATTATTTAATAAAATTGCATTCAACATTTTTAAAAAATAAATAAATATAACGTAATTTTATCAAAATGTAATAAAAAGAGCATTGCAAAAATATTTTTGACTTTTTTCATTTTTAACAATATTAGCTCGACTATTTTAATTTATTTATAAATACACACGTTATATTTTATGGGATTGCATCCGTAAAGTGTTATTGATAAATGGAAAGGAAAGGTAATTAAATTTTATAACTAATTATAATAGTTAATAAATAAGGTTAAGAGAGATTTAAATAAGGAAACTTTCTTTTAAATAATTCTATTAGGGATGTTGAATCTTGCAATAATTAACCATTATACTTAGTAATAACATTTAATTATCATTCCTTGCTTATAATATAAATATTTTAGGTCAGTTTTTAAAATAATCTCAGTCATAAATATCAGTTAATTGATATAATAGAAAGTTGTGACCGTAATTTTACTAAATTTGTCAAAACTTTGTGCAATCAAAGGATATTAGTTTTACAAGGTTGCATTTTGTTCGTACTAAATAAATCGCGTACTCCATTACTATTGAAAGTCACCGTCTCAAATAATAACTACAAACACATTTAAATGTCAAAGATGAAAATAAAAAATGAAAGAGAAGAAAAATGAAAATAAAGTAAAGAAAGGTCGAAAAAACAATTGATAGCAAAAAAATGAAACGTACAAAGTCAGAAAAGCAAGTCAAACATCTATCACGTGGACACGTGCATGTCAAACAGGGGTGGTATGGGGTTATTTCTGTCACAGATTTTCCTCGTGTAACAAAGCAAGTAGTAGCTGCGGTAGACTTCAAAAACTTCAGAAATGTAACAAAGAAACAACACATGTTTAACTAAACATACAGAAGCGCACTTAAAGTTAGTGTACCTTTGTAATTCTTAAATATGGTTTACCAGGATATGTTATCCTACTGAATTGCAAAATTAACCCTTTCAAAGAGATTTCCATTCCTTTTCCCCCGCCCCCTCCAATCGGAAGTTATTATTGCTATCGATGGATGTGTTATGTAATGTACTCTATGAGTCACTTGTAATAGATCACTCGACATTAACAAGCGATTAATCGTGCAATATAAATTCTTTGTGTAGTAAAGTTTCATACGTTCGATACTATGTATCAAAATTTATACGAATATAAATGTATTCATTGAATCAAGAAAGTAAAAAAATGTTAGTAACACTCAAATTATTTAATTAGGAATGATGATAATATTCTAAGCGATTTCAAATTTTCGTAAATTTTCCTCGTATTAATTTTCTTCATTTAAAAAAACCCACGAATTACAATAAAAAATTTAAAGATGTTGACAATATGTGTCTAACGCACTTTTAAAATAGTATAAATGCATGATAAATAAAATTATTGCAACACGTTTTAGTACTTTATTTTGAGATGTTGGGTATCAATGCTTATTTACAGGATTTTATTTTTCCAATAAAAAAAAAATATTTAAGATTGCGTTGTTTTGAAATAAAGGTATTTCATTTAGAAGAAGAAGAGAATAATAATTAAAGATTCATAAAAATTTTAATGACAGGGTAGGGATAAGTTCAAGTGCTTGGTGCGTTGTTGCACGTACGTGTGATTTGTTGCAGGTATAGATTTTCTCCCAGAGATCTAAAATACATAACAAACAGTCGATATAGGCGATAACTGTCAAATCGAATATTGACTAATCGATCAACACAAGTGCAGACGGTTAGCTGCCAAGTTCCCGTAACGGTGCTGTCCTCTTTCGCGATCATCCGTCTCGAATTCACGAAAAAATTTGTTATTCTCAACTGTACAAATAAATCCTTAAGAAAACCTATCGATCACAATACAACCATAATAATTCAAGTTATTTTTAATGATTTTTTAGGGAAACTTAAACAACATTTTTTCCAATGTATAAATAATTTTAACAGTGCGCCGATAAACAATACAAGCAGATTTGAGCACATAAGACACAGACTTGAGCGAGCGACGCCATCATAAATACAAGTTGCAATATAAGAAAATATAACGTCGGCGAAAACCAGCCTATTATAGATAATTTAAAATTAACATTAAAATTAATATAAATATAAATATAATACACGAGTATGAATATTATTGGAAATTCATAAGAAAGAATACCGAGATTCGAGGCTATTCGTACACTGTGAAAACCGTATAAAAATAATATTAGATTTACATACATACATGTATCTGTCGATATGATAATCTTGAAATAGATACGGCTGTTTTACATCTCGAACAAAGTGACACTTACTCCTTGTGAACAAAAAAAAGAAGAAATAGAAAAGTAATGATTTTGTTCACTCCCTACTTCTTACGTACTTTTAAATTAAAGTAGCTTAACATATGTGCATTATTCCTGTACATAATGCCACAAACGTTTTTTATACTAGACTTCAGTTTTGAGGAAGGAAAATACTGTGAAAAACACAAGCGCAGTAAAATAAAAACCAATATGCAGAGAAAATGAAAGACGTTTGAAAGACAGGCGGTCCAGTCAACTCCGTTATGCTTGTTATAAATGTAAAGTAATATTATATAATGTAAAAAAAATTATTTGATAAATAGTTTTGTATGTAAAAAAGGAAAAATAGAAAAACAAACAATTATTAATATATATTTTTAGCAAAGAAAAGTAAAGTAAATTAATTTAAAATGATTTTTTGTGCTTTCAAATATATTTTTAAAAATTTTTCAATTGAATTGAGATTGTTCATCGAGTGTTTGGTATTTCAGTTAAAAACTCCAATTTTTATATTTCATTTCATGAGAATTCAAATATTTTCAAAAATAACTTTGAGCTTATATTATTTTCAATATCACGTACTATGAAAAGTAACGTTCAATTTTAAAAATATTACACTAATTCAAAATATTATTTTCTAATGTAAAAAATCAATAAAAAATTTCTTTTACATTAAATTTCAAATAAATTATTGATAAATAAGATTGATATATTAAAATTAAATTAATATATTAATATTAATAATTACATTAAAATTAACCAACACGAGAAGAATTCATTATATCTTGTTCGTAATTTTAAACATCATAATAGCTGCGAGAAAAGTATGATGCGATATGATGACGAAGGCAAAAAATTTAACCGGCGCCGAGGATGGCATAAACAACAAGAAAGACAGGAAATATAAAGGCAACTTCGACGAGAAGTTACAACAGAACGATACTGACATCAGTTAAGGAATCAGCATACAAGTTGTTAACAACGCCGTATACATAAATAATTTGTTAAAATTAAACGATGTTTGTGAAAAAATAATACGATCCTTCAAATAAAACTGTCCAAGTGACGAGAATCCAATTTTAATCTGTCGATTAACGACAGAAAAGAAATTTTCATTCTTTCTCAAAGTATTCATTATGATGCTACAATTTCAAGTTAAGCGCAAACGTTCACTCCAACTTTGATCCTGTGATGAATGTACATGTTATGTATTCAATGCAAACTGCAAAACCAGGGAAACGCGTGAAAATGTTAATAAACATTAGTGGATATAAATGATGCAAATGACATAATACGATTATTGCACTGAAAGATGTTTTAAAAATAATAATACTATATGAAATAAAACAGAATATGATTTCAAAATATTACCAGCCTTAAAATTGGAGAATATTGGTTTGATTCACTTACACTATTATAATGATTTTGGCTTTCAAACCATTAAATTCACGAGAATTGGTAGATATGAAATTTACACTTGCATAAAATTTTTATTTCTAAAATTAAGGGAAAAAATGCTATCACTGAGCAAACTGCCATAGAAAAAGTAGAGTATATTAATGAGTGAATTCAAAGATTAATCTCTATAAATTTTATTTGAAAATGATAACTAATGATCAAATAAAATTTATCAAAAGCGATGATTTAATTAAAAAATTAACAATTACGAGCGAGATAAGAGGCATAAAATAGAAAATTGAACTTTTGTGGAAGCTCGATGAGTTATTAATATGGGCGGAAAGATCACCTGAAAAAAAAGATTTAAATTCAAATGCTCTTTGATTAAATATCCGCGGTAAATGTTAACGATAAGAAGAATATGAAAACTTAATATTTACTTGAGTTTAACATAAATTGGAAAAAAAAAATCGTATATAATATCTAAAACAAGCATAAATTTAGCCGTTAACATGATATCATTTAAAATTTATTGAAACTATTTTCAGGCCTATTTATTAGATTTCAACGATTCGTGTGTGATAACCCTGAAAGTTGGCATAAAATATATGTTTTTAAAAATAAAAATTATGAAGCTTTAATACTTTTAATGGATGGATAGAAGATAACAGAAACATTAAACCAGAAACGTATAAGATGAGAACGTTAATGTTCAACCTATAAGAGTCTCCGATAAGATTGATAAAAATCACGCAGAAGATTATTATTACGTTTCTCATGAATTTTGAATATTCGAAATATCGACATATATTAAAGAAAGGAGAAAAATAACAAAAGTACTATCCGGTAGCAGCCTCAAATTTAGAGATAAAATGTTTTTAAAATATTTGAAAAATTAATTTTATTTAGAATTTTGGCAAATATCGAATCATTAACACTTTAATTTTTTTAATTTCAAAGTTTTCATACTTCTTTTTATTTAAGGTTATTAAAAAAAATTATTTAAATTTAAAGATAATACAAACTTGAACTAAAAAGAGAATAATATTTTTTGATACAATGTATTTGCTTTCTTTCAATTAAATAAGTTTTATATTCATCAAGATTAAAATTAAAAAAAATATATTCTTGCTTCAATTTTATTTATGAGTACATGTAAAATTTGAAATATTAACCTTTGTATTGAGTATATAAAATTCGAATACTCTAAAGATTCCTATATATATATATATTTTTTATGTATGTAATAACAGCAGAATATTTTTATTTCAAAACATAAAAGATTGATTTTAAAGTACTTCAATACGACATTAGATTAAAAAAATTTTAATTTATGGTTTTTTTAAATTAGAAGTATTATGAATGATAATTCAAAAGATAATAATAATAAAAATAATAATACCGTGTCTTAGTATTGAGCTTTAGTCAAAAGGGCTGGGGATCATATCCGAGGATTAGTCAATAAATAAATAACATACGAAATAATATTAAAGCATTTTATTTACTACTGGTTACTAAATATATTAGCCCTTGCAATTCCTTCCAATAACTTTCACTCGTGATCTCCGACCAAACTCTCTTCCTCTCACTCTCTCTCTCTCTCTCTCTCTCTCTCTCTCTCTCTCTCTCTCACTGTTTATTTTTTCCTGTAATTCTATCCTCTGACTCACGTACTGTTCTCTCTTTCATCGATGTTCTAAGTCAATCATCAGCATTATACCGTTGGTTGAGTGTTCTACTTTGTTGCTATTCCGATTTAAATATACTATGTCATCTTGATTCTCAGTTTTTGGTGTACTACTTAACGTTGTTTTGAATTTTAATTCCATGTTTTATTTTTATTATTTTTTTATCTTTACCATCGGTTTGTATCTCTCATGATCAGTGCTTCGTGAATATTAAAATATAATGTCAAGTATTTTCAAGCGAATTGCGTCGGATGTTTACTTAAATAAATGCTTCTAAATTTTTAAATTCATAGAATTTTTAGTTAATTATTATTTATGTCCATGAAAAATGATATGCAAATTATTTTTCAATAACAAGCACAAAAGTACCAAATAACGTAAATACATAACAATAACTAACCTAATGATTAACTACAACAGTAACTGTATAACATTAAATATTGTGAAATAAATATTCCTTGAACACATATTGAATAATAGCTTTTTATTTTAAACCAATGATTGTATTGATAATTAATTATAAATCTTGAGCATCAATTAAAGTTACACATTTATGATTAAATAAAGTATTTTTATATTAACTAATTATGTACTGATATAGCAATATAGTAATTCTATTAAACCTTTGATTTACTATTATTAACTGGTTTAATTTAAATTGTTCGTCAATATATTTACAGTTCCACTATATCAAATTAAATATTATTTATATTTTTGTCATAATTATAATACCCCTCCAATTATTTATAAACTTAAATTAATTATATAAATCCTGATAAATGTTTATATTAAATATGATATTGCATTCCTGAAAAATTTCGATATGGAAACAGTTTTATTGCAACCTGTTTCACCACCTAACAAACGATCGCATCAGTCGATGTTGACGGGGTCGAAACGACGCGATAAATCGTTCGAGTGGATGATTAATGTAGAAAACGAAAGATTAGAATGAAAGTAGCTGGTATTAAGATGAATAAATGCATCTAATACCTGTTATATAATTTTAATTACATTCCGGTTTATCCAATGTATGTAACTGTATAAGAATATTATTTACCAATGTAAAATTTAAATATTTAAAAAAAAAAATGTTTTCATTATATGAATTAAACAACAACAACAACAACAACAACAACAACAACAACAACAACAACAAAATAAGAAAAATATAATGAGTATGATGATTTGTTTATAATTATTAAATAATGTTCTAATTGAATGTAGTTTATCTGTCGTTTTATATGAAGCTTTGATATACGTTTATGTTATATTAATTCATAATATTTTGAGTATTATAAATAGGTGTAATGGGGGGAATAAATTTAAAGTGCCGATTTTAAAAAACTTATTCTCTTTTGGGACTCTTAAACAAGATTTAACCAGTATTATTTTAATTATTGATAACTTTTATACGACTATCTTTTATTGTTTTATTTTAAAATTTTATTACTGTAATGAAGTTTTTAAAAATAATTTATTTACTTGTACCAAATGATATAAAATAGCTTGAATAACGAAGAAAAAGAGTGCGAAGATCAGAACTGTTGAGGAAGTAAAATTTGTCAATGATCAATATTAAGTACGATGATATTTATAATAGTAGTTTACATCAATCGTCCATTATAACGCATATATATTTCTAAATAATATCTACTCATATGAAATGTTACAGTGTTTCATATACTATAAATTATAATTCTTTAAAATGTTTATATTAATTTTTATTTATATTAGGGAAGCATATGAATTTAATTTCGTAAGACCAAAACAAGTTTATAAACAAATGCATCTAAAGTATTTATCTCTTAATAATAAAGGGTTATCCACAGTGAATCAGAAAGAAGCAAAGATGCCATTTATATTTCAGTACTTGAAAAGTATGAAACTCTAAGAATTCTTCAAATTTCACGTAATGATGTATTTAAAATAAATGTTTTATGAATTGAGGATAATGATGTTTCCCGGTGTGGTTTCAGGACAATACGGCATGAGCAAGAGCCTGAAGAACGGCGGCCTATTCCCCCCAGTTTTTAACGTCGCTTCCAAGGCAGAGATCCGAGTAAACGCGACCTGCGGCGAGGACGGACCGGAGACCTTCTGCAAGCCCTCGGAGTCGCTTCGGTGCGCCGTCTGCGACGCCCACAGTCCGGACCCCAACAAGAGACACAATATCAACCAGGCGCTGGACTCGAGCCCCGGTCGCTGGTGGCAGAGTCCCACCCTGGCGCGAGGCGAGGACTACGAGTACGTGACGATAGACCTCGAGTTCAAGCAGGTAGGGGAGCCCACCGACCAACGCCTTAAATTCTCTCACGTTCTTTTTTATTAGTTTTGCGTGTCCGAGTCTCGGTTTTTGTGTCTTTGCTTCGATGTCCGGCTGCACCGACCTCTAAATCCGACTTGTGCCGTTGACGAAGATCTCGGCCTTATTTGCGATCGTAAATCTTATGGTGTAATTAACGGAATCGTTGGAGGCCAACGAAATGAGATAGCGCGGTGACACGGGCGCGATCTTTAAGGAGGCACGTATAGATTTGCCCAAGGGAAATTACTTTTATGGTGGGATCGCATTCCAATGTCGTATTCTTTTCAGAAATCTTTTAAAATTTAATGATAATGACGTTTTTTAATGGTGGAAACTGCTTGCATACAATAATATTTGCGAACTCAGCCGGCATCATTCCACGTCATTCGCAGCATTCGAACTAAAATTCATTAAAAAAAAAAAAAAAATTGGCAAAATTACTTTAAACTTTAAATAGATTTATAAAAATTTATATTAATTGTATAATGTTAATTCACGTAAATTGACGCTTGCATAATTCTAGATCTTATGCCTTATTTTATCTTAATTCGCACGTAAACATTAGTTTTTTTCTTTTTTATTATTATTTTTTTTTTTTTTTTTGTTTTTTTTGTTATTAATAGTTATTTGTATTTATTAATTTATTCTTTACCTATAATTTAATACCTCAAATGCACATAAATAACTCTCTTACAAAAAAATTCAATATCAAAATTGTGTTCCCCCGTGTATGAAGTAATTGAAAATTCAATCTGATAATTCTTAAAAGATACGTACTTCACGATTCAAAACTGAAATTAAAACAAACGAAGAAACGCCGAGTTATAAAGCAATTACCTTTAAAATATGATAAGTGAATTGATAACTTTGTAATTATTTGGTAAAATTTAAATGAATTTTTGTGAAATAAAATTTGTTTCGGCCGCTACAATGTGAACTCGCTTTAATCTTGAAGACGCTTCCCCAGATCTTGCCTATGTAATATAATTGCAGAAAGCAATTGATAATCAATTTCGCTCGGAGCTAGCCTTAAGAAAAAAGGGAAATATGGCTCTGTGTGGCAATGGCAGGGGCCGAGCGACAGGGAAGAACATTGTTGCAACATTTATTGCATCGGAGATCTTCGCAAGGAGATTTAAGAGTCGCCCTGGTCTCGGGGAAGAGGGCGCGCAGCCCCGCCCGATGTATGGAATCTAAAAATACGGCAGCGGCTTTACTCCGGTTCATTGAGTCCTTCTAAAAATTCGCGCCGAGTACTCTCGCACACACGCGCACACGCGCACACGCGCCCCCGCGCGCTTACGCGTCCACACACACGTATCCGATTACTCGCGTTACGTGTCGAGCAAAAAAAGCGCCCTGTTACACACTGGCAATTGAAGCTCGGATTACTTACTTCCATTCGCATCGTCGAGGGCCGCGCATATTTTAGCCGCGGCAGCTAATTGTGATTAGTCCTTTCAATGTTATTCCCAATGCCCTACCTCCGATGATGCCTACATCCTTCCCTTCAGCTGATGCACAAAGGGAAAAAAGAAAGGAAGGAAGCGCAGGGGGCCACGCACAAAAATAAATGTCGAATGCAGGAGAGAAAGAGAGAGAGACAGAGAAAGAGAGAGAGCG
This sequence comes from Eupristina koningsbergeri, assembly GCA_018907245.1. Taxonomy (NCBI): domain Eukaryota; kingdom Metazoa; phylum Arthropoda; class Insecta; order Hymenoptera; family Agaonidae; genus Eupristina; species Eupristina koningsbergeri. Next base: position 2,042,692 of record JACCHV010000035.1, read on the forward strand.
CGCAGACCCTAAGCCCTCATTACCAGCACGCCAAATCATTTCATACCAGCACCGCAAAGTCACTCATTTGTATTAATGCCTTTGAGAATAATAAAATCCTGCTTGCAACTGCTTATAAGAACAATCTTTTCAATGAAGAACAAATTTGTCTCGAGGCTGCAAATGTTATTTGTGCAATAAAAGTGTGACGCTCCAGAGGCGTAAAGGGCACTCACACTACTGTTGTTCTTTTAGATTTTAAACATTATACCGAGTGGGGAAATCGGCCTGAAAGCTCTAATTCAACGAAATTTTAATCATTTCCAACTTTCGGCAATATTATACTTTTTTCCATTCTTTTAATTATCTAATCACTGAACTGGAAATTTTATCTTACCAATACTGATCTTTACCAAAGCAAAAATAAAAATGAAATTTAAAACAATTTTTTTTTGGCAATATCCACATCAATTATTTACTTGTCAACCCACTTTCAATATTTACGTGAATAATAATAATAATAATAATAATAATAAAAAGAAGAAGAAGAAGAAGAAGAAGAAGATGAAGAAAATACACACGCTTCAATGTGCAGGGTCAACAAATTTCCAAACACACGGATTTCAACAATTGATTATTATTTTGCAAAGGACGATCACACAAATATAAAGAAAGACAAGTGACCGAAAAAGAAATAAAAAAGTCAGAGTAAGATAATACAAGAGTGAGAGCGAAGGAAAAGATGGAGAGCACGAAAAATAAATAGGTAAAAAAAGAATATGAATAAGAAAAAGAGACAGAGAGTTGGTTTTACTTCAAGATCTTTCTCTTGTAGTAAGTGAAAGAGGGGCAGGGGGGAGGGGGAAAGGAAAGAAAGAGTGAGAGAGAAATCAGAAAAAATCGTAAATTTCCGTTTCCTTTCGTTAGGCCAATCCGATGCATTGTGCTGTGCTTCTTCTCCCTTTCAATTTATGTATCTTTCGTAGTTGCATCTTGTCCGAAGCTGCTAAAGACCGACAAAGAGCGAGCGAGACATTGTGACGCGCACTCACGCATTTAAAAGTACAAGAAAAAAGTTAGCAAAGGGAAAAAATAGTCCTTGGTGCACGCGATAAACGAAAGGCGAGGGAGAGAGAGAGAGAGAGAGAGAGAGAGAGAGAACCCTAAATTCATTGAGAAAAAGAGGGAATGACAAAAAGGGCATAGGTATGAGATATTGAAAAATGCTTTGCGTGTTTTATGATGAAACATGGAAATGACTTGCAAATAACTTATACTACATTTTTAACTCTTAATGTATTATTTCAATCTCTAAATTATTTATATTTACAAATGCAGGTATTCTATTACAAATTCTTTCAATATCTTACCAAAAGATGTCCTGTCAAGTATTAATTTTTTTCAATGCAATATGATTTAATAATAAATTTAAGCACTTTTACTCAAAATAAAACAGGATTATCTTTCCATAATATTTTAATGCTTGATTATAAGAATAGAATTCATTTTTTTTGTTTTTAAATAAATAAATGAAAATTTTCAATTATTACATATTTAACAAATATTCAAGTATCGGTTAAAAATTCTTTATATTACTCTATATTATTATATTTGGTATTATAATGAAGGGTAAGTGAAAGTTTCATAACAATAGTGCTCAAAACTACATTCCATTGGAATTTCTGTGATAATACAAATACTTCTCAAGAATTCCAAATATCCAATTATTAATTTATGTCTTACTAATGCCGCATTAAACATAATTTTATTGTAAAATTTAGTATAATATTAAAGAATATTCTTAGTTTTAGAAAAAATTAAATGAAATGAAAGGATAGCACATATTTATCATTAAAAAGCTTTAAAAAAAAAAAACAAAAAAATTATATTGAAAATCCTCTTGTAACACTAAAATATCTTGAATGAAATATTTTTCAAATTTTAAAACTACAAGAGGATTTTGGCTGTTTGTGAATGAACAGCAGAATTTGAAGTAATAAAACAAGGCGACATAATGGTTTACTGGTTGTCTATGTCAAGGAAAGAGTAGCTATAAAAAAAAGAAGCATTTTCAGGATCAAAGGACAAATTTGAACACGTGGAAAGGCGGAAAAGGAGTGGAGGAGCCCCTTTTCCCCAACTACTTTCTCAGAATCAGTAGACGTGCGACTCTCTCAGAAGTTATGCCACAGTGACATTGTCTACCTGAATAGGAATTGAGGTACAGGGTGGGTGGGAGGGGAGGGGAGGAGAGGTCCTGTACTAACAAATTGCGCTGGTGGCCTCAGCCGTTATAACGAGAAACACGTTGTCTTTTTTGGAGGGTCATCGGGAAATGACGGTATAGTTGATAATCTAAAAAGAAGGAAGGTGAGAGACAAAGTGACCGGTCGGTCGGTTTAAGGAGTGACCGCGATGAATGACCAAACAGAATGAGAAAGGACCTGCCTGAGATTTATTTACTACTCGTCAGAATATTGCTGAAAAAAGCTCGAATGGTGTTGAAAGGGATTTGCAATTGTAAAAATGAAAATCTCAAAAATTTGAATGCGCGAAGACATCTGCATTAAGTCAGATCCTTTATGCTGATGAAAATGTTGTGAGAGCGCGGCTCATTTATAATGAAGCTAATGCATTTATCAACGTCATGGGGCTTAGATTTACGAATTTTACATGTATGAATGAAAAATTGTTTTAAAAATATTTTAATCCTTTTGACGTCTTTTAATTGTAATATCGAATTTTAGTCCATAGTGAACAGTAAAATAAGATGAAAGTATTTATCAAACTGAATTATCTTATACGATAAACTTATATTTTTTAATAATGTTAAATAAGTTATTATATGAAAACCTTTGGATTTTATGAATATTACTCAAATCAATGCGAAATTTACATATGGTATTTCGTAAAAAGTAATTTTATACATAATATAAATGGAATAAAATGAACGATTACGATTCATCCAATAAAACATATTGCGATAAATATTATAACTTAAATGTAAATAAATTCATTTAATTAAAATATGTATAATTTTCAATTTTATTTAGAAAAATATTGTATTTATTCAGTTAATCAATTTTCATATTGTAATAATTTAAAACACATTGAAGCTATTTAAAAACTAGCATTTAAATGACACCCAAATTGTAATTCAAAATCAAATTAAAATTTTCTAACGAATTATACTTATCAATGAGTACTTATTCAACAAAAATGCGTCATTGTATCAATATATCGGTAATATATTATGTGATTTATTTTTGTTCTTAATTCTTTAAAAATACAAACATCTTATTTCTTCAAATATATTTTTTGCTTTACAAACCTATATATACTTTATAATTTTATTTATAAACAAATTGAGATAATAAATTTTAAGATTTAACTTTAATTTAAATAGTCAAATAAGAATTACGAATTATTACTTTTCATTTCTGGATATATAATTAAAGGTACATTGTATTCTAAATTCTTATTGGCTGAGTATTTTTCTTTATTTATTATTGTAGTCATTATTTATTTTATTTAATAATTTATAATATTAAGTTATTATTTTTCCATTTTCATCGAAATTATATTCATTGCATAAAACATTTTTTTATTTAATTTTAATTCACCCATCTAATACAAGTATGTTTAATTTAAAATGAAATAAATAATTTGACAAAATTACTTGCAGTCAAATTTATATTTTTAAATGAGAAATTCAAATTATTGTTTATGATAAATTTTAATTTTAAATATTTTGTATTTTTCAAAACATTAAAATACGAAGATACTGTGAAATAATAAATTCCCAGTAAAAGTACTTATGTTGCCATAAAATACACTATATTAAAATTATTTTTTAATTGCTATTGAAAATTATTTAATTACTATTGATATATACTTTACTTTTAATATAACGATGGAAAATAAAAGAATAAAGATAATAGTTTATAAAAATTAAGAAATGATTTTATGTTGTTATATTATTCATATTATATCCGAATTAAAAATTACAATCTTTACCGTAATTGAAAACTTAAAAATCTAAATATTAAAAAAAATTACTGATTACTTATACTCTTTTGTAAATATTCAACGATCTCGAGATTTTATTCATTTCAAATGCACTACTGGTGTCATTATTCAAAATTAATCTTCCTTGATAATATATACCTCGTCATATTAAAGCTTAACAACCCACTTTTAGATTTTTACGTTTGGCATACACGTTTTGCCGGCTTTGATTTTGACACTGATTTTTTTAGGTCAGATCATTTGCATATTGAAGTTCTATACCCAAGAAATAAGATTGCCACAATTGAAAAAAAAAGTGGAAATTTAATGAGACTTACTTATACATCATCTCTAATTATGTAATCTAACTATACATTCTCAAAACCATTGCTAACTTTCTAAGAATAATATATACATATAACAACCCATTAATTTTAATTTAAAAATCTTCTGTATCTATAATGTACGATATAAAATCTATACAAAAAATCTTAACTATTGATGCCATCAGAATATTTTCAGCAATTTAAAATTTTTTAGTATTTTAAAATTTTTTATAAATACATTTTTGAATTTTTGAAATTTTTAATTTATTTTAAAATAATTGCTATTTTTGGAATCAAAACTGACTTGTATAATTTAGTTAAATGTATTTAATGTTTAATGTATTTGAAATAATTTTGATCTTTAGATTGGAAGAAGAAAAAGAAAAAGAAGAAGAATATTGAAACAAAATGTAATGGAGAATTTTCACTATAAAATATATTTACGTTCATAAAAAAGAATAAAAAAACAAAAAACACGAAAAATATTAAAGTATAAACATTTTTAAAGAATAAACAAGTAATACTACTATTCAAAACAACATTAAATAATAACACACTAACTAGATTAATAATACAGTTAATGTAAATTTTTCATTTAAAAATTTAAAAGACGTAAAAAACATTATTTTGATTTTCTTCATTTGTATATCAGAATTTTTGACCAATAGTAATATCTTTACTTATAAATATTAAAAATTTAGATAAATATGCTTAAAAAGAGAATAAAGATATATTTAATTAGTAGATAACTGATTTTCCTATGATTTATAATTTCTAGTACTATTAAAGTAGTTCCTATAGAATTTACTCGCAAGCGTAAATAATTAATTAAGGTAAAGTTGAAAAGATTACTGAATTGGTAGTTAAATATTTTATAAAAATGGTATTTTTAACTTATTTATTAAAATATTGGTATTAGTAATAACATCAATGTAAAATATTTAAGGCAACAAACATATTAATAATATTATGATGATTAATGTGTAGATCGCAATTGAAAAATATGTCTTTGTTATACGATCTGCAAACAAATCATGCTCATGTTAATGATCAATTTAATATTTAGCTAATTATTATATTAAAAAAAACATAGTTGAAAAGTATCGAAGACTCTTTGGTGTCTATTATTTTATCTAGCCAACGTTTAATTTGAGAGTCATTATTTAATCAGTCAACTCTTATTATCCTGATTCATTAAGCTTTTGATTATTTAATGCTAGTTTTCTTACTCTTAAATATAATATAATATATCCGTATTATTTGATTACATAATATCATTTTAGTTATTTTTCATTTGATAATGTGTACATGGTCAGATTTTGATTACTTAAAATTTGATTAAATATTTAATTTCTACGTATTATTTTATTATTAATTTATAGATATAAAAGCTTGGGATTTCTAGAAACTAATTTTTTATTAAAAATACAATTAATTGTAAAAGGGCCCTTAATTAATTTTATTTAGAAAAATGTTGAAAGTAGGGCGAAAAAGAAAGTAATAAAATCATGCTAAAATGAAAGTGAAATTAATGAAACGAATAAAAGAACTAAGTTTGTGATTAAATCTGGAACTGCATACTCTATGTTAATGTAATTGAAAATAAATGCAATATTGTGGTTTGGCTAATTAGACTTTGAGGTATAACCACAACTATTTCGTCGTCACACTAAATACAACCAGCGAAACACTGCGGTGAATACGAATTATGCACCCGCGAGTGCGTTACTCCAGGCCATTTAAAAGAAAACAACTTTTTAACCTGCATTAGACAGAAAAATATTTCCAATGGATACAACAAAAAACATCAAGGAATATTTACGAATGTCACGAATAAGAAGATGAAAATGATCCAAAATGCGCTTTTCTGCAAAACAGAATATATACTTTCAGTTATAAAAGAAGCGGCTACCTTTTTCGAAACTTACAAAGTCCTCCTGTGCACACAATAGTTTTTAAAAATGCCTTTGGTCCGAGGGACACAAATAAGTAGAACGGAAAGTAGAAAAGGTAAAAGAGAAGGAAAATAATCTGCATTGTCCGGATATCGAAGCTGGTTTTAAAAAGTTGATTGGCAGTTCTCATTCCTTTTTCCAAATCATTCCCAAATCGATGAAGCCATAACGCGCTTAACTCTCCTTTTTTATGCAACTAATACTGCCAAGCAAACAATAAATTTAAACAACAATTATTAAATTAGATACAAGAAATAATTAAAAAGAAAAATTTACTTTTTACGAACCCGTTTTTCTGGATTTACAAGTTGTATGATTTAATTTAAGAGATATAATTATTGATCGTATATAAAGAATTTCACCTTTAATTATTTGGTCTACTTTATTCATTATGCATAACTAATAAGACTATTTTAACAAATATATGATGATTAAATAAAGTTGTCTCTCTTTTCAATTTTTGAAACAAGTGCTAAGTGGTTGTATTAAAAATTTTAATACGTGAAAAGTTTTAAACATTCATTATCATAATGGTAGATTCCCTTTTAAATTATCCTTCTAATTTTAAATAAAATCAAGTAATTTGAATAGCAATAACTATTTCTAAAGTAATTTCAAACCTTTATTAGTTTAAAATTTATATAATTAATAATTTTAAGTTATAGTTAAAATAATGGTAATAAGATAATCTATTATTTTAGTTTATAAAGTATTTCAATGACTATTTTATTTATAATAATAAAGTAATTAATATAACTAAATTTTTCGATTGAGCCAAAATTAAATAAATTAATGGTAAACAATGTCGTGTAGAATAAATTTTTTTCAAATCGCTCATACTTGCAAAAATGTAGTAAAGATTATAACTTTCTATTTTATGATTTAAAACATAGGATAATTCTTTAAATTTTCCATAATGGAGATAATTTACAATGGTGGTTAAACTATTGAAACTTGTTATCGTGGAGGATACAAAATTTTATGAATGAACACTGTAATAAAAAGTTGATGATAAAAAATCTTGAGTTTTCTCTTGAAATAATACAATAGTCATAATTGGGCAGAATCAATTATCTATAAAAAAAAAAAAATATATATATATATATGAATCATGATTGTTTTTAAAATAAATATTCGGTATTAGAGGTCTCATTTCGATTATAAATTAAATTGATGATTGTATTCTCTTCATTTTACGATGATTTTACGCTGATCAAAATATTTCGCATACCAAAATTAATTATTAAATAATAAGGAGATGATAATAATTTTTATCGCGTAATTCTTCAATTGGAGAATAGCGCCAAATTTAGCTGCCAAACGATTAAAACCAATCAAGGTAACAATGATTAATTCGAAGCTCACGCTGGAGTATCATATGCATTTTGTCACGTGCATTCGTATTAAAGATGTGAGATAACGATCGCTGATTCGAAGAAGTTCCAGAGCATCAAGGTACCGCCAATTAAGCAAAAATGCGAAGCAAAAAAGCATAACTTGGTGTTAGTGGTTATTGGCACATTTGTCTGCAGTCGGCACAGAAATCTTGTTTATACAAATTTCATATTAAAACCAAGTCGTAAAATTCTTATGTACTCCTGCAGAGGTAAAAAATACAAACAGATACTTTTTTCGCTTGGTACACGTTCAATTACTCTCTTATCCAATACAATTATATTTTAAGATACTCCAAAAATTTAAATGCATCTATTTATGTAATGCATTAAAATATTTGGAAAAGTGTTTTTCTCTTAAATTATTATTAATGTTCTCGTAGAAATGAATCAATTAATAATATTTGAAAATTTACTGGCTGTTTTCTTAATATTTATTGTTAATGTAATTATAAATATAATTAATAATTACATATTAAAACTCTTAATATCTGGATGTAGATATTCACATTTAAACCATTCCCTATTTAAATAAAAGTTTATACTTGAGAATTTTTAAATATTGTATAATAAAAGAGAATTAATGATTTAATATTTGAATAGTACAAGTGGGTCTGATTGCTAGATTGAAATTCAGAAAAGTTGAAGTGCATCTGTATAATGAACTGTATATTGTGATGGCTCAAAAGGATGTATTAACTATTTTTTTAGCATACATATATAGATTAATCGAAAGTCTTTCATCAAAGTTCTCGTTTTCCTTCGGATATGTTTTATTAACGCTTCCTGCATATCTACTGGTGCGATGTGAATTAAGAAACGTTAAACAAAAAGAAATTTTCTTTAAAGAGAAAAGCTAACTTTTGTACTGAAAGTAGGATTGGTTGGTTGAAGAGAGCAGGTTGAGGCGAATCAGTGAAAAGTGGATGAATTGTCGATCAATTGTGGTAGCTAGGGCATTTATTTATTTATTTTTTTTTTTATTTTTTTCTTTTTGTTTGTTTGTTTGTTTGTTTTTGTTTGGTTTTTGCCGTTGTTTCCCAACACATTTACAGAAGTTGAATTCAGCGCAGGTCTCGCGATGAAAATCGATCATGTCCTCGGGTACGCGGCGGAGGTCACGAGGTTGACACCAGTTGAGCAACAATAAGATCGAGAGTCCCGCGAGCAGCCTAGTCTCTTCTGGGGAATTACAAGTTTTTACAAGTTTTTGCCCGGACCCAGTGGCTGCCCATCGCGAGTTGAAGGCGCTGCCATTTAGTTTTTGTTAACATGCCATCTTCGGGACGTCGTGAATTTATCTCGTAATTCAATTCCCACGCTCACCAGGGCAATAATTATGGACCGCAACGTTACCGACCGCTGCATTACCGACTTGCATCTTTTTGTTTCACCTGCAGAAACTGATCTCGAGCTATTGCCCTATACGAGCATCCCTCCTCCGCTCCCTCCGACTCTTTATTACCTTTTTTCTATCCTCGCACGTGTGCCACTGATACGATACTGCCTGCCCGTGCACATTATTACACGTTACCTCCCCCTCTACCCGTCTTCCCCCCGACACACACACACCCCTCCCCCTCCCCCAACCCGTTGCCCCGCCACCCCGACAAGAATGTGATTGTTCCGATACTTTTGTAACGAGTAAATTTCCCCCTCTTTCCTCTTTTATTCCGAATAATTAGTTTTTCTGTGTATTTTACTTTCAGCGATGTCTGGTTGTTAGCCGCAATTATGAGACTACACTCGACTGGCAGTAAATGTATCCGGATTTTCTTTACTTTCATTACAAATTTAAATTTGATTGCATTCAATTATTTATATGTGCTTTTTATTATAATTTTTCGAATAATTTTCATACTTTTCAATTACTCTTACTCGTAGTATCTCAATTTTACTCACTTCCACATTATCACTTATCCTCATTGTGTACGACGGAATATAAATTAACTAATTTTTCAATATTACCATACATTTCAAAGAAATTTTAAGTTTCAAACAACTGACTTATCCTTATTTCTAAAGAAACATAGTTAATAAATCAATTTTTTTTCAAAAAAATGAAATTCTTTAAATCTGCACTATAACTTTACAAATATATTTATATAATATATTCAAACTTTACAGTCACTGGTCGTAAGAAACTTAATAACTAAAAAATATACGGTTTATGAAATATTCGTTTTATATTGAAATTTTATGAATTAAAAATAACTTCGTACTCATAAAATTCATAATAATTTTTATGGACATAGTGATAAAATGACAAGTTTCACTTAAATCGTATGCAATTAATTATTTATTTAAAATTATTTATTTATTCTTTTAAATGTTTATATTGTTTAAATACTAGTTTACAATAATGCTGTTAAAGGTAATTGATTCATTTTTAATCAATTAACAAGAATTTTGGATTTTTTTTTTTGTTGATATTCTACGATTGGAACGATACAACTTCCGATATCGTTAAATTTTAGTCCCCCAGAAAAAAATGAAAGTTTATTACTTTTGGAAGCTTACTATTTTTGGAAATGAAAAAAAAATTGACATAAAAAACGTTTGTTTTTGAATCATGTGATCTTATTTTTTTTGCTATCTAAAATTTTTATTAGACTTGTATGCGCTTGAATTTAACAAGTTTAATAGCATATTGTAAACAATTTTTTGCTGGTTTTCGATAAGAGAAAATCTTCCTTTCTGAACATTATTTTATAATTATTTACATTTACATTTTTTTCTTTCTACATTCGTAATAATTGGGCTAATACACGCGCTACATTTAATTTCATTAAATTATAAATACAGCTTTTTATTAGTAATTATCATCTCTCGTTTTATCTTATTTGTTTTTATTTTATTCATTTTCATCATGCTCATTTATTTACCTACACGACAACAAGAATGGTTAAGAAAAGTACACGCTATACAAAATTTAAGTGGCCAGATACGTATACTATCGTACTACTCACACACACATACGAGCACTCGCGCACACGCGCGCACACGTGCGATAATATTTATATATAAATGATAAGCAGATATTTTACTTTTAATATATGGATGTATAACAGGTGTTATATTTATTTATTTTGGAAAACTTTATATTTTTATTTACATATACATTTTGGTACGTTTTTTTTTCTTTACATCTTGTTTATTAATAGAGTTTTAGTTACAATAGTCACCAAAATATGATAACTTTGATAATAAAATTATATACTACAGTACTATATCTCAATATCAATTAATTCAATCCTAATAATTTAAAAATGATTTAACGTTCATCACAATACATTTTATTCAAAGTTTTCTATAGTTTATAAACTGAAATATATTTATATTCAGTACAATATATTTTCGCAATGATATCCTTCAATAAGCTAAAAGGTGTTCTGATATAAATTTAAAAACTTCTTACAAATAAAAATAACATAATTTTATAGGAAAATCGGTATTTATTTCATTATTTAAATACATTACAACTGAGATTTGACATATTTTCGTCTTACAACTGTTTTTTTTCACACGGTACTTATTAACCTATTTCTTATTACGATGATAACAATTCATGTAATCAAGATTTCTTATAAACGCAATTATTAAGTACAATATTAATCATATCAAACAAGTCGACGATGATTCTTAAATACATTTGTTGCTCTTATTTTTAATTTACTTCTTTTATCACAAAATGGACGACTTTCCAAAACAACTTTTACACTTACACACTTCCGAAAATTTCTGTTAAAAAGAATCTACAGTTATCCATTGAGGCATAAAAATTTTTACTGTTTAAAAACTTTAGGGCAATAAAAAATTAAAGCTAAAAATACATGAAAATATAAAATGTTTCGATGTGTTAAGGGATATAATTAATGAAAATATTATTGGTGAAAATTGCTAATTACTCTATGTAGTTGAAAACACGTAATTTAAAAGTACATTTTAAATCTTTATTGTATTTCTGATGACATCAATTTTTAAGTTTAATGATTTACAAAAATATCGATTTTGTTATTTTTGTCTCGTGCCTTTTGATCAAATTATCAATAACGTATTAATATATTACATTTCCACGATTACATCTGTAACATTTTATTCAAATTCAAACAAGATTTAACGATAAAAGTTAGATAATTCCTGTTGCATTATGATTGTATAATAAAATTTGTCGGTGAATACACTCATTGAAAGATATACATGTATAGTAATATGGAGATGTAAAGTACATCTACCACCTGGTGAGGCTTAAAAGTTGTCGTAGCATTGTATCCATTTAGTACATTATTTCATGTCCCCATATTATTGCATTTGAAAGTTATCACTTAGAGAGTGCATATCCTGAGAAATTAACAATGAAGAATCTACCATATAAATGTTTGATACTATGTTATAATAAATTCACTTCTAGTATGAAAATATGTCCGCTACGACAGATAATAGGCGTTTATAATCAAAATTTTTTTTTTTTAAACGATGCATCATTTATTAAATAAAAATTCTGTTTATTAGGAATAAAATTTAATTTGTTTTTCCTTACATTGTTATAGAAATAAATAACAAATAATCTGAAGGTGAATTAAAACAAAAGGAACATTATAGAAATATTGTTTTGTTAAAATGAATATTCAGGTACTATTAAAAAATAAAAAAAAAAAGTAAATGAAATTACCAAAAATATATTGGTACTCATTAATATATCATTTATGTATTCTTGAAGATAAGCAACTTTTTCCTTGGAATTACTTTTTAAAATTGATTATAGCCTGAAAATGTTATCAAATATTCAATTTGGTGTTAATTGTACGCAATAGTTAATTTTAAATAAATAAGAGAAAGCATTGGTATGGTAAATAATTTGACGCTGTGTAATTAAAAAAAAAATTTGTACTCGTGCACATTGGAAAGTCAAGGATCAAAAAAATGCGCGAATCAACTTGTGAGGGAGGAATTAAAAACGGAAAAACGTGTAGGCTCGGAATAAAATTTGTTTGTCAGTTGGGTTTAAGGTTTTCGGAATGATTATCAATCGGAGCATTTGGCCGAATGATAAAAAAAAAGAAAAAAAAAAAGAAAAGTATTATTGTTTTTCGAAGCAAATGGGGGGGGGGGGTGGGTCGAATCTCGAAATATTAATGCAATGTAACAGTGGAGCGAGCGTAAAAATTCGCCGAGGATAAGAGAGAGAGAGAGAGAGAGAGAGAGAATAAGAAATAAGGAATGGCTTGTGGTTTAATCCAAATATTGAGAGTGGTACGTGGCTTTTAACACGCGTGCGCGCGTACTCGTCGCATATCACGAAACCAAGATCGACGGGTTTAAAGACCACCCATTCCACCTACACGCACACGTCCTCTCTCTCTCGCCTTTGCTGGAGGACCGTCTCTCACTCTCTCTCTCTCTCTCTCTCTCTCTCTCTCCCCCTCCCACCCTCTTCTTCCTTTATCCTTCCTTTAGCGTGATTTACTCGCGCACTTTCTCGGATAATGAAGGCGATTCTTTCGGGTAACGAGCGTGCGGTGCGCCGTGGTTACGGCGCTTACAGGCCAGACGAGAGCAGAGCAGAGCAGAACAGAGCCGAGATTGCGCCGCTAAGCATCTCCGGTGCACACAAGAGAGGCTGCGGCTCTGGCTCCGGCTCCAGCTCCAGCTTGAGCTCCAGCTCCAACTCCAACTCCAGCTCCAACTCCAGCTCCGGCTGCTGCACCCACATCGCGATATTTGCCAATGCCGCTGTTCCCTTTGGTCCGAGCCCTGCTCCCTCGAGAGAGAGAGAGAGAGAGAGAGAGGGGGGGGGGAGAGCCGCGGAGGAACGGAGCCAGGCAGCATTTGCAATCAGACGAATCGAAAAGTGAGCCTCCATCCATGTACAGAGACTCATATAACTACACAATAAGAATCTCAAAGTCGTGCTCATCCCTCCTTCTTAGCTTCAGCTGCATCAAAACGAATTTAATCCTAAATCGAAAATCGTTAAATTAGATTCGATTCATTAACATTATCATGCTGCTGGACCGATCATTAGTACGCTATTAGCCCTTTAGCAGCCTCTTTGCTAAAATGCATTTTCAAAATATCTCCTTTAATTGTCAATTAATCAGCTCCGTGTACTCCACCAATTTTATAAATATACCCGCAAATATAAGACTGTAATGAGAATATATAGCTTAATTATCCTTCCTACCGAAAAGGGTACTTTTACTTTATTTTAGGAGTAAATTGACAAAAATGGTAAAACAAAATATTTAAACCAGACACTTTATCCAAGAAAAACTTATAAATTATTTCAAAATGGACCAAGCTTTTACTTAAAAAAATTAATCTTAACGTCAACCTGTAACTTTTACTTTCAAAATGGGAACCAATTACTAAAATTACAAACATTAATAAATAAAAAAAACTTATGATTTTCATATTAAAAGTAAAATAATATCCAATGCTTTACATTTAACTTATAGACCGCAAATACATTTCATTAGCATCAAAGTTGTAATACATTCTTGATGTCTTATTTATATTCTATTACCTTAGGTGACGACATTATAATTTAATTAAATATAAATTAAATACTGGGAAAAATTTTGCAGAATTTGAATTAATAATTCCTGAGATAATTTCAAAGAAACTATTGGTTTACTTTTTATATAATATATGGCATTTTTTAATTTTTTTTAACTTAAGTATTATCAAAAGATAAATATATTTGAATTATAATTTTATAATTATAAAGATTACTGGATCGAGACAGCACTGCATGAATCTTGACATTCATTCATAAACGATAATAAATAAATAACAAGATAACATTTAAATTTCCTTTTGATTTTTTTATATCGAACACAAATTAATATTAATTATAATTAACAACTTTCAATTATAATTAACAAATTTTCAACAAAAAATAAAATTTAATTCAAAATAAAATTTTTTTTTTTTTGAAACGATTAATCTAATAATTTATACATGCGTTTTTTTACTTACATTTACTTATCAAAATGAATTTTTATTGCATTTATTATTAAAAAATATTAATCTTATTATACTTATAATAAATTTACAACACTCGGAATTATTCCAAACTTCGTGAAGAAGCGTATCAATTAAATTGTACCAATTTATTTATAAAAAAATGTTCGGTATATTACGATATGTACATATGGAACATGTATCTTGATTATTCTTATAAATATTTATTTAAATTATTAAATTTTTTTTTTTATTCATTAGACATTTTCCATAAACCACGGTATGACTACTCATAGTAGCATAATGTTTCATTTTTGACATGCCAAATTAAATTTTTGTTTTATTTTGCATATACTTATTCATTTTCGCGAATAACTAGTTTTAATAAAAATAATATAATGACATAGTTCTATTGTAACGTCATACCGTTGATTTATTTCACATTGAGAAATTATACCGTAAGAATTTTATAACTCTTACATCATCTTAAAATTTTATTTTTTTAAGAATATAAAATATAAGATTAAATAATTAAAATGAAATGAAATGTTATAAAAAAATTTACAATTTTCTAAAATATATATACTCGTATCATTATTAAAGTCAAAATATTTAATATTTGATTAAAAAAAAAAAAAAATAATAACACGCTACTGATTTTTTAATTGAAATTTGACACTTGACGGGAATAATTTTTTTGTTATTTCGTAGTTTAAAATTTTTGAGCTTCTTTTGTCTTTTTAATGTTTTCGTTTAAATTTTAAAGCATCTCTAAAAATTTAACGAAAAATAATTGTGCCCATAAACTTTGTTACATTACACAAAAAGATTGTTATAATTTTTAAGAAAACTGCAAAAAATTGAATTGCATTTTTCCACATTTATTTGGTATTAAAAATGCACGATGTGGAAAATGTTATAAGCATCGTAACTTTCATAAAAAATACACAAATGAAAAAAAATTTAGACTTACAAAAGAATGCCGGGGAAGATATTTGAAGTCGACAAGTTATCTTCTATAAAGCCTCGTTTCTTAGAAAAAAAATCTATAATGCTGTCTAGCAATAGGTAAATAATGGAGAAAACTCAGCAAGCACTTTAAACTCGATGTTAAGGAAGTGATGAGTGTAAAACATCACGCCCTCAAACTCCCTTTCATCTATCGCACAAATATCCAGGGGAAAAATCAGTGTAAATCTCGAGGTAGACAGATGTAGAGGCTCTCAAGATGACTCATCATCAGACCAGAATCCTCATCACCGCCGAGGACTTGATAAAAGAAACGGGAAAAGTTCCGGTTACTTTACTTCTCCATCTGTGTAGATTTAAAATAGAGGAAGTCGATTTTGCGAATGTCAACTATACATCGGAATCGCAATTTCGAATAACACAAACTCGTTTTCGAGCATTTAAACTCGTTTATTTTAACCTTGACTTATCATTACATAATATGCATTTTACATAATTAGAAGTTTGTTGACTGTCTGCTACCTAAAATTCACATTTATCGCAATAGAAAGGTAAATTTTTTTTTATTTGACCAATAAGAATATTCAAAATATTATAATTAAAAATTACTTATAAAATGTCATCAAGTATATAAGTTGGTAGGACATTTTTAAGCTATTTTTTAAAGTAAATGCAATCTATTGTTTAATTTTATACGTAAAGATAGGAATAATTTTCAATTTATTATTGAGATGATTCCTGAATGATAATCTGAATTTTAATAATCAAAATAGTAGCTATTCGAGTTAAATGGTCGTGTATTTCTAGTGGCACTTACCGGTCATTTATCAATCTATAATCTTCAGTAATATACATATACGGAATAAGTGTTGATGCCGTTTCCCTATCGTATTATTTTAGCCTTGATCTTAGCTCTTAAGAAATTTTTAACGTGAGTTGCATCAATGCTTAATTGCTTTTGGTTACCTGGCAAATAAATTACGATACACTCGAGTATTTTATTGCTTGTTTACCATTTTTTATTTTACACATATACGTACAAGTATCTAGATATTATTTCTTAAAAATAGTTTTATACCAGAATTTGCAACTTTGGACATTAATTCAATAATGATCAAACACTTTTACAAATTAATCAATTATAACATTAATTATCAATTGCGATATTTAACCTTATTATATTAAATCCAGTGCTACCCAATTTATCGTTTCAATCGTGTTTGATTTGATGAATTAACTTGAACTTTTAATCAGTAAAACTAATATTGTGTACATCTGTCAAACATAGTATGCTATTTAATATTTACTAAGCTTAAATTTAAAAATATAAACTAGGTGCCAATGATTTAATACATAAAATAGATGGAGATTTAAGCCTAAGGATAATTTTATTAAAATTGAACATAATTAAGTTAAACTGAATTCAATCTAAAATACAAAACTAACGCATTAATAATTTATACATTAAAAATGACCATAGATTCAATTATTATTTATTAATTATATAATTTATTGAAGAAAAATAAAATGTTAGTAAAAGCAATATTTCATTACTAATAACATTATTCAAAATTGCTAAAAAATGAATGAGATTTTTTTTAATTAATGATTTACGATACACCTTTAAATAAATATTTGTTTTCTGAAATGCAACAAATGTGTATAATTAAACGAGTTATACTTTTTGAACGAATTTGCAAATAAAAATATCAATTCACATATAAATTAATACAAATAATCTGATGTAATAAAATAAAAAAAAAAAAATTTATCAGCAAACCTCTTATTATTACCTAAAATAACAGAATAATTAATTAACTTTGTATTGATATTTTTATTTGTTAGCTGAAAATGTTTAATCAAACAAGAATTTCTTAAAAATAACGACGGACTTTTAAATTAGCCAATTAATAAAGCACTCTACTAAATTTGGGAAAAGATTTAAATAAATTTTTTACCAAATAATGACTTTATTGCCTTTTGAGATTGAAAAATCGATGCTTTGCATATTTTTTATATCGCGATTAAAATTCAATAGGTCAAAATAATATTTGATAGAGTTTTATAAAAAGTTGATAGAATAATGTAATAATAATTATTATAATGGTAGCCTCGAATAAAAATCGAATAAAATACTTTAAACAAGTATTTATGGTAAAATAAAGTTGATAATCCCTGTTCATTTAAGTACTACTTGAATGTAGGATCATAAAAACCCTGTCGAATCATCAAATTAAAGATACTGTTAAAGTGCCTAGAAAGAGCACAAACTAACAATGAAATTAAACCACTGAATGCTTTCGAGAGCTCTTTCACATAACTCATCAAGAACAGAATTCGATTTAGTTTCAGTTTGAAGCCAGCAACTAATTCCATTTAAGGCTCTATCGCCGATTTAATAGATATACAGACACTAAAAGGAAAGATATATCGTGATTCATATTTCGTTTTTTTTTTTCATTTTCAATAAAATTCAATAGAATAAAAGCTTCTGAAACGGTTTTAAAATATTTATTATTTTATTTATAAAATATTATTCTTAATGACAAATAAAATCTTTGCTTTTTAATAAATTAATTATTTTAATAAATTGAATTGGGAGAACACAGTGTTTTTACGATATAGATTTAATTGATTATCAAATTATAAATGGCTTGGTTCAAACAATATTTTTTTATTTTAATTGTTGAAATCTAATACTTTAAACAATGATCATTATTTATTTATTATGCTTATTAATTTGAAGTTCTCGCAGTAATATGAAAATTATATACATTACAAAATATTAATAATCATTATTAACATTATTTGTAAATTAGGCTAGCATCTGCATTTGCATAAAGTATATTATTAACTTATTTCGAAGTGTAAAATATATCTTTTTTTGTTTGAAATCTCCATTTCTTTGAATCCATGTCAGGCTTGGTGATGCAGCATGATTTTATCAGATTATATAGAAGTCAGTGAACATAATTTTATGCATATATCATTCATGATATCTGTTGATTTAATGAATTTGAAATTATCTAGTTTTCTGATCTTGCTTGTCATCGTATTCTGGTATAAAATTGTTTGCTACTCTTTCTTTTCGAACCTGACATCTATTATTTGTAACTATATTTCTGTGTGATGAAAAAATTAGATCTTTGTGTAAATATTATGATACACTATATTAACCTAAATTTATTTTCTATTGTAGGCGTAAAATAATCAGTAGATCGTTTACATTAAATTACAACATTAAATTCCAACGTTAAATTTTAATAAATATATATATATTTTAATAAATATAATAAATATATAAATACTAATATATATAAAATTGACCGAAATAAATTTTTTAAATAATAAAATATTTTATGGTTTTATATAATTTTTTTATTTTTCTTTTACATAATAATACATTAAAATTATTTTTAATAACACATTTTTGTTATTGCATTATAATTCTTCCGTTTTTTTGTTTTATTATAATAGAAACAAACGAATTTGACGAAGGCAAGAATTGAATTAGTGACAGTTTGATAACATTGATATCAATACTGTTAAAAGCATTACAATATAAATTAAAGTCTAAATCATAATAGCATATCGTGCTGCAATGTAATTCACAATCTTAACAATGTATTTTAATGAGTAAATATGTAGAATAAGCATGTGTTCTATAGTTTGTATTTTACGAGTAAGAGTTTGAAAGCAAGCTACAGCAGCTATGGCAAAGTTCGAAAATTATCAGACAATAAATCTTTTCAAAAGAATACGTTATACTTATTATCTTTATCAGCGGACTTTTACTCTGTTCTTTGAAACGTGTATGCACATCCATACATATGCTCATGTATGTGCACAAATCTGCGTATATGAGTTGTAACATAATGTAATTTGAAGCAATTTATGTTTAATAATACGCGAAAATTTAATTCTACATTTTAAAAAATGAATCTGATGAACTTTAGTACTTTTAAATCAAAAGTAACAGCGTAAAAGGATTAATAGATAAACATACGAAGAAAAATAAAGAAAGTAAGAAAGAGAACGAATGAAAAAAGTTGAGAAGTTAAAACGTTAAAACTGTATTTAAAAATAGAAACATTTCAAAGTTATAATAATGTTACTACATTGTACCATGTATTACTAAAAATATGATATTTTAATAACCATAAATTCTTATCTGACATGATTAATTTTTGAATAATTATACAACTGTTTGTTTGGAAATATAATAAATTTTATAAATATGTACTTGATCAAAATACAAATATTGTATCTTGTAAAATATACTTGAAATAATAACTCATGGACAAAAATTATATGTACATAAAAACATTTTAAATGAATTCAAGAAAAAAAAGCAGTTATTTTTATTCTATAATTTTAATAAATTATTACAAATTATTGACAAGAAGAAAAATCATTAATTTCAATTCCCTCATATTCATATTTTGAAAATTATTATTTCGTATTCCTTTAAAAAAAAAAAAAAATACTCCTTCATTGCTTAAATTCTGTGTATGTTTTTTTTAAGATTCATTTTATAACATCGTGCATATTTTTATTGTTGTAATTTCACTATTATTATGTCCCCTAAAATAATTTATAATAAGTAATCATAATAAATCTCATAATATCATTGTGAAATGATTATTGCTTGTGTATCTAGCCATTAAAATGTAATATAAAATGTCATCCAAGTAGTAACATTGAAAAATGTTTTAAAAATAAAAATAATAATTAAATAAAGATCGTAAATATAACTCGCTAGTATTTATTTTTTGTGTAAAAGTAAGCAATTTAAAAATTCACGGATAAAGATTTGAAAATTTTGAAGATATTGGGAATATAATGAAATAAAATTTAAACGTCGTGTAGAAAAGACTGCAATGGTGCTTTTAAAATCAAGTTATCAATCGAGTTGTTTCGATCTTTCCGATAAAAATCGGTACGGTAACGTCACTACAAATCGAAGCGAATCGAAAATAAAAGAAGAGATCTGAGAAAGACGAAAGAAAGATGTGACTCGAAAGCGAGAATAATGCAGGCAAGTAGAAGAAAGCAAAGAACGGATGGAGAGGAAGACATTGAAGTGAAAAGAAAAGAAAACGGAAGAAAAAGAAAAAGAATCGACAAACATCTGGAGTGATATCAGGAGCGGATCTCCCTTGGGCGCCTTATCCGCGACGAAAATCTCGAGAACACGCTTTCGGGGATTTCGGCCGTTTTTGGCCGTGATCTCCTTTCTTCGTGTACACAGACAACCACTTTTACCCAACACACGTGGATCCGATCTCAAAGTTTGCACACGAGTTGGGCCATTAAGCCTCCTCCCACCCCACCCCCTCTCTCCCTCCTATCCCTCCATTCCCCTCCTTCCTTCCTTCCTTCCTTCCTTCCTTCCTTCCTTCCTTCCACTCTTCCTCTCTTCTCTTTTTCTTGAAGCCTCGCGTGCGATCGGTAATTTGCAGTGCATATTCGTGCCTGGGCCCAGAGATATTTGTCGCGGCTGATAAGAAAAGTGAAGCTGTGTAAGCCGAAGCCTTCTGGACCATAAAATACGCGGTCGGTCGAGGCACAAAGGGAAAACGCTGACTGTTGCTGCACTGTTTCAAACTGTATGTTTACGAGGCGGCTAAAGACAAGTTGAGTTTCTTTACACGTTTTTCTTCTTTGCGCTCGACCGTTAAATCTTAACAAATCGAGCGGAAAAATATATTAAATCGCATCAACACGTGTGACCTACATTTCCTTCACACGAGACAAACCTTTTTTTTCTATCCAGATTTATGCCCTCAATATTGGGTTGAAAACAATTATTTTAACGCACGCGAATATATTTGTTTAAATTAATTGCGGTTTCGTTTTTTGTCAAATTTTCAAGAACAAGTCCAACTATTTTCATTACAATTTTTACTAAAATATAAATTTAAATCAAGAGCTAATACAAAATTAATTAAAAAATACCTACGGTTAGAATTTAAAATCAATAAATGTACCAAGAGGGTGAAAAATTTATTCTTTCTTTTTAACCTATTAAAAAGTTTCTTTTAAATATTGAGAGGAATTGTAGCATTTTTCTGGTTAACTCTTTTATCAATAAATTTTTCATTTTATTTATTTGCACTCAAAGTCAATTATTTATATACAATTTAATTAATAAGAATAACATAAAATATTATAATAATTGTATTTAGAAGATTAATTATTGTGTTTAAATTGTATTAAAAACATTAATCGCAATAAAAGTTATGAATATTAGAATGAAATATATATTATAAAAAAGATTTTAATGTTGATTGATAACTCTTACTTTTCTTAAAGTATATTCAGTAATATCGCAACGATATTCTATTGGAAGTATTATTATATTCAAAATTAAGATTATAAATCAAATTTATTAACTTCCTTTAAAGATTTGCTAAACTATATCAATTAAATACTCTTTTCGATAATATAATATAATATTATATACCAAAGCTTTTTTCCAATAATATACTAAAAATACGCCTGAAAAAATAAATTTTATAATTGAATGATTTAATAAATATGCAATTTAATATTTTGATTAAAGTGACGCCATAAATAAAGAAAATTTAACTTAACAATTATGCTTTAAAAGTTGAAAAATTGTTGGCAAATATGAATATACAACACGATTTCTTATGGTAATTTTTTGCAATTAACCTGCTGTATTGAGATGTAATATTTTGATTGGCATGAAGTATTTCAATGCAGTTAATTCAAAAAATTAATGTCTCTATAAAAAATTCTGGTAAGTGCAGGTCGATAACTCAAGAACACATGGAGTCCTTAAAAGGATTATAAAGGTACAAACGATCAGTAAAATCAGCCATAGGTAGAACAAACATGAAAATATGTTTAAAAAAAGAAAAAAAGGTAAAAAGGAGTTTTCCGTAAGTGGTGTGACTGGCCACGCGAGACACTAAAAAGCTTCGTTGGTAGCGGTCGGACTCGTTCCTTGAAGAGACGCATTGATTGGACATAGCGTGAGATAAAAGCTACCTCAGGGCGAACCCACGGAGACAGAGAAACCAGGGGAGTAAAAAAGGACAATAAATAAAGGAAGGAAGGACCGGCTCATAGGGAAAAGTCGTGAGAGGAAAGGCAAAGATCACCACCATATCCAAACTCAACGCTATTCTACTACTACTACTACTTCTCTTCTTCTTCTTCTTCTTCTTCTTCTTCTTCTTCTTCTTCTTCTTCTTCTTCTTCTTCTTCTTCTTCTTCTTCTTCTTCTCCTCCTCCTCCTCCGCCTTCTTCTTCCCCTAGTTCCCGGGTGTGCTCCACTTACTTTCTTGAGATTTGCACCGATGGACTGGAGTTCCCTTTATGGATATCCGAGTATCCCGAGAAGATCGAGTGCTCCGTATAAATAAGTGCGAGGGTTCAAGTAACTTAATAATTTAATTCCAAGCACAGCTTATTATAAGCGCTTATAAAATCAGTTTAATAATGACCAAAAAATCATGTACATTTTTTACCTCGTAAATGCATTTTACTACGTGATACTATCATAGAATATCTGACGTGATCTGACAATTTTTTCAATGTCTCACTTAATACCTTTTGAAATTGTTATGATCTTATTGATTTTTTACAAAATTTGTATAATTTTCATATTATCAGAGACGAATAATTTCTCAATTCAATAAACCAAAGACGTAAATGTAGATAAACATGCAATATTCATAATGTGACCCAACAAACGAAACGAATGTACTTTTAACGCACTCTTTAAAGGTTTAAAGAATTGATTTGAGAAACGAATGAATTATATATAATTTTTCATTTACAAATTACTAAGAAAACTATGGGAGTTATTCAGAAAAAGTTTTAAAGTAATAAGTATTTAGCAGAGTTGGTACAAATATAAATGCATTAATATGAAGCTATAGAATCTGCAGATGATTTACCAGATGTGTCAAGATGTTCAGAACGGCATCAAGAGAGAACAAAGCTATTATTCAGCTACTCGAGAAAACCCCGACATAAACATTATACAACGTACAAATCATCTGAAACATAAGAGTATTCATGGAAATATTAACATCTCTGAATAGCGCATAGTAAACCAAAAAAATAGGCTTGTGTCAATAACGATTGTGCAAAAAAAACATAAAATAGCCATAATTTTCTTACAAAAAATAAATCAATATTAGAGTCCGTGGTTACGAATCAATTACACTTGGTAATTTTTTTATAAAAACGGTTATTACGTGTGAAATTCAATTTATGAAAGCATTATTTAAAAAAAAAAAAAAAAAAAAAAAAAAAAAAAAGTAAACAGCAATAACCTTTTACTGTACTACCCTTTTACACTACCCTTTTACAGGATATAACAGTTTTTCTTTAATTATTATTTATTTAATCTTGTATTATTTTTGCATTTTTAATTCAACTTATAAAATATCATATTTATTGTATAATAGCAATATTAATTGCTTGCTAACAGCTCTTGTATTTGTCACAAACAAGAATAAATTAAACTTACGTATGTTTTCTTTCTTTTTTTTCAGATATATCAGATTGAGTACGTGATTGTGAAGGCAGCCAATTCACCAAGACCAGCATCCTGGATTTTAGAAAGATCGACCGACGGAGAAGATTTTGAACCTTGGCAATATTACGCGCCCAATGATGAAGAATGCTGGACTAGATATTCGATGCCCCCGGTGCTTGGAAAACCAACTTACACGCAAGATGACGAAGTTATTTGTACGAGCTTTTATTCGCGAGAAACCCCCATGGAAAATGGAGAAGTAATTACAATTGTTCATTCATCACCTTTGAATTATCCAACTAATGATTTTTATAAAGTTAATAATTTCTCCATTTAAAATAAAGGTTTTTTTTAAACAAATAATTATTTATATTAATAAAATATGAGTATTTACAAAATTAATATTAATTAGGTGTAAAAAGTTAAAGTATGTATAAATCATCCAATAATAATATATTAGAATTTAAATTCGTTTATCAAAAATGCTTCTAATAAACCTTTAAAATTACATTTAACAATCTAATGCTTGGTATAATAAATTAAAATAAAAGTTTATTTTAACATTTCTAAATATGTTTCGAATTATTTAAAGAGAAATCATATTATAAATAGATAATTTATGAAAGATACAAACTTGGTCCTAAAGCTTAAAATCAACTAGATATTCTTAGCAAAAAATTTAACATTTTTAAAAAGCCTTGCATTGCTGTTGGAAAATGTAATTCATGAAATTAATTGTATAAATTACAAATAATTTAATATGGCTTCTTTTGTATAATTGAGAGTAATAAATAATCTTAGATGTAAAATATATTAATAAATATTTTTTTACATTTATCATTAAATGATTTAATCCATTGGTGTAATCTCCACGAGTAATTGTCGACCTAAATGCATCGCAGGGCAACAATTTTATAATCCTGTAAAATATACAATTAAATAAGAAACACATTAGTGACATGATAAATCCATTAATGCTCTGCGACATAATTAACTTTTTCAAAAATTTTCAAAAATTTTCCCCGCCGGTGCACACGCCTTGCTTTTCTCCCGTTGATTTTTGTAAAAAGCAATCGAAAAGCAGAAACGTTAAAGTCGCAGCTTCCCCTGGGTAAATGGGTATGTCAGATCCCTTATATGGACCCCCAGGAGTACCGTACATGGCCGGAATGTAGGGATCGCCGTTTTTGTCATCGATTTCGCTGCGCTTGTTCCTCTCGTTCTCGATCTCTCTGTTTTCTCTCGGCCTCTCCCTCCTTCTCTCCTTCTCTTGTACGTTCTTCAGGCGCATTATTTCGCGCATTTGGACGCGCGTGTAGAGACAAAATCGACACACGCACACGCACACGCACACGCGCACGCACACGCACTCGATCCACAATCTTTATGTGCTTAATCGGCGGAATCGTTCCGGGAACGAAAGTAAATTACCTTCCCTATTTCATCATTAAAACGCAGATAATTCAAACTGTCACCTTACGGTTTGTATTGCGTACTTTAGATCGTCATTATCAAGTCCATTGCATTCGCTTACATTGTATGTGGGCTTTTAGATTAGGTTTAAAATAACCATTTCAAATATTTATAAAGCATTAAAATACAATTTTATTGGAATTTTAAAATGTGACTGTGTACGTAATACTCATTGCATTACCCTTGTAGCAATGTACCTCGTGTATTTATCTTGTAAATAAAATATAAATAATAAAAGTTTTTATTCATTAATTTCGAGGTATTTTAATTCAATTGATAGAAAATCTAATTACAATTAGCAGTATTAAATGATTATGATATTTATGTCGAGCTTTAATTCTTACGGTTTCTTCGAAAAATAAAAATTTATATTAATTCAAATTAATTCAAATTAATTAGAATTATTTATTTCAATCAAATAAAATTAAAGTAAAATAATTATATAATTAAAAATATATTACCTTATATTTTTATACTTGCACTGTTCCAGCATTCTTTATATGCGGTTAAATTTTTTGTACTTTCATTTTGAAATAACGACTTTCCATTTCACTCTTTTAGTACATCAAAATATCATCAGCCGTATTAGGAACCGCAGAACTCAACGGTCTTTATTACTTTTCCGGATTCGGTTTGATCATTAAAATAAAAGACATTTTTTTTGTTTTTGTTAGTATAGTTTATAATACAACTTTTTGTAGGTCTGCGTGAGAATCATAAGTAATTAAGTAAAATTGAGTTAAAAACAAATTTTGGCCGAATGAGCTATTTCTTTAAGATGGCTTTCAAATACATGATCAAGTATTTTAAAATTTAGATCAACTTAATTTTTTTTTTCATTTTTCTTTTACTTTTTTAGTTGAAAAATTCATATTATAATATAATTTCTCGCCATACTTGAATATTAATGTTTACATTAAACATAATTAGAATAAATATATATCCTCTAATAAATTATTCTTTTAATTATTATCGTGCACTATGATTTATTTGATTTATTTGATTAATTTTACATTTTTCCTGCCAAAGAAAAGGAATATAATAAGATTTTTATCATTCTGTTCCACAAACCTAATTTTACTATACAGAACCTATCGAAATAATGCATTTTATATCCGAAGGAGCTCTCGGTTTTTGAAATGATAACTTAGGCTTATCCACGTGAAGACAGAGCTTATTTTTATTTTTTATTCATTTAATTTGTTTTCTTCTTTTTTTTTCTTTTTTGCAGATTCACACGCAACTCGTGAATGGACGTCCAGGTGCCTTAAATCACACGCAAGCAATTCAGGATTTTACACAGGCTCGGTTCGTTAGACTACGCTTTCAAAGCCTTCGGAGAAGAGGCGAAGCCATCGTTGACAAAAGGAGGGCTTTTTATTCGATTCGAGAGATTAACATCGGGGGAAGATGTCTATGTTCTGGACACTCATCCCGATGCAAATTCAACGAGCTGCATAAGGTAAAGGCCCATATATTTTTTATAGAGTGATTTATTAATCTTAAAAGATTGAGAAACTTGTACGTATTTAGCATGAGCTAACTATCCAAATGCTAATTTAACCGGGTTCATTTATAAGATCAATGAATTTAGACTTTAAGTATTCATAGTCTTTTCACTTTTATATTGCGCTATTATTTTTTTGTTCTTGCTTTTTTTATCATTATTAAAGTGTCATCGGTACTCTAATCCTCTTACAAATAACTTTACGATACAACACAACCTAATATTTATTTATCGCACTAAAATTAGTGGTATTTTCAATCTAAATTGAATTGAAACAAATTGAAACATCTCACCTTTAACATTCAATTTTAACATCCGATGAAAATGATTGTAACCCAATATTAGTGTATTTCTAAAACTAATTTATATATTCTGATTTATGCGTTGCCCTTATCAAATATGAAGATTAATCTTTGTTGTTTTTATATTATAAAATTATTTTTTATATATAACTTTCAACTTAAAAAATATATAATTTATTTGAATAATATATCACGAAGTAAACATTAAAGAAATATTAATACTTTAATAAAAAGAAATACTCGTAAGGTTATATTTTCTATTTTAAAAATAAATTTACCTTATCCTCTATCTCAAATTAAATTACTTGATGCAATATTTAAATATTTAAAATATAAATTATCTATTAGTTTTTTGATAAAACGAATTTTCTATCTAAATCAGTATCATGCTGAATGCTGAACATACCTAAAAATTTTTTGGATTAGTATCATTACTTTTAAATTATTTGCACTACCATAGAGCATCTGGAAAAATCTTATGAGAAAATCAAACATATGACTCTTATGCATGCAGATTCAAGCTATTCGAGATAAGTTACAAAAGCAGTTGAGAACGTAGGTATATGTATGCATCTGTATTTAATCAGCATTGTCCTGAGCATATTTCCTTTCAGCAATACACAACTAACTCGAGTTGCACAACTTATAAGTCTAAATTCTTCTTATTTATATTTATGAATCCACTTACTATTTCACTGATTCGAAGATTTGTGAAACGAATACAATATCGAATTATACTTTCGTTGTTTGATTTTCGAAAAGGCGTGAAGCATTTTATCCATTTGCATATTTTGAACACTGATAATTGTATTTTATACGCAAACTTCAACTGTTAATAAAACTATAATCGTAAATATGCGTCTAAAAACTTACGAAATTTTGATAATTTATATTTAAAGAACATCTGATGATGAAATTAAATTACAATAAATTGTCTAAGGTTAAACAAAGATTTCTATTTAAAATTTGAATTTGTGTAATTTACAAGAAGATAAATTAAATTGCTCGATAATTGTTAAATTTAAAAATGAATATTATACATGTATAGCAGAATAAAGA
This sequence comes from Eupristina koningsbergeri, assembly GCA_018907245.1. NCBI lineage: Eukaryota > Metazoa > Arthropoda > Insecta > Hymenoptera > Agaonidae > Eupristina > Eupristina koningsbergeri. Next base: position 2,071,148 of record JACCHV010000035.1, read on the forward strand.
TATAAAAAGATATTAAAGAAGTACAAGGCATTTATTGCTTTAATGCAATACACACAGTATTATATACTATACTATACTATATACTAAAAATTATTTTATATTTATTAGTAAATTAATTGTACATGAGTAAATGATAGGATTCGAATTATTGGTTTAAATAATACTTTAGCTACTTTTGATCAAATATACCTTAAAATGCATTTAGAATTAGTATGAATTTTACTAGTAGGAAATTCAAACGCGTAATCGTAACTTTTCGACGTATAATTAGATCTCATGTAATTGTAACAAAATTTTGTTTGGAATTAGAAAAAAATTGAATTGAAATTAAGAATTGGCATTAAAATTAAAATGTGATAAAATGCTTCTTTGTGATTAATGATTTTTAATGAAATATCCTAGTTTTATATGCAATGCCGCAATCTAAGTAGGCCTAAGCACATCGAAGTAGAAAATAGTCGAGTTCGGTCAGACATTCAATTGAAACGTGTGCACTTCACGCTTGCGCATGCCATTGGATTTTTTAGGATTCAATCACAGGCACATCAGGTTAAAGCAACTTAAAGACTCGGCTCTTAATATTACGTTTAAAAAAAAGTTCCATGAAAGCCAATTTCAAATACCAAGGATTGTAAAGGTTACACTGGAGACAAGAATCGTCCAGAGGCGGAAGCTATTTGGCAGAAAATTATTACCGCACCTGGGTTATTTTGATACTTAATTGTGAATGGCCGAGGCTCGTTTCCTAGATGGTTACCGTTAAACTTTTTGCGTGTGAAAATTCAGCTAAAGTACGGGTTCGCCTGGCAGGCTCGGCACGGTGCCCGATCAAGACTGGACCACGTGAGATTTCTGTAGTAAATTAAAAATAAAAAAAGGAAAGAACGCGAGTACAAGTACACAGAATCCTATGGTAAAGTTTGTCGCTCTGTGCTTTGGAGCGCTCGGCGTTTACACGAGCTCCTCGTTGCAAAATTCCTCACCTCGGCCATTAGTCACCGAGGCGCCCGTTATTCGACGGCGACAGTACTACACCATACCTATAAGGAAGTATATGAAAGGAGAGAGAAGTAAAAAAGAGCGAGAAAGAGATTCGTTGTTCTTTTCGTTGCCGGGGCGCCCTTGGGCCAAAAAGACTCCGGGGCCTTATCTACCATAGGAAATCTTGTTTGATTTTTTCATTACTATGGTTTAATTGCACCTGAAGAAGATTTACAGCGTCGCTGGGAATAATTGAAATGCTGATCGTTCGAAATACCCTGGAAAAATGCTTCTATTTATTTATGGATATAGCCATAGCAGCTCAAGTGTTAAAAGATCTAGCATATAATATGCGAATAAAAAAATGTGGAATGCCAATGCTCTTCCTACTTTTTTTCCCTATTCTTTTACCAAAATTAATACAAGTATTTTTATTCTCTTAAACACATACATAAATTGTACTTTTGTAGTAACTTTTTTAATTTTACTACACAATAACGTTAATAATCTCCAATACCTTGTTTATTATATTTACTTGAACCCAATAGTTATGCTAATCCTTAATATTCTTAATGCTAACTCATTTTTAATAACAAATTTTACGCATTAAGCATAAAAAAATATTTCAGTTTTATTTTTTATAATAATTTCCTATGGAAATTTTAATTTTTAAATATCTGATATATTACAAATTACCAAACGTCTGCACCATAAAATTAACAATAATTAAAGTGAAAAAAATATATATAAAACTTCTTAGTTTTGTTGGTAATTTTCTTTAATAGCTCTGAGAGCTAAAATGTAAATAATTGGGGCATAAGTGAAATTTTGTCAATTTTTTATAAGCATAAAATACTTTGGTGCGGTCTTGTCGACGCTTCATATAATTAAAAACTGCATGATCCTATTTTAAAAGAAGTTCAAAAATTATTTATCGATTTACTAATTAACTTCTGTGCTACACTCAGTCATGCAATTAATTTTAATTCCGGGAATATGCTGTTTATTAATATTACATATATTAAATCCAACTTGTATTTTAGTGGTAATAAACTTGATGATTAAGTTCAATGAATACAGTAACGAAAATTTCGAAACTCCCAAATTTATCCTTTACTTTGTATCCTTAAAAAATATTATTCTTGCTTTAACATCAATGCAATATTAATGAAATTACTAATTTTTTTAGTTATGAAGTGAGTAGATTGTTAAATTCTCATTAAATGCTATTAAAAATATTTTATCGTTTCCATAATGTTGAATAATTTCTTTTAACTCTAATGATACTCTGACTGTATATGACATCCTAATGTCTGTGTAAAAATTATAAATTATATTAAATGAACGCTTTTAAATTATAGTTTATATTATAATTAAAGATTCAACATAGTCATAGATCTAATAATATGAAATCATTTCATTTGGGCTGTAAATCATAAATCAAAATTATTATGTGCATATCTATTATTCATTGTTTTAATTGGAAAAGAGATTTTTTTCATTTTTTCATTTAAATAAATTATACACATATAATATAAATAAATAGTACATGACATAAACAGTTGAAATATATAAGTAAATTATTTTAGCTTATGCAAAACTATTTCATTTTAGGGACACTCTAGAAGATCAATTAAAATATTCTAAATACTAATACAATGCAATCTATCGTTACTAGTTGTACATTTTATTTACATGGAATTAAAATCATATTTAATAATTATTATATTCATTGTTTGTAATAAGTTATTGACAAAAATAAAAAATTAGAAATTTACTATAATTTTTAATAAAAAAAAAATATTTACTTTCCCTATTTAAATGAAAAAAAAAAAAAAATTGAAATAGTCATTTGTTTATGTTAAAGCAATGGTAATGATTAGAATTAGATTTATACAGAATATGATGTAATTAATTAAGCTATTGAATTGAAGATCTTGTATAACGATGTAAAGTTTAATCAGATATTAGAACATTGAATAAAAACATATAATAGATAATTATTAGTTAGCTTACAACGATTTAATTAAAAAAAAATTTTTTTTTTTTTTTACAGCGTGAAGAATGTGAATGCGAACGACACACGTGCGGAGAAATGTGTGAAAAATGCTGTCCTATGTATAATCAAATTCTTTGGAAACCTGGCACATCGGGAAAAGGTTTTCATTGTGAAAAATGTAATTGCAATGGACACGCAACGGCTTGTCGATACGATCACGAAATTGCGGAAATGAAACTGTCGATGGACGTCCGCGGAAAATACAGAGGAGGCGGTGTATGCCTCAATTGCACGGTAAGATGTCACAACAATAATTATCAAAAAATCAATATCAAACGAATCGTGTTTTTAAGTGGAATAATATTATTTTTATTGTTTTTGAAAATATAAATTAAACAGGTTATACGATGCAATATTTACTTCGTTTATTATTCTCATTTTTAATTAATCTTCTTTAATTATATTGCTCATATATTGTCGTAAAAATGTTAATATCACAAAACTGTTTTTGATAATTATTATGGTAGAAAACTTTATTTGAATACATTTATATATAAACAAATAAATAAATAAATAAATAAATAAATAAATAAATAAAAAAGAAAAAAAAGCTTACAGCAATATCAATAATATTTGAATATCTACAAAATTAAAATATTCAAAAAGAATTAAGTGATAATCATTCTATTTTTTTAGGATCATACGACAGGAATAAATTGTGAAAAATGCGAAGTAGGCTATTACAGACCAAATGGAATTCTTCCATACGACCTGGAACCTTGTGTACCTTGTGATTGCCATATTCGTGGAAGTACTGGATTGTGTACTCCTGATGATTCTTTCAACAGTTTAGGAAAGGTATTACAAAGTAAATTTTTATATGGTATTAATTATTGACTATTATTAATGATTGAGTGATTATAAATTAAATAGAATATTTATCAATTCGGAAAAAAATATACTTCACTAATTACCGCAATCAATCGTTCTTTAAAGGCGCCAAAATAATAATTTTAATAATAAATTTTATGAAAATTGTGAAATAATTATATGTGCATTGGCTGGATATTCTAAATGATCAGTGACACAATTCTGATATTGACTTAAAAATAATGTTGTAACTGTATTTATTATGATTATTGTATGTTATTATAAGGAGAAAAATTAATATAGTAAAATGAAAGCACTTGTTATTCTTCAATTAAATCGACATGTACAAATAACGATACATAGATTATCCACTAATTATTCCAGTGGATTTATTGTTGCCCAACGCTGATTGTAGAGATAATTTTATGCTTAATCCAATTTAAAATACATTAAATTAATGATTTAAGAGGTATAAGTAAATGCACTGATTATTAATCATACATGTACGTATCATTTTTCCGCTGCAGCAATTTCCATATACATAAGGTTTGTCCATTAACTTTATATAAAATTAATCAAAATGAAAAATCAAATTCAAATCCAGATCGGCCCGGAGTATTCTTAAAATCAGACGGAAGTCCATTGAGCAGATATATTTAATGTAAAGATAAATTTGCGCAAAATCCACCATCGATCAATCCAAAATCCTTATCAACGATTGCGTCCACAGGTCGCAGGTGCCTGCGAATGCAACCCAGGATACTCCGGACACAAATGTGATCAGTGTGCGGCAGGTTACAGACAGTTTCCGGACTGCATCCCGTGTCCCTGTGACGCTCGGGGTATCATGCCATCCCACGACTGCGAGGGCGATTGTCTTTGCAAAGCCTTCGTCGAGGGCGATTACTGTGATCGATGTAAATTTGGTTACTTTTCCCTCTCCCGTGACAATCTCGAAGGTTGCCTGCCCTGCGTGTGTTCTGGCTTGTCCACCGATTGCAGTGCTGCTAAGCTGACCCTCAGTTTGGTAAGTGACACCGTTATACCTGTGCAAATCCAATTAGTGTTGGATATTTTAGATTGAATAAGACTTTACAATAAATCTAAGGAATGAAATTTAAGGGGCTTCTTGGATTAAACGAAAAATTCTAATGTCATTCTATTACTAAAACACTTTCTTATATTCTTGCGATGAATTATTCATTTAATTTTTGGCTTTCGTTGGCCAGAACCTTTCGATTTATCAACAATATAATTAATCGATAATTAATAATTTCAACTTAATTGGCACAAATCTACCGATATAATAGGCTCTCTTGAATAAGCCAACTGTATTTTTATGTGTAATGATAATAAACGAAGCATCTTATTACAAGCTGACTAAATATTATTGCACAAAGACCCTAGACTGCATAAACTATTTAAATTAAAATGTCGGTTCTAGCCATCCTGTACGATGAGGGGCAAAATTTCATAAAGCAACTATAATCCTATTAAATTTTTTACGTTTTAACTCAACCAAGATACTCTTACGTAGATTATTCAAAGTAAAAAGATGAGAAATAAAATTTCCAAGGTAAATGTATACGATGGCGTCTTGTAACATGAAACAACATTCTGTATGCATGTATACCCAAAGCCACAAGACCAAAGCTATTCTGGACTAGACTTGCATTTGAGACTAGAATCTAACATAAACAGACTCACATAATCCTCATGCAACAATGACAATCCGATCTGAAAAATCTATGCACTTTCGTCTTGAATTACTTTCGCGAGGTAGAAACAAAACACTGCCATAATTGTAGAAGAATGGAGAATTCGTTGAGTATGCTTTAAGGCCGTATATGGACCCTCGCGATCGTTATCACGAGAGAGAGAGAATATTTTATCGTGAGCCCAGTTCTCTACGAAGATCGGCTAATTATTTCGTTGTCCTGTCACAGAATCCCGAATTTTTACTCGACGAATGAAAGTTGTGGGATCAAAATTTATGATTCTGCACGTGCGGTCATGATTGTGTTTGTTCGCGATCCCCTGCCTACGCATGTACTTATACGAATATAAATATAAATATATAAATATCGTATCTATATATACATATATTATTTTTTTCTTTGTGTTTTCTTTTCTTTTCTTTTCTTTTCTTTTTTTTTTTTATTATACATAGAAATTCCTTCGAGATCCAATTCTGCTGCGGAATCATCGACGAATATTAAAGGGGGGGAGGGGGGAAACAAAAACAAACAAAAGAACTTTTATTAATGTAAACTTTCAAAAAATTTATATTTCCCTTTACAATATTTTGTTTCTCTTTTTAATAAATAATTAAGGGACAATGATTAAAAATGCATTATACAATTGTATTTGAAATAAAAATATTTTTAAAAAAGCTCTGAGAGCCAAGTGCTAAGTTATTGATTATACAAAATGTATTTTAATATTCATGAGTGAAGATATAATATAATTGAAATACTAAAATTAAGTTATTTAAAATTGTACGATGAAAATGATTAATTTTATTGTTTGCAAAAATTAATTTTACGATTACCTTAATGTCATTAGTAATATTAATTTTTAAAATCGGATATTGGTTATTAAACCACATAAATCAAATTGAATTAAAATCCATTTTTATTAATTATGTTTTTAATTTTGTATTGATTTATAAATAGTAAATTAAATTAGAACTTTATACATAAAGATTATGTTAATACTAAACCATATGTGTAGGAATAAAATTTGATAAAGGATTAAGTTTAATTTAATTTAAAAAAAATCAATATCTACAAATATATCGTATAAGTTTAAGAGATTCATGTTCATTGATTGGTGTTAAAATCATGTACAACGTTTGTCTTTGTTTACCGATTGTACATTCAATATAAAAGTTTGGGCTATGGTAAAAATCTAAATAATAATTGCATTTTATTACAGATGTTCATATCTGAATTTTATAAATTCAAATAATGTAAGTATTGTTATGAATTAATGACTTTCACAATCCATTTGTATGTTGATAATATATAATAAAATCTAAATTCGAGAACTCAAGATTTTAGCCAGGATAGAAATTGATATTGCCTTCTGTAAATGGTATTTCTTTTTTCTTTTTCTTTTAAATAAATGATTATTATGTAATGTTTAAAAGTATAACTTTGATCATACTTATATTTGTCGAAGATTACGAAATTTTATTTTAATCTTTTTATTTTTTAGATAATGTAAATGATCAAGTTGGGAGAAAATAATAAATGAAATTATAAATAATTAGAGTGAAATTTATAAAGAGCCTCAAAAAATAAGCTTGCAATCAAGCTACTGGCAAAAATTAGGAAAAAGAAAAAATAAGTATAAGAGTGTGGAGTGGAGGATATGTTGATATATTGTTTTGGATCTCGGTCCAATTCAAAAAGAAATGATAAATTGTCGACATGAAAGCGCAAAGCGATAATAATAACAATAATAAAATCCGTTAATTTTAGATTTCGACTCTGGCCGAGTGGCAGGTCAGTGACATAAACGCATCCCGAGCGGTTTCCCCGAGCTTGCAAGGCGAACACGGATGGCCGACGATAGCCTCGTTCGAGGTCGAGTATCGAAGTCCCTACTGGCTGGCGCCCAAAATTTACACCGGAAATCATCTCTCTTCCTACGGAAGTAATCTCACTTTTCTGGTTAGCTGGATAGTATTGAGGGGCGACACCAGTGGCAGGCCGACCTCCGAGCCGGATGTCGTGCTTATCGTAAGACATATTAGAGATTTGTCACTCCATTTTATAAATTACTTTGCCACGGCACATATCTCACGAGTTTATCCAAATATTTTCTTAATTGCGACCAAATTAACTTGTCAAATCTAACCAAAACTTTGTATCCTCGATGATATATCCATTTTAAGTATGTCGATCGTACCAACACGCCAACAACTGAACCTACACACATCACATAATAATTTCCAATTTAATTACACATCTATTTATTATTATCAAAATCGTTAATACTCGAGTAATGTATCGTCGAATAGCATTGCATTAAATTTGTTTTCTTTCCCCCCCCCCACCATTGTTGCATAAAATTGTTATATGAAGTTTTAAATCAAAGTATATACTATAATAAATATACTAAAAAAATAGTTTTTCAATTATTTACAAGTTTTTAAATGCTTAATGTTTTAAATGGTAAGAATAAACTCGTTCAATTTACGTCTTATCCAGCATCACGATTAATAAAAAAAATTTAATATACATGTACATATAAATTGCATTTAAGAAATGAAAATGTTAAAATAGAAATATTTTCACAATACATGGTTTATATGCCTTAATGAGTATAATATATAAGTAAATATTTGTTTACACTCGAAAAATAGAGCAATGTGCTTTTCTACTTGAAAACTTTATAAATTCTTCAAAAGAATAAAAGAAAAGAAGAATCTTTGCAATATTTATAGTAAATTCAATGTACTACCCTAGGGTGAAAATGGAGTTCGAATCGCATACGGGGAAGACAGTCATTTGGGCCAGGAGGCAGAGATCTCGGTGCCGCTCCAGGAGCAAGGCTGGTTTCACGTTCAAGTGCGACCCGAAGTCGTTGACGGTGTAACGAGGTTCCGCAGGACGGACTACCGAGGTGATCCTGTTACTCGACACCAGATGCTGGAAATCCTAACCAACATAAAGCACATGCTTATTAGAGCCCAATACCATACAGAACAGATTGAAGGAAGGTACGTACTTGTACAGCTATGGTTAACTATTCAAAGATATTTTATTTACGATAACATTGCAATTCATTTTACTCTCAAACAACTAATATAATATGTGTTATTTGATGAAAAATAAAATAATTGAGTGATCTTAGATTTAGTGATGCTAAAGATTAAATTCTTATCTAATTTTCTCACATTTATCATTCGTTCTGTAGAGCAATACATGGAAACTCATTCTATTCAATAATTATAATATTAATTTCATATAATATTTTTAACCATTTGATGATTATTGAAACAAAAATACTGAATGTATAATTATTCGTAAATTGGGAATTTTACTGCATATAAATGATTTTTATTATGCGTATATACATGTACACATACATGTATATCAGTCGCTATAAATACGAAATCGGAATTTATTCATAAATAAATCAACTACCAGCGTATTTATTATCGGATTGAATTTGTCACAGAATTTTCTTCCAATAATATGTGACGGCAAATTTTAAAGTTACAACTATTCAAGTTTTAAATAACAATGCAGTTTTATACAACGCAAAACATATCGCGTTGCTTGACAATAAATTTCGATTTGAAGTCAACTTTAATTTCCTGTTACAAATTTATTAAACTGTTGCAGGATTATAATGAACGCTTATTGAAAGTTACGGTAAGCACTCTCTTGGTAAATCACAATGATTTACGCATGATAGGAGTGACGATTTTTATGACACTTAATTTCAATATGAACACACCCAACAGCACTTAAATATAAAGTGAGAAACTGTCTCCACATACTCAAAACCTCGGGCGAAGATTCCGATAAAAAATTAATTCGATAGTAAAAAGGATGGACTGGACGACATACAACAGTAATATCTGAAAAGTACACAAAAAAAATGCTGCGAAAATTACAAATAACTAAACACGGCTTACCCGGAAAACTTGGTTCTGTCAAAATACCAATTATTTGTACCTGCGCACCACGCGATTGCTGAACAAATTTACAAAAATTGTTTAACAACCGGCAAGCGCATAGGAGCTAAAAATTCTTTTATCTAGCATTCATCAATTTTCAAATTTAAATTTTTTCAATTCAATTCTAAGAATAAAACAGAATGCTTGGAAAATTTATAACTAGTAATGAAAAATATTTCTGATTAAATTACTTTAGTAAAAATAATCGTATACTTTTTATACAAAAATTTCAATTTCCTACCTATAAACATTATGATATTAATTCAAAATAGTCTTGCTTCAAGTTGTAGAGGCAAATTTATAATTATATAAGGCATGGAGTAATTGGGTATAGAAGCCAATTTTCTTAAAATTCCAATCATTGTTTTTAATTATGAGGATAAAGCATCACTAGAGACAAGTGTATTTGTTGTGTTTTATAATATATATAATTTTCAATAATAATACTTTTAAAACGTTAATTACGCATTAAAATAATGCAATGTAATTTTAAAATAATGCAGTATAATTTTTATAGCTTAAAAGTGGCAGTGCTACCGGTCGGAGAAGTATCGATGGAAAATGGTAAAAAGTCCATTGTTGAAATGTGTTCGTGTCCATTGGGATATAGGGGCCTCTCGTGCGAAACTTGCGACTGGGGATACGTAAAAGTCCAAGTAAACTCCTCTGATCATCAAATTCGCCATAAATGTGTCAAGTGCGACTGCAATGGTCATTCTGGTTCTTGTGACCTTTTGATGGGCGAGTGCAGTGTGAGTATAAATCTTCTTAAATATTTCTTATCCCATGGCTCTCATAGATCCTATTTTAATTTTAATTTTGATCTTAATCTAGTGCACGTCTTTGATCATTCTGAATAATAATACATTGAATTCATTCAATTTTTCAATAAATATAGTATTTCATATTTTTTTAATTAATTTTAATTTTAATTAAAAAAACCTTCCCTTGTGAATGTCCGAAAGTCATTAATGAAAATTAAAGGTACGCACGTGCGTAGCATATTAATAATAACCTACTTTTACAATATAATTTTATATGCTTAGTAAAATTTTAGTAAAAAAATCTCAGTAAAACATTTCATGTGTCTTCTTCCTTATTAAATTAAGTAAATCAATTTTAATTTTTATTTTTAAATTGTTATTTTACCGTCCCCGCCCCCGCCGCCTGTCCAAATGTATTACATGCCAACCGTTGGTGTAGTAGATTTTGGTTGCTCCATCGATAACATTAATCTACTTTATCGGTTTAAGGTAACCTTAAAAACTATATCTTCTTCTCCCTTCCTCCCTCTCCCCGCCCCGACAAAAGATGGCGCTTCCTATGCATTTAGATTAACTTTCTTTAATAATTGTATTTAAAAATTTATGTACAGTTTATAAATAATTGCAAGTTTACGACAAGTAATTTATTGAAATTACATTAATTTAATATTACATGTACAATTGTGAAATAATTTATTTAAAATATGTAACTATATTTAGTAAGGGTTTTTTTTAAAAACATTTTTGCTTTTTCATGAATACATTTTAAAATTATAATAATTATTACTTTTTAAAATTGTGATTCTTTGTTTTTCTTTTCTTTTTTATTAATTAGCTTTGTAAAATTTCAATTCAATTATTTTGATTAAACTATCGAAGAAATTAAAATAAAAGATCTACTCAATATAATATTGAGATTAATTTTTAGACTTGTGAGCACCATACCATTGGACCAAAGTGTGACCGTTGTGTCAACGGTTATTACGGTGACGCCACTAGAGGAACCCCAGAAGATTGTTTAAAATGTGCATGTCCATTAGAAATACCTTCAAATAATTTTAGCCCGAGTTGTCAAATAGATAATCCTTATGTCTCCGAGAATCATTATGTGTGCACGCAATGTCCATTGGGATACACCGGTGACCATTGTGAAATGTAAGTATTGCGTTAACTTTATGAAGAAAAAAAAAAAATTGGGAATATCAACATAAAAGAGAATTAAAATAAAATCCACGTTCAATGATTAAAATCATACTCCTTCCATCGAGTTAAATTCTTAAAAAAGACTAATTTTTTTTTTTTTTTTTTTTTTTTTTTTTTTAACATTACCTACAATTCTCTTAATACTATTCGTCCGAAAAGGTCGAATTTGTGGGCAAACGACTCTTGAGCTTGGTAATTCACGATTTAACACTTATTCCTTGATATCACTTGGCTAAAAATTGAATCTACAACATCCCATAACCGCCAGGATTTAATTCATTTAATTCCTTCGGACTTTTCATTAAACTTGAAGCTTAAAGGACATTTCTTTACACATTGAACATTGGTTTAACTCGATTAAGAAAATAAGGGCAAAAAAAAATGAAGACACTTGGACAAACCATTTGGAAAGGTAACTTGTTAGGTTGCTCCACACAAGTGGAAAAAAAATCTTTGCATCTATTGAAAGGAAAGTACTTCAAAGATAATAAAATAAATTTAAATGAATAAATAAATATTTTTACCAGTACAACCGAATTCCCAGTATTTTTCGGACGCAGTACTCTGTGTATTTGTTCTCCATTAGTTGAATAAGCTTTAACATTTTTGAAAAACAAGCCATTTGAACTCTGTAAAGCAGAGGGAAACAATTGGATTAAACTCCTCTTTTTTTTTTACATTTTATTCTATTAAAAAAAAAAAAAAAAAAAAAAAGAATGTTTTAAATTAAATATGAAAAAGAGAAATTTTTCATTTTTAGCTGCGACATTGGCTTTTTTGGAAACCCTCTTACTCCTGGGAAAACTTGTGAGCCCTGTCCTTGTTTCGGTGGCCCTTGCGACCAAGAAACCGGCCAGTGCCTTGAATGTCGAGGCAACACCGAGGGCTGGAAATGCGAAAAATGCAAAGAAGCTCATTACGGAAATCCGGCCGAACTGAATTGTTTACGTAAGCTTACACACCTTGGAATATTCATAGATTTATAAATTGGATATAAAATCCTGAATCATCCTCTACTACAAAATCTGATTTTTAACCTCCCTCGCATTTATTTAATAATGCGTCATTAAGATTTATTATAAAATCATAAAAAAAAATTTAATTAAAGAATATTTATTTTAGTTTTATAAATTTATTTCTTAATAGGCATATTGACGATCTACATAATAATTAAGGAAGCTTTGGAGATGTGTTAAAGTTCATTAATGACAGTTGCATGATCAAACATTTTTCCTATATAAAATTATAGAAGATAGATATTGATTTTTCTTAATAACTATTTAACTCAATTATCTTTCCTTCAAATAAAAACAAATCAAATTGAAAAAATATAATGTGATACACATTATCGAAGCTTTTTATTTATTAGTAATAATTTAAAAATAATTTTTCAGATAAAACTATAAATTTTACTACTTAAGTTTACCCCATTTGATTACACATAATTAATACAAGATTGCTTCAACTAATAATCTTTTTTAAGAAATACTTTAATTTTCAAGACCAATATAAAACATATACCTAAAAAAGTTCACAAAAATTTTAATTCGTCATAAATATTAAATACTTATTGTGTGGATTATTAATATTTTATTATTATAACAATTATCTAACTATTATAATGAAAATAAATTAATTAACCATGGACAAATACATGTATCTAAAGTACTAAGTATTATAAATTAACAAGTATTTAATTGAAAATTTTTAAACGTTTAAATTACTTAAAATGTTAAGTAAAATAACTAATACGATATAAGATACTACGCGGTTTCAAAACTAGTCTGTAAATAATATATATATATATATATATATATTGGGCAATTACAGCTTCAAAATTTTTATATGCAACCGTAAAATTCTAATAAACCTATGGTTTGTATAATGAATATTAATCTTGATATTACAAAGTTATTAGTCATATAAATTTCAGGTTTTCATAATTCTAATGAATTATAATCCGTCAAAAAGAAAAGAAAAAAAGAAAGAGAAAAAAAATAATCGTACACATCTGAGCTCAATGCAGATCGTCATAATCGAAAAACAGGAAAGTTAGACGTTTCACTGTCGACCCACGTAAATTTTCAATAAGAAATTTAATTATTGTGAACAAGACAACTCATATACTAATAGTAAGAAGAAATATGGAAACCATTTATCTTTCATTCTGATGTTTTATATTGCATAAAATTGCATTATAAATATGAAAACAATAACAGTTATTACACGAAAAAATTTAATAAAACACATAACAAGATATGAATAGTTTATGACTTCCTAATACTGTAATTAATGAAATTTAAGAGTTATGAAAATGGAGAATATTGTAATAGTATAATCAATAATAAATATGATAATTTTCATAAAAATTTATTTTTTATACTCTTATCATAATGCTTTTTATTTAAAAAATTTCCAAATAAAATAAATAAAATATAAAATGAAATATGAAAATATTTAAAATAAAATAAAATAAAATGAAGCAATGTTTTACCTAGATGGATAACTATAAATGTATACTTAATAGCAACGAAAAATATTAAAAATCGTGTAGCCAAGAAATTTGATTGGAGAATTTAATTGAAAATTGTAAAACTTGATAAAATTCAAGGTCTTAATTCATATACAGTAACAAAATGTTGTTTTCATAAATTAAATAATTTTGATGATATACCGTGAGAGTAATATAAAAATAATGAACAATGATAACATTGTGATTCTAATATATACATATATATATATATATATATATATATAATGAAATAATTGTAAAGGTACTCGTAAATAAAATTATTGATGATAATTTTGATGAAAATATTATTCAAAAATTAATTTTTATTTACTGCTTTATTTTATTTGTATTCGTTGGCAGAATCGTGGTATACTTGGAGAATAAACAGCAAATTCATATATTTTTCAATAGATTAAGAGTTAAAAGAGTGATATGTCTAATTGTGTAATAATAGCAATAATGGTAATAGTAATAACCGTAAGGAGTAAGGTTTTGAAAAATGGGGGCAGGGCATCCTAAGTACAGGTGAATTGAAAAGGTAGAGCTAATTTTTTTTTTTTTTTTTTTTTTTGAACTGTAGCCTGTAACTGCAGTCCCGTGGGTAGCACTTCGACGACCTGCGAACCCCGGACGGGGCAGTGCTCGTGCCTCCCGATGTTCGACGGACGGGACTGTTCGTTATGCATCGAGGGCTACGGGAACGTCACCGCGGGTTGCGTCGAGTGCGACTGCGGCGTCGGAGCTCCGGACGGGGAGTGCGACCCCATCTCCGGGAACTGTGACTGCAGTCCCGGAGCCATTGGACCCCGATGTGACCACTGCGACCTGGACCACTACGGACTCTCGTTCGACGGCTGCTTCGGTGAGTCCACCCTCTTTATGAATGCACACGTACATCTTGAATTGCTTATACAAACTTCCACAAAACGAATTTCAGCGATGATCAATATTTTATTCGTAAACGATTTCTTTATTTCATCTAGTTTTTTTGCAAAAATGCAAAACCCAACTTACACAATGGTGCGACTACAAAGTACGATACTCCATATATTCAAAACTTGGTTAAATCCTAAGTCAAAAGAACTTGATCCACGGTATTCTTTCAAACCATGACAAATTTCTAACATTAATTGTTTATTCAAAGCTTGTAAATTCTTTGAATAAAGTAATTTTTAAAATATTATTTTGAATGTTTACCAGTCCATATTGGCGCAAACATTGGGCAATATTAATTTTTATTATGAATAATATACATTACAAATCGTTAATTCGAGGTACTTGTTTCATATTAATAATTAAAGAATAAATAGTCGAAACGATACTGAAAATTACTAAGTCTATATTGTGGTTATTTTATTTGCTTCAAATATTTACACTACTACTTTTATACTATAATGTATAATTATTGAAAAATATTTTGAGGATAATTTTATCTTACATGATTAGCTAATATGCAAGAAATTTAGTTTTATTATTGCCTCTATAGATCTAAGACATAAAATAAAATAATACTGCCAAATAATTAATATTAATGGACGAGAACAATAAGATTTATGTGCAAAAAATATACTTGTGAATTCCACTTTTACCAATTGTATTTATTATTTATGGAATATTGTATCGTTATAAATGTTAGCAAAAATGTTAAATATAACAGTTTGAAATATTTATATATGCAAATGTATGTAATTATTACAAAACACTATAAAAATTAAAATGAAAGTCTAAAAGTGAAGAAAAAGAAAAAAAATTAAATTGCATTAACAAGTTTGTGCGCACAAAAATCTGAGATACGGTATTTTTATTTGATAAAATATAGTATAGAGAATTGTAAGTTGAATTTACAACTTATTTACTAGTTTTAGCGACGAGTTACAAATAGCAATTCATCGTTTACTCCCACCCAACACACATGAGAATTCACGATACATAGACTCGCGCCGTTCAGTGACCTTTATTATCTCAGTACTACCAGTAGATTAAAGTTCATAATTTTATTTTAAAGTACTCGTTTGGAATTTTCTGTTTGTTAAAACTTTATTTAAACTACATTATCTTATTTAAAAAATGGAGAGAAGCAGCAAAAATTACAGCTAACGCCTTTGGAATTCCCATATGAATTTCTTAATGCAATACTACAATCGTCCAATGTTCTTCTACAAACTTAAGAACATTCTCTGAAACTCTCCCAGCACTTTTATTTACATTTAAAAGCTTAACTACTTTTCATTTTTTTTCTAAATTGAAATACACGGAGAGAAAAGTTATATTAATATTTTCTTATTTGTAAATTAAATTTACGTATAAAATAAATACTATTTATTAATTTTGCGGTTACATTATTATAATATAAATGCAATTTTAGTTTCAATTTTAGATTCAAAATATTAAGTTAATATGCGTATAATTTCCAATCCTCAATCTCTTAATTTAAGAAATACATTACAAAATATACCGAAAATATTTTGAAAGATATAGTGCCTGCACAACTGTTTAAAATAAAAAATAAAGAATTGTCCAAAAATAGCTTAGAAATTTTAATTAATTATTTGACCTATCGTTTTTTACTATATATATAGTTATAAAAAAAGGAGAAAAGAAAAATGTGGCGAAGCTTTTAAAAAAATTACACAGATTCATAAATTTTTTAATAGTTTTTTATATGTAAGAAGCATAAAAAAAATATTTATTCAGCGAAGCTGTGAGTGCATTACCAGATATTTACTCAACTAACGCATGTACAATTAAGATAAAAAAAAAAAAACTTTGCTCAACCGGACATTGGCTTTCGTATTTTAAATGAAATAACATTTGTCATTCGGCAAATACTCAATGAAAGGATCTTCGATTTCCTTATCACTACCACCTAGTCAATATTTAAATACAGAAAGTAGATTCTGTAGGTAATAGAAAAGCGTTTACACGGAATCACAAATGCTGATTCTTTAAAAGCCTGCGACTCGTAAGAAAAAGAGAGATAAAATGGATAAAAAGAGAGATAAAAATTCTCGTTATAAGAAAGATAAAATTTCCATTATCAAACCAATCGCGAGGTTATTGTTTGGGATCGAGTGTTGGTCAGGAATCGACATGACTATTGCGCTTTAAAATTACTGAACACTGCACTTTATTTAAAAATGCAAACTCAAACGCGTCCTTCGAATCTCTAAACACTATGTTCTTCGTCTTCTTCTTCCATGATTTTATTCATAGTGTCAACATTTTTTATTTTGTTTATTTGCAGTTCGACATAACAAAAGACACTACTAATCGCTTTTAAAAACACAAATGTTTTTCAAGACGCAATTAAGCGCTTTTAAAATTCGCAGATGTTGATTGTGCAGTTAATTAAATTAATATCACTTTCGAGTATTGCTTTGCAACAATCGTTGAAAAATGTATGCTGTAATAGGTAGAGATAGGTAGTCGATGATAAAAGATAATACATGCGTGCAGTACACGTTGGATTAAGCTGTTGAAATAGATGGGTTGGATTTAATTATAAATCACACACTTTTCAGCTATAGACTCTTTATGCTATGTTTAGTATTTTTGAATGAATATAAATGGACTTTGGAATTAGGAATGAAAAAGCCAAATAATATAGGAGTGTTATTTTAAAACTAAGGCCATGGCATATTTTCTTGTTCATAAATTCTCCTGATCCAAACATCGAGTCGTACAAAAAATAATCGAAAGAAACATGTATAAATATTTTATAAATCCGCAATTCATCGATGATTTATTTTCAAATTATTTAAAAATTATTTTCAAATGCGACGAATAGTAAAGATGGATAAATACACTGTATTCAATTTGGTAGAGTGAGAAATTGTTGCAGGACAGTGACCTCTGCATCAAAGAAGGAATTTAATTTAAGCTACTAATTAAGAATTAGCGTTTTGGTTGATAGTTCGAAAGGTATATATTTATTTCAAACAGTAGTCTAATCAAATTTAAATATCAAGGAATGAGCGTGGCTCGTTCTACACGTCCAACCCGAACTATTTCATTATCATTAACTGATAAGCATCTCCTCATAGAATCTAGTCTTCCCTGAGTCCTCGGTACAATTACTTTTCTCATTTCCCTATCGTTCTTTAGCAGCGTACCTCGTACATGCACAACTTTGGCGAGCACGTGAATGGATGTACGTACAAGTGCGGCCGAGAGTAAGAGGATAAAAAAGGGAAAAGGGAAAAAGGAAAAAGGAAAGGGGAAAAGCATACCTGGCGAACTGGTGTACAGCCGAGAGCGCACCCGCGCCTGAAAAAAGGGGACAGGGACGGGAGCGGGGCGGGGGGCGGGGCGGGGGTTAATACCGCTCGTAATTCATTCTCCACTCAATCTACATTGTAGGCAAGACTATCTGTCTCCTTTGCACCTAAAAAAACCATATCAATATATTTATTTATCTATATATTATTGCGCTTAACTCCAAATGTATAGACACAATTTTTGTTAATTGGTACCTATCAATAGCGACCGTTAAACCATATCTCAAACACTACATCATTACCACCACTACGCCAATCTAATTCATACAATCCCTTATCACATTTCCCTTATCACGTTTCTCGCTCCTCTTATTTATTTGCTTAACATTAGATATTTAATATTCTCTTGCAATTATTTTTTTGGAAAAAATAATTTTTTGTACCCCGTACTTCAAAATTTCATTAATAAAGTACAAATCACACGTTATTTATGTATAATTTATTAAATTAAATGATAAATCCCTATTGAATAATGCATTAATGTTTTTTATTTAAAATTATAATCAAATCCAACTTCATAATTCGCACAAGAAGCAATTTCTTAATTTTTCAAATATATTCACAATACTAAAGACGTAATTTTATTATATTTTTGTGCTACCTTATAGAATTAATAATTGAATAAAATTTTATACTTTAAAGGCTACTTAATGTTAACTACTATGGGTATTAATAAACTAAAATGCAATGTTAACTTTCTTTCTTTTTTCATTTTTAAATTCTTTATTAAGCTAATTAAATAAATTTAAATTTATTTACAATACTATTCAAATGATTTAAATATAGATCAATAGTCAATCACACATCTCGATACGTCAGATTAATGATAATATCGTTTCGAACTTTACATTTACATATAATATGTTACTTTTATGAGATATCGATAACTTGATTTCAATAATGACATTGATTGTAATTCATATTTTCATAAAAAATTAAGTAGCAATATACATGCACTATGAATTGACTGTTATCCAAAGCAAACAACATATATGTCAATAGTTGAATATTTAATCATTAAAAGAATATATCAATGCAATTTTAATTATATAATTGTTACAAGTTTAATTTAGCAATTTTCTTGAATTGTTTTTGTTTTTAAACAACTTTTTCAATATTTAAACAGATATAACATAAAATAATAATTACATCAAATAATTTTGAAAATTGTGATTAATATTTATGTTACATATTTTCTAGGGAATACTTGTTTTTTTCTTATACGTAACATATTTGGTATAGTTATTTATTTTACTTATTGTTTGTTCAAAAATGCTCTTATCATCTATTTTATATTCTCAGATATTTTAATAAATTGTAAACATGAATTATATATGTATTCTTTTTAAGATGTACAACTTTAAGGGTTTAATCTTTTTTTCATTACTTTGCTAATTAATTATTTGATTGTTCTTTCCAAACAACATAGTACCCCTAGCATAAATACATAAACAAATTTACTTGCAACACTGGTCAAGGATTAAATTAAAAAAAAAAAAAAATCAAACCAGCCATTGCCTTGTACGGTATAGTTATCGGAATAAACGAGGTAAGTACACGAGTATAAGTATGAACAGGGGTTAATGCCGACCGTAATTCATTTTACTATGTACCCGAGAATATCTAGTTACAAATATAAGACCAAATATGTCTAAACTATTTTCCAGTGAGTATCTCCCACGCGAGACATATTTCATATGAGTGTACACAAATTCATACTTATTCATCTAATTATTTAACTTTTTTTTTTTTTTTATTTGATTCCCTAACTTTAAGTTTAATAATATATTCAAATTTTTGAGAGTAAAAATAAATTATGACCAAAAGATTATACTACACTATTTATAAAACTGGTCAAATTATTATTAACAACGCGCACATTGAAGCCCCTGCAAAATGTGAACGCCCTATCAGCGAAAGTATTTTTTCACGTCTAGAGTATTTATAATTGAAATATGGACCAGTCGTGAGAGGATGATCTATAAGGGCGATGATCTATGCTATATGATTGATTGTCGTGGAGGTCGCAAAGTCGTGCCCTCGAATCCTTTTCCCCAACTTTTGCCCCCCCCCGCCCCCGCGTTTGCTGGATTCTCCCGGGCGCCGACCCGCGACAACCAGCTCCCGCAAACCGAGTCGGCCGAGGCCCCGACATCTTTTCGCTTTCGTTTCCCTCCCTCTCTCTCTCTCTCTCGTAGCCGAGTCAAAAGCAGGAGCCAGACGAATCAGAGGCGATTGCCACCGCCTACCTATTGCAACCGCACAGTATGAAGCGCAACACCTAGTTAACGGCCATCTCGACCTAGTGTCCTCGTCAATTCGAATCCCGCGCCTCCAGTCCACATCGACCATCACCCTGTGACCACACCTGTTTCTTTAAAAGTATTATCCACATTTCACGCTGGATAAGCTTCCCTCGCTTTATTACTTCTCTGCTTGGCCTCGGGTCTTATCGCTCCATGCTTCATTGTACTTTATTCGCATTTTAATTACTGAATCTATATAAAGCTCAAAAATCAGCAGGTTGACCAGTCGGTAAATCCGAATATTTATCCGATATTAATTAGCCACATCATATTGTTCAAAATTTTTCCCTCGGCCTCGGAAAACCCAATTAATTTAACCGATGCAAAACTCTATTTTAAGTAATATTACATTCTGCAATTGTGAATTTAAAAAGACGCGTTAAAAAAAAAAAAACTTTTATACACATATTTATTTTAATCTATTATTTGTATTGACATACAAGGACATTTATTTGAGTAATAAATGTTTTATTCAAATTTGATGAGCGTAAGAATATATGAAAATTTTAATTTTAATAATTAAAATTTTATTTTCAATTTATTATTCATCGTATTCTTCGCTAATAATTATTAAAATTTTAAATAATGAAAATATTGTATTTATCAAGATTTAATATTTAGAATAATATTTTAAAATACTTGATATTTTCTACTGTGAGCCACATATCAATTTGTTTAATTCACATTAGATTAAATGCTTACATTGTCTATTGTATAAGATATATTGCATTAAATTTAAAGATTAGAAAATTCAAATATGCCAACCTGGAAATTGTTAACTGTAGACCGTTAATTATTGCAACTTATAGTCTTCAGTTTATTACAAAGGATTATTTTAAGTAAACATTTAAATGTTCTATTTATAGGTGTAGTTATATAGATCGTCCGACATATTTTCGTCGAGATTAACATTTCTTTGGACAATTTCATTCGGTTTTATATAATTTATGACTGCGAAGGTATTACTCCTGTATAAATTTACGGCTCTCTACTTATTGGCACTAGTTTTCTTCGTAGTTTCCCCAATTCTTTACGTAAATACCATAACGATGCTCTAGGTTTTCCCCAATGCAATTATCTAATTTTTGAAATGGCTAAATGTTGCAGGTTTAAGAAAATATAAAGTGCACTATCCGCCAATCATAAATTATTTAAAAGCATTTCAATATTTCATATATACATTGAAAACATATATATATATATTAAACTACATATTTCATGTGAATGACTTCTTAAAGTTGCAGTAAAATAAGGATTAAAATTGAAAATCGTCCAATATACTTGTTATAAATATTAAATAATTGTTGATTTATTGGTTCAAACTTAATAAGTCTTTAAAATAATAAAATCAATTTTTAAAATTTCTTTAATAAGTGAAATGTGGAAAAATAAATTTCATATTAAAATATGATTATATTTAAATTTTAATTAATATACACATTCTAAAAGTAATACACGGAAATATACCATACTTTCTTCTGTGAACTACATGTGCTATTTTCAATTTTCAATAATCGTCATTAGATTAAGTTATTAAATTATTCATTGTATAAAATATATTGTATTAATCTATCTTCCTATTTATGATTTCACGAATTATTAGGTCAATAGCTTACAATAATACTTAAATAATACTTAACAATGCCCAAACTACCTTCACATGATAATGATTGAAGCTTACATTTGATTGATATACTTTGTGAAATATATGAAAAACAATATTTGATTTTATTGCCTTATAATAAAAGTAGAAACTATCTAATAATATCAAAAATTCTAAAAGTTAGAAGTTTGAAAACCATTTACAATTGTCATTATATTTTCTAATACTCATATATTGATATATAAAAATGTTATTTTACACGTGAACGAACTATTCTGTTTTTAGTGATTTTTAATCAATTAAAAGAACGTTTGAAAATGTCATAAATTTATAAATTAATTAATCTTAATATTTTAATCAAATTTTACAATGTATTACTTACATGATTAAATACATATCAACAGTTAAATAAACGTTGAAAGAAATTCTGTGAAAAATAATTTTTTTTTTTAATATTCATGTAAAACAAATTTGAAACTTTAAAATAAATTTTTTACGCGTATTAAATTATTTACTGAACAATTTTTTGCGTGTGAAAAAACTCATTTATAATATGAAATGAAAAAAAAAAAAAAGAAGAAAGGAAACTTATTAATTCGTACTTTTTATCGATACTATTTGAGTCGTGTGTTTTTTAAGTGACAATTGTATGTAATCGGATACGAAAGCTGTTTGTGTGGGAAAGACGGTATGATATTCTCACCTGCAGTGCATGTCCTGTGAATAAAGCCAAGGTCAAATGCCAGAGTTTGCCATTTATTTGCCGAGCGGAAAACTTGTGAGCGCGAATCCATCATTCCGCGCATTTTGATGTGCACAACCCGTTGGAGAAGAGTTTGCTCCTTTTCCTTTTGAGCGTGCACAGTCCTCGTTTTACCTTCAGAGCGCGCGCAAACATCTCCTTGACCCTACGCTCAATCATCTTCCATCCCTTTCCCTCCTCCTCTTTGCATGCAGGAGGGAGGGTAATGCTCGTGTGTGGTAATGCCGTGTTCATGCATGTACGGGCCAAATGTTTACCTGCCCAAGTACCATAAGTCATTGGCGCCTGAATTTCACGGTAAATTGTCCTGTACTTTTATTTATAAGTACCTGAGTGACAAACGATACATTGTATTCAACACTAAATTTATAAATTTGGTAGAATGTTAAACGATGCTTCTTCTAACTGATTTTTACAACGGAAAAAAATGACACCCCCACCCGCCCCCATATATGAATAATAAAACAATTTTTCCAAATTAGGCATAGGTTGACTATATTAAAATTGGATTTTTAATATTTTACTTGCGAGGATTAAAGCTTTGTTTTTAATTTACTTACGGATATAATGTTTGGAAAGAAAAACGGTAAAATAATTTTTTTTTTTCTTCTTCTGGATAACATTAAGCTTGTGCAGCTCAATTCCAATTTTTTTAAAGATCTAATTTACAAATCTACTTTTAAAAAATATCGTATTAAAAAATAGTACACTTTGAAAAGAAATTTATGTTAATGTTGGTGAACTAAAATCTTTATGAATATCAATTTTTTTCTAATTAATCTGAATCGTCTAATTACGCAAACCTTGCAAATGAATAATTTAAGTAAATTATACCACCTTTAATTAATGCAGAAATTTATTTGATGATGCATTTCGTGTGCTTACTCAAAGAATAAAGTATACAATTCCTCCAAATCAGTTCTGCATCCATTAGCAATTAGCTGACCGAAAATTTAAAACTCCATTAGCGGCTTATCTGAAGGTGTAGCTTACGTAATTTGTCATTCGTGCGCGCAATAAGATAGATAAGCCGATTTATAAATTGTAGTTCTTCCTTATAAATTACACTTTCACGATCGCACCTAATTATTAATTATGTCCATGTAATGTCCATACATCTATGCTTCTGTTCAAATACAAGCGCATGTGTATGCGAAATTATAAATTGAAAAAAAAATTTTAAATTAGACATTTCCGTGCGATTTTTTCCATGTAGATTGGATATTAAATTTGCATGACTTTTCATAATAAATCTTTAATAAAGGCTATGTAAAAGATTTATTTTTTTTTTTTTTATTAGTCGGTACGTTATAAAAGCCGTTCATTTTGTTTATATATTAATTTTCCTAGCCTAAAAAATGTAAACTTTTTTTCATGAGTATAATAGCAATTTTCGAAATATTATGTTTATTAATACATATAATTTTTCACTTTAGTATAATCCTGTTTGCATTGTGATATAATCAACTAATTAAAATGTTTTTTAATGGTAATAATATTAGTTTTACTGGTCAAACTAATGTTTTTATTTTTAATGAGTACATCATATTCCTTATTAAATTGATAATTTAGCCATTAAATTTTTATTTGGAATAAATTGATTGATCTTGTATATAAGTACATATTACATTATATATAATCATATATATTTAATCCTCCAGTAATTAATATTTTAAGTGTAGATTGGTACAATAAATAATTCAGCGCCAACATGGAGTATAATATATTAATACTATTTTAAATAATTATACTCTACTCTACTATGTTTCTAGTTTATAATAGTATAAATTTAGTTTCGTGATCCTTTGAATTTAATATCTTATTTTTACAAATTGTAAATTGGATTACATCTTCATCTTTTTCAAGACTATTTTATATATTACATAGTTTATCATTAGCTTTATGCTTTTAGTGTTCGCTTCTTCATAAAACTGTAGGTAATCTTACACTATCTGATTGATAGTAATTGGTATTTTTTATTCTCTTTATTCATTTGAATTATATTTCTTGATTACGTTTAATCGGTTGATTTCAAAAGGTTCATTTGAAACCTTGCCTATAATGCTTGAGCTCTGACATGAATTTAAAAAACTTTTTTTTAATGTACATTTACGTTTATTGTACGTGGACTTTTAAAATTAATTCTTTCTTCGGGATTCGGATTTTAATATTTAATAATTAAGTAAGAAGTTATTTAAGTTATCATTGCTAGTTTAATATTATATTTCAAGCTGAAAAAAAACAGTTTAGTAAATCTGTTTAAGATATAAAAATATTTTTTATGTATTTAAATTTCAATTTTTAAATTAAAAAATTCAAAGTTATGAATATTATTAACACTTAATACATATCATTCGCTCATAATAATCTCAACATATTATTACCCATTGATCACTTTATATATTTTTAAGTATTAAATACGATAAAATAAATTTTTTACCATCAAATCCACGCTCACGCGTGTAACTCTAAGGGAGGTATCTGTTGGTATAGTTTGTGCCAGACTACAACATTTTATCGAGGAACACCTGTAATGTAAGACAAATTATCCGAAGGTATTACGTGCTTACCGAAGATACCGACCGTATGTCGCTGTACAACGTATGAATTACACGAATCAATGCCGGAACTTCATTTTATAATTGTAAAACGTAACTTGGGTTTAATATTCAATTAAAATTTTTTAAAACTTCATATTATTCAACTATATTTTAACAGATACACATGTTTTAGCTTTATTACATGTATATTCAAAAATAAATGATTTGTTAAAATTACCCGATTTTATTGAAATTTCATTTAAAAAAGTAAAATATAAATGATTTTTATAATTTTTTTAAAGACATATACAACTATTTTTATACATTAAAATGTACTTAAAACAACATTTATAATAATTAAAACTGTAATTTTTAATGTCTTTAATTAAAAAAATTTTAATTTTTTATAAAATATATAAAATAAAACTCAAATGACAAAGAATAAAGAGGGAAAAAAATAATAAAAAAATTCTTTTAGTACTGAACAAAATATGATTCATTTTTCACGATTAATATTTTAAAGCATTTGTTACATAAATCCTAGCATAGAAGTATACCTTTGATAACGGATAATGAAAAATCATGGATATGGTAACAAATAAAATAAAATAATATAATAAATATATATATATATATATATATATAAAATCCCATTTGGTGTACAATAATATAACCGAATTGTTAAAACTCTAAACTTCGGCATATTTTTTATTAATATGAATGCAATGTTGCTGAATCATTATAAATGCATTTGATATGCCAGAGCATAAATTTATTGCTAATGTATTGCATAGAAAGTTTTAGGATTAGAGCAATTCATAAAATGGATAGTAGCAAGTCTTTAACGATTTTTAAAACTGATGCATAAAATTTTCAAAACTTACTTTATATACCTACATCGGAATCACATGCATATTTATCCTGGCTCACCTAAAATCATGAATTAAAAATGTAATTGCATCCTGAAATCGCAAATGTATCTTAAGCAGAACCTATGATACAAAGTATATAATACAAAATATAAGACATGAAATTCATAGTCATTTATTAATATAGCCATTATTTATAACTATATTCACATTGCATAAGCTAAAATTGAAACGTTATGTAATATTTACTCTTTAAGATAATTTAGATTCAAACATCAACGTATTTTTACATCGGTACATAGTTTTATTGTAGCTTAATCGAACATTGAAATAATTTGGCAAAATCCTTTTCAATTCCGTGAAGTGACCAATGAATTCACTGTAATAAGCTTTCAAATAGTAGAATAATATTGAAAAAATGTTCTTTAAAAATTTTTTTCTTTTTTGATTTTCTGTAAAATATTACCTTATCAATTAATAATTTTCAGCAAACTATTAATTACGTAATTTTATATTTAAAAAAATTTATTTGGAAACGATTAAATTAAATTTAAGAAGAGAAGCTTGAATTATTTAAATATATAATATATCAGATTATAATTTTTCTTTCTTCTTCTTCTTCTTTTTTTTTTTTTGCAAATACAATGAAAAAATTATGCGTAAAAAACATTACCAACAAAACGAAAACATAAAAATTGATCAGATAATATTTTCAAAAAAAAATTGAAAATTAAAACCATGACATAAAGAACGTGTTGGTTAAAATGTAAATTTTAATATTATTTTTATAAGGCATAGGTTTTAGTGCATGATACAGTAGTGACTAAAACCCCGAAGAACTTCTCGAAAAAGCTGATAATAAAATTTACAATTCAATTTCGAAGTCCATTCCATTAGGAATATATTAGAAAGACAAGTCCGCATAAAGAAATGTATTTTGGCGACTAATAACGGTGCCTTACTTGAGTATTGTAATTCAGGTATCAGCAAGGGTTGTTTGATTGCGGTCATTTCGACCTTTGTCCTCGCCCAACGGGAAAACCGTCCGGCAATTACGGGACTGACTTTGACTATCGGTTCCTGGAAAATTAATCGAACCAAGATTTTCCTGTGCCTACTTGACGTTACCAACTTCCCCCTTCCACTTTTTCTGGAACTGTCCATCCCCAGACTCTAAATATGCAATGTGTAAAACTTGAACTAGTTTATTTGTCTCTTACTGTCGAGCAGTACGCATCTTTAGGACGAATAATACTTGTGACATAAAATCCTCGTGCTAAAATATTGTGAGTGCTTCGACAATTGCCGAGGGAAAATGGAGCAGGAAATCTTGAACGCAATGAATTACGAAGATGCCAAGGTAAATATCGATCATTCTTATCTTGATAATATATAATTTTTTTTTTTTTTTTTTTTTCGCAACATTTTATTGCAAATATTTTGAATATTAATTGAAAAAGTAATCGATAAAATTATTTTTTTTCTAACAAAAATGTTGATATTTTATAATAAGTACATAATTTAGCGAATGATTACTCGCTCTATTGTCTCATTGATAAGGAGAATCATGTTTTATTGGTTTTACATTTATGTGAAATAGAAGTTAATTTTTGGTCGGGTCGATAGCCAAACAAACGAGCGTCTAGCAATCGCAAAAAAAACACAATCGTTCCTCATTTTTTGTAAGAAATTTTTAACTTTTTATTGCAGATTAATTCATTTAACATGAGCCGTTTGCCAAGCTTCAACACGATACTGAATCGTGATCTCTGGGTGGATAAAAACAGTATTCCGTCATACTTTGAGATCGACCCTTACGCAGAAATTGAAGATTGGCTGAACTCGATAATTCCGCTGAACGATCAGGAAGCGAGACTATTCGACGAGCCGCGGAAGGTCCAGGGCGCGTTCGAGCAGCCCCATCGGGTCGTCCATGTCCAGGAAGCAGAAAAGTCGCGGTCCACCAAGATTGAGCGGTGCAGTGGGGATGGCAGCTTCAAGTCCCCAAAACTGTACAAGTGCCCATTCTGTTCGAAACACTTTTACAACAAGTCGAGTTGTTGGAGGCACGGAACCCAACACGCCAAGCAATTATTACGGTGCAACTACTGTTTCTACAGGACGAGGACTCTCGATGCCCTAAGGCGGCATAATAATTATTATCACACCTACGCAAGGCGTTTGGACGGTTTGCCCAGTTTCTAGTCAAGAGCATTTGCCCAAATAATTTACTCTTGGCCAATGTCTTAAATGCGCCGATTTTTGTGATGGTGACCAGTGAGATGAGTCGTGCCAAATGTAAACAATTTTATTTTTTTATCTTGTGACTAGCAGATGAGCATTACGAGTCAAAAGTACCGTAATATTTTAACAACACTTTAAAAACTAATGCATTTTTTACAAATGGTTTTTAAATATGGACATGGATCTCGGTACGGATCAAGCTTTAATTTTACTGTTCTGAAAGACAGCGTACAGTATATTTAAGAAATTATAAATGTGATTTTTATTTTATTTTATATGTATAAAATTTATTACATATTAATTTAGCTGTAATTGTACTTTACTGCAAACTCAAAGATAAACATTGTGATTGTTTATTATAATTTGTAAATATACTGAGGCAGTTTAGTCAACTATAAAGTCAAATAACGTCCAGTTTAATAAGTCCAGTAATTTTTAGTATTATTATATAATTAATGACAATTGTATAAAAATTATACAATACCAAATGTAAATATATCAAGTCGTAGCAATAAAAAACACTAGTCCTAAGAAAACATTGTCATTTTTTCCCTCTCTTTTCTTTTCTTTTTTTCTAATTATAATGCTAAAAATTAAACTAATGTTTAAAAAATATATTTAATTTAATTCTTATAATTTTATAATAAGATATAAATATTGAGTCACGATCGCGTAATACTAATCCTTGGATTAATATTTTTTTAATTGAGTAAAGCAACTGAATTATATATACATAAATAAATTTTTTTTTAATAATAAAAAAAAAATTGTAAGAATAAACACCTATTTAATTCCATTATTTATTATAAGAAAATTATTTCTTTGTAATGTAATTAAAGTATGTTAGAAAATTTTGTGATATTACTTTTGCAAACAATGATTCTTCTATAAATTAAATGTACTTTTGATTGGGAAAAGAGTACCATTTATATTTTACCACATACATTGTATTTTATTTACCATCTTAAAAATCTTAAATATAAGTTAGTACACAATAAGAGCTTGTTACTATGGGAAATGAATCATGGTGATGATTCATCTTTACGTAAACATGAGATATTGTGAAAATTATTATGTTCGGTTAAGTCCTCCCTTATACTTAAGACGACAATGTCACTTTAGAATAAGTAAAGTTATCGCTTAAACTTTCCGGTCTTACTTATATTTATTTCATTAAATCGGTTATAACACTAAACTGAGATCGAATAAAGACACGCAGTTTTCAAAATATTCGTTAATTCACCTATAAAAAAGCTTAATTTCTAATTATACACACAATAATTCTGATTTAACTTAAATTTCGAAGTATTATTATTAGATGAAAATTTAATTATTTGTTGTTGTTTTTTTTTTTATGATTTATAATAAAAAAAAAATTACTTATAAATTTTAAAGCTAATTTAAATTATAAATTAAATTTCTTAAATTTAAAATGTTCATATATTTATTCGTATGATAAGGAAAAAGGTTTTTTTTTAATAATCATTGCTAGGAATCATGCTCGAAATAAATTAATTAAAAATATATGCAAAATTAAAACTTATCTATTACGAAGAAGTTTTATAAATAAATGCTAAAAATGGATTGCAAAATTAAAAACAATTGTTTAAGTTCGTCTAATAGTTTAAAGTATTTCCTAATATTATAAAAATGTGTAGATATATACGGATTATTAATTAAGCAATTGCTTAATGGACTTAGAAATAAGTAGTGTATAATTAAGATTATTGTTTTAGTGGTACAAATAGCTAGTGACAACTCTTTTTTAAACCAAATCAATTATTATTCCTAAATACTGAGTATATTAAATCATATTAATTATGATATAATTATTAATGTTAATTTAAAGTTGAAAATAATATTCGCGATGGTCATTGGTTAATACTAAAATTATCAATTTATGTTGCAAGCACTGTTAAAAAAAATTTTTGCGACACTGAAGCTGGTGACGTCGTTTACTGATTATTGTCATAAATACTTTATTACAAGTGACGCACCTGATTATTTCTCGATGTCGTCTGATATGTTTTAGGTAAACCGGTATTTTGTAAAATCTTAATAGACAATATCCACATTCATACATCTTGGGCTTCGGAAATTCAAACCCTTCGGCACTTTTCAACTCTGGTTCCTTTAGAGGACTTAAAAATCTGTCGGTGTAAATTTTTTTTGGCGATTTCGAATACAATGGCAAAATTGTATTACTCTCGTGGCCCTTGTACTTTTTATATTTGTGAACGGGAGATATTGAAAATCCACGAAAGCGCATACATTCCGGTAGTTGGTAAACCTTTAAAGTATTGATCACTTTGTCTGTAATTTTTTTAAGCGTTTCGGAAGACGGTGCATTATTAGCCAAAGTAGTTATTACTGAATTTCTAAGACTAGATATTAAACTTTTGAATTTTTTTTGATTTGCAGTAACTGATTTGTTTAAACAAAAACGAATCGCGCCCCAAAATCGCTTAGATTTCTTTATCAAAAATCGTACAGTAATTCGAGATTTCGACTCGTCCATCGATATATCTGGGGCCCTCATTTTATCATTCGGTAATAAAGGTGACGATGGATTTTTATGTTTGAAATTCTTGGGATTTTGATGGGTAAGAATAGAATCAAATTGTACAATTTTTTGTTCTGGATTACGTGATAAATTTGTATACTTTTGAATTACTGGATTATTAGAAAATCGACTTTTTGATCTACTTAGAAAACTTGAACTATCTGATCGAAATTCTTCACGGGGTAAAACCAACTTTCCACTTGGGGATGATGATATATCCACTGTATAAGATATTGAATCTCCATAATCATCGTGCTGAATTTTTTTCTGTAACTAAAATATGTGAATAAAACACTTTAAAACATACCCTTCCAAATAAAAAATATAAAAAACTAAAATCAGTTAAAATTATAGTTTAACCATTTTTTTTAATTATAATTTATATTTTATAAAATTTATTGATTCTAATGATATGATTGGTGAATTTTAAGCAATTATTTTATTGAAACAATAAGCAATACTTAAAGCACTATTTCAAATAAAACGAAAATTTTGTTTATTATCATTTATCATGAAAGCGAATTGATTTTTTTTTTTTTTTTTTTTTTTTTTTTGTCAAATTCTAAAACCAGAGAATTATGATAGAATTTTTAAATAAATGAGATTTTAAATGGATTATTTTAATAACTTAATATAAGAATGTTTTCATAAAAAATTTTTGCCATTAACTAAATTTCATAATTAAATATTACCAGGATGTATTATTCGAATATTTCTTTTTATAAAAAAAATTAAAGATACCTTTTACTTTTTTTTTAATTTAACTATTAATTAATATTATCAACTAAGAATAATAATAAAAAATATAAAAAATAATAAAGTCTAATATAATTGATTTATGACAAGTATGCTTTTATTAATTTTTCCTATCACTTCCATGTTCCAACTATATTTATATAATAATGTATGTATTTCTTAAATTGTACTTAAAAATAAACAATCTTGTAGAACACTATATAAATATAGGTAAAGTATACTACAATCTTATTTATACAACAATTTTAGCATATAAATATTATCGATTAACATGCATTATAAATAATATTGTGTAATACTATAATGAATTAATCGAAAATTAATTTTATCAATATTAGTTTTATCATGAAAATTGTAAGATCGATTTTTAACTTAATAATAGAGTTTCATTAATTGTATAATTAATAAACTATTTAGTATTATACATTTAATTTAAAATTAAATTCTATGAATTTACATATTTTTACTAAAGAAATAGTAAGAAATCATTATTGAATCAGTATATTAGGTATTTAATTTGAAATTGACAAATTAAATATTAATTTTTTTATATTTTTCTCCCAAATTCCTTCTAACTGTTCATTATATACTTCACGATAAAGATTAGATTTACAAATATCAATCTTTACATTTTCAATTGAAGCAATATTATTCAATAATATTTTTAATTAATTTTGAAGTTAAATTTACGGAAAAAATATTTTTAATTCATTATAGAATTTATATTTTAATATTATATTAGAATATACTAAAACGTTTAGTTTAATAAATTATTTTTAAAACAAGTATTTATTAGCATATTTTTAGACAAAAAAAAACTTGTTTAAAATCATTCAACTTTGTAAAAAAACTATTTTAGTTAACGTAAATAATTTTTTAACAAATCTTTAGATTTAATAAAATGGTTTAATAAAAACATTGTAGTATAAAATATTTTATAAAACTATTCTTAAATTTTGAATACCTTCAATAAACACTTAGACCTATCAGTTCAGTTTTAAAAATTAAAATTGGTATTTTAATTATACAATTCTCAGAAAATTGACAACTATTGCTATAATAATTGAATTGAATTGTAACAAAATTTTTGTTCAATATATTGTTTGTACGTAAGCTAATCATAAAATATAATATAAATATAAGTTTTGGAGTCTTATAAAAAAAATTACAATAAAAGGAAACTGTAATATTTGATATTAATAATAATAAAAAAGCATTCATACTTTAGCTTAACTAATTTCTTAGAAATAAAAATGGAAATCAATTAGTAAAATGACATACAATAAAATATTTACGATAATATGTACATCACAATCTTAATTAATCACACGAAATTAAATTTATATATCTCTAAAATTTAGTTGATAATATTACAAAGATAATTTTATTTATTATATTAACATTAACTTACATCTTTCCAAAATAGTTCTTTGTTGCTGTAGTCTGCAAAATTTAACGAAGTCATCTTGTTAACGACCCGTATAATTCTTTTTTCTTTTCTCACTTTTTATAATCATCTAATAAAATCACCTCCTCGACGAATGCTTGAATTTTATTGAACAATCTAACATGTATCATTTGGCAAAACCGATGGTAAATATAAAGTAATGTAAAATTTTTTGGCCGACAATATACATGGTTGGGAAAATTGAATTTATCCTCTTTTAATTTGAATTCCACTGATATTATTCTGTTTGATCGATCTACTTAACGATTCATTAATTTATTTTATATTTTAGGCAATATAAATAAGGTATGCGTTGTTATATTTGCATCGAATCAAAAATTTCTTGTTGACAGCAGATCCTTGTTGAACGCGATGATCCCAAAATTTAAACGGCGAAAAATTATCACATGTTACTCTATATGCTAACACATCTACGGCAAATAAATTCTAAGAATATCAATGATTAATAATACAAAATCTTATATAGATAAATATTATGGTTTCGTAGAATTGTGACTACAATTACACTTACTTAATTTCAATTTGTAGAATGATATTAACTTACATTAAAAGTATTTTTTTTTTTAAATCGCCATGCGTTACTTAGAGTCAGTAATTACACAATATTTATATCGCTGATAGATTCAATTATATACATTAAAAATGATACATCACATATATTATATTTATCATAATCTATATCATAATTTTTTATATTACTAAAATCTAGATGTTCCAAATTACACATCAAATTATAAATTGAATACAAAAAATTTAAAAAAAATTATGTATAAAATATTAAATATTAAGGGCTAAAATATCCGACGATTTATCAAAGTATACATGTACATAATTTTGATAAAGTTGTGTTCCATGTATCTACTTCAAATTTATTTAATTTAAATTTTTATTTTTAACAAAAACAAAATATTTTGCATTCAGAAAAATATATAATCAATAATTTTAAATAAAATAATAATAGGCTAGCTCCAATGAAGAAAACATCTTTCCATCCATAGTTTTATCACTTTTTTTCTTAAAATCATGTCATTCAATTATACATTAAATTATTTCAGCCACATATTATTAAATGCAATAAAATTATACATTTGTTTAAAATTGTTTTTAATTATACGTATTTTTTTATTTATATGTACTATTTATAATATCAGAAAATTTTTCTTCAAATGATTTTAGGATATTTAAAAAAAAATTTCTTAGTTATGTGTAACTTCCAATACTTACTTAATTTTTTAAAGTACATGCAGTTTATTAAGTATAATAAATAAGAAAACGTATATAAAGATATTTAACATTAATATTTTTGAGCTTTAAAAGAAAATAATAATGCTTAAAATAAAGTGATATTTTATAAATCAATTCAATTCTTTGAAATAAATTGCTTTTTAAATCCAAAACTTTTCTACTTTTTACTTTTGAAATTGTAAATGCTTATTGCATTAAATTTTTTTTTGTTTTTCATTTTTTTATTAATTTCTTTTTTTTCATTTTTTTAATTAATTTCTTTTTTTTTCATTTATTTGTTTATATCTTTTTTACTATTTTTTTTCATTTTTTTTTTTTTATAACATACTTTTCTTAATATATGGAATTTAAATTTAATAAAAAAACTACAATATAAAAAAGGTGGGAGAGAGTTATAAATAACTTTGTCTTGATTAAGTAAAAAGATTTATTGAAAAAGGTCTCATAATTTGTGTACACTTAAAAAAAATTATCTTACACATTAAGCTCAAATGAAATTTTTTAACTATTTACAAAAATGTACGTAAATTTAAAAGTCGTTCAAAGTACTCATAGAAAAAAGAGTCAACATTAGGAGTAGCTAAATTGAATATGTACAGTTGAATAATGTATTTTATGTACAAACGTAAACACGTATTTGTATTTAGTATAACTTTCGACAACATCGAGCCTCGTGTGTTCGTTTTGAAAAATTATTGTCATAGGGTTTGTTGCAACTTTTACACCTTATAATGTCTTTATGCCTCCGGATATGCTTTACATACACTTTTAGATTGAAAAATGAAGCATTACAGTAGCCACAATCGTAGATTTGAGGTTTTGCAAAGTTATGGTCATCCTGTGCGTTATAAGAATATTCATGGAAATTCTTGGTTTCATTCTTGCTTTTTGACTTGTCATCTCTCGAAACGAGGCCCAAATATTGTAAACTCCGAGGTAATTCGCGTTCGATCGAGCATCCGCCGTCCTCGTCGTCTTCGCAAACTTCCATCGGCTCGTCCATTTTTGCTTCTTCTGTCAGTTTCAATTGTGCAATTCTTACCAAATCTCTGGAAGCATCTATTATTAAATCTGACGTAGAACTTTTGGATGTATTTTTGTATCCCAATTTAGATTTCTATAATATAAGAAATACGTACATTTTATTATTAAGACATTAAATAACCCTTATTTTTTTTATAATTAACCTCATTTCCTATGAGTAACTTGAATGAAAATACATTGTGAAAAATAAATAAATACTTACATCAACAGGATTAAAAACAGCATTTTTTAATATTCTTGATATGTATGTAGACATACTCGCCGTGTAAAATATTCCACTAATTTTAATGCACCGAGGAGACAGTTTTTACATCTAGTAAGTTGGCTTCGAAGGCTCAATTTGAAAATAATGATCTCAAGTACGAAGAGCTAACAATAGTAATTCACCTCATGAGATGCAAAGAAATACTGATGGAATTGAATTGGCAATAAATATAAATTGAGTTTGAAGCCATAAAAGGGTTGTACAACAGAGTCATAGGACGGGGAAAGGGTAGGCGTGTCCTTCGCTGGGTCTCTGCACCCCAACAGGTAGGTCCTAGATTTTCATTGGCGCCGAAATTTCTGCTCTCCCCTAGTTTCCCTTCTAACGCACCATTTCTTCACCTTTTATACTATTTCACTGTATTTTCAAAATATTATTTTTTTTTTTTTAAATAAATTATATATATATATTTATATATATGGGCTTGCATGCCTATTGGAAATTAAAAAATTTATTTTGACTTTATTTTTTACTTTATGTAATAAATTTTAACAATTTTTATTAAACACATATTCATACTTATTTCAACTTATTTAGTATAATAATCATCCTTTTTCACATTCAAAAATAAAGTTATAAATTTATCCATTTGTTATGTATAAAATTTCGATTGCATTTTTATTTAAAATGTTTATAAATAGTGTATAGGCATGTATAATATTTCATATTTTCTTCAACAACAATTATATAAACTAGCTACTATTTTAAAACCTTCTCTCGAAAATATTTTAAGGCACACTCGGAATCATGTATAAATAATTAATTACTTAAATTAATATATATATATATATATATACAATACATTATTTACAGGGTATTTCAATTTATTTATTTATCATATTTCATTTTCAAATAAATATATAAGAAATAGTATCTACTACATAATATCGGAATTAAATAGTATAATTAGTATGTACTTTTCAAATCTTTAATCATATTGAATTTATTAGAAATATGTAAGGGCAATTCATTTCTTTTATTTATATTTTTTAACGAATTTTATAAAATATATCTATGTGACTTTGAATTTGTAAGAAGGTAATTCATTGTTTAAGTTTTGCGTATTTTCAATATTAAACGATTCTCAACCTGAACGAACTGGTCTGAACAAGTTTCTGAAAGCGTATTTCGATTTTATATAATACAAAACTTTTATAACTAACTTACTCAATTTCTATTAAATGTTATAATTTCCATTATATTTTATGTGAATTATTTGTGTTCATGAATCAGTACTTTTGCGGTAATATAAACAATTCGATTGTATTGTTTTTTTATAGCACTGTATAACTAAGTAATAATAATGAATTTTTGATTTGTTTGTAAAAAAATATGTTTCTTTGTTATAAATTCTATTGTAATTTCAATAAAGGAGATAAAAATGAAATGAAATAAAATCATTATATTACTAAAATACTATATGAACTATAACAATAATATATTAGCAATATATTTTAAAATCTGAAAACGGCAAGAAGAATAAAATTGTACATGTACTTATTGTTTTTTAAAAATAATATTATGAATCAAAAAACATTTTTTTATAAATATTTTATATATTGTTATATTTTATAAATTTTATATATTACATTAATGATATATTATAATCCAATAAAAAATGAATTATTAAATTTCTATTTTTATTCATAATAATATTTATTTTTCAGTTTTGTTACAGATTGATCCGAATATTATAATTTGAATATTTTTTCATAGTTTGCTTGTAATCTAATTTATGTAAGATATCAAAACGATATTGAATGAAATTATTATTAAAATTAGCGAAAGTATAGTAAATCGTCGCCCACTTAGAATTCGTGATTATCCACCACCGGATGTTCGGCCTACGCCAAGTTCATAGAGTGATGGATTCTTAATTTACGTACGAGTTACACCTGATTTATAGTTAAAAATTTAAAGCGATTACCAATACATTATATACATATTTTCTTTCAAGTGGTTGCTGGAAAACTAAATTAAATCATAATTTGACAAATTTCTATCCAATACAAAGCGTACGTTGCATTAGTGATATATAAACGTAAAGTATAACAATATAAATGATTTTTACGAATACACAAATAAATACATATAAATATAAACCATCTATCTATTAAAATAATTTTATTTTTAAAAAATTTCATATACACGGCCAAATCATTTTCATTGTTACGCGATCAAAGAAAGAAATAATCTAAATTTTGTATATAATACAGTATTATAAATTATATTTAATATATAATTTTTTATCTAAAATTAAATGCATGCAATTAAAGTAAATTAGATCTCGTTATATTATATACTTAATTTCATATTATAAACAAATTATATGTCAGAACTTACATTATCTAACAATAAAATTGTAATAATTTTTTAATCAATACGATATTTTTAATATTGTATTCTATTATTAAGAATAATTAATATATATATATATATGATAAAGAAAACGCTGTGTACAAAATATATTCATGTTGAATAAAACAAATAGTTTTTATATTAATAACAAAGTTTTATTCTAAATGAATTTTCCAAATAAAAATACAGGGATTTATATAAATAGTTAATAATTTTATGTTTTCCTACGTAAAAAAAAGCAAAAACAAATGCTAGTACTTTGATTTTATAATAATTCATATCCACTTTTACAAAATTTATATAAAATTAAAATTAATTTTGTTTTTATTTTTTTAATTTTGCTAATAATAATAATTCTTTGCTATAATTAATCCTAAATGCAATGGAAGTTTACGATAATATTGCATTTATTTTTATTATTGCATATATTTTATTAAAATTTTTATTATTGAAAGTATTTTCAATTTGTTTAAGTGCTTTAAATATTTTTTCTCCAATAATTTAAAAAGATTATTAGATACTTTTTAATTTTTATTATTAATTAAATATTCGTGCTTATAATATATAATAAATTTAATAAGATGTAGGAGCTTCTATTGTGACCAAATATTATTTATGGAAATTGATACGTATTTTAACTATTGAAATATTTTAAGTGTTTGACTAGCAAATTGATATTAAATTAAAATGATGTACTAATTATCGAGCGAGTTGAACTTTCTTTTTTTTTTAACCTTTTTTCCCGTCCAATATATAGATTTTCTGTATTATATTTTTGAATAGCAAGATCTAATTAAAGGATATCGATTTTTTTTTATTTTTTTCGTTATTATAAACATTGTATCATTCGTTAACAATAGACGCATAGAATATATGAGATTTATTATTAAGTACAGCACAAGCCATAAATATATGTGTGTGTCAACGTGCTCACGCAATAGGTCGAGTGTATCTCTATTAACAAAGGGAACGTCCAAACAATTCTGTCATAACGGCTATGGAGGGTGATCCGCGGATTCAATATGGCGGACATTTTCCTTCCTGGCTATGACACCGAGCCACGAACTATAGCGATATATTCCCTGTTGTCTGAATATGGAGTTCGTTCATCATATTAGACCAGTTTATCGCGTGGAAGCATATGCGATTGGAAGGGCGAATGAGGCACCGAAGCAAAGTCCTTATTGCTTCTTAGACGAGTTGACTCGAACTTAAACATTAGGCTACGACCATTAATTAAACCGTATTATTATTGTTGTTGTTGTTGTTGTTGTTGTTGTTGCTTTTGTTGTTATGAAACACGAGATTCCATTTAAAGGAAGGACTGCATTAGCCGATGATGCTTATCCGATGAGGAGTTTGAAGCCAAGCTCAGCTGGCAATAGCTTTTTACAGTCTTGCTCTTTCCGCATATGATTTTCCGTATCAATAGCGATATAGAAAATTGGCATAAATTCGGGACGTATCGCGAGTGCATTTACATCACCAGATCTGCGATATTATCCAGTTGGTCCTCTTCTATTACTCCCTCTAACATGTAATAAACTTGGAAAAAGCCACGAAAACGATGCAGTTGTGTTTTTATCGCAATCGCTGAAACATTTCATTACCAAACACAGGCTTATACTATCCAGCAGTAGTAACCTTTTCAACGGAAAAAAAAAAATGGATGCACCAACGGTTGTTTAATTTTTATGACCATCGTGTCGTGAATGATAAGCTCACCTTTGACGAGATTATACATCAAACACGATATACTCGGATCAGAGCTCACCGCGCGCTTGCTTTACCTGACCTAAAATTACAATTTAACCTGCGAATAATATTCAATCATCGGTAGGACCCGAATGACTGCGTTTAAATCTCCCTAGGTAAGTCGCAACTAGAGATTGGTGGGGTTAGGATTAGGGTGTAGGAGACCGTAGACACTTGGTATTGCTCCAATTAAACTCAACACCCAATTTAGCATTAGAATCTCTTGACTGATTCAAATTACAATAGACTACTACTAATTGCACACCATTGTGCATGAACTGAGAATTCCATCAGGATCGGGAAGTTATTTAAACAGTTGTGCAATTTAACTAGACTGACTAGCTCACACTTGCTGACTCAGTAAAATCATTTTATATTTTACTGGTAAATATGGTAAATATTTACCAGTCAGCATTTAACAAGCGAATAATTTGGTTGTAATCCACGTATAAAATCTGCACGTAAATTGAAAATTAATGCTTAACAAAAGTATAAATCATCAAATTATACAAAAGTATATATAGCGAAATATATATCTTAGGATTTTAACGGGTCAATCAATGTTCTTTACAGCTTAAAAGATAATAATTCAGCGCAGGAATTGTTAAGATGAGGCTCGAATTTTTTATTATTGCTGCGGATTATCTTCGCGGGAATAGTGGCGCCCGTAAAATACGGTTAAAAACAGAGGAACAAGACACAAGACAAGACAGAGAAAGTACACAATGTCTCTGTTTCGTTGCAAGATTTAAACGCTCGACCGAGTCCGAGGGCAGATCTAACGGCAATGTAAATAATATATCGAAACCCGCAGAAAGGATAAAGATTTGGGAAGAAGAGCCACGAAAGAAAGGGCACCGCCTAAAATAAATTACCTTGATAATCGAGATAAAATGAGAGGCACTTTGCGTGCACCTAACCACCGGCCAGGTCGTCCTGGCTATTAATCGTTAATTCATGCACGCGCAGGCACGCAAGTGCAGCACTTAATAACACGAAACCGATCGGCATAGCAAACGTAATTGCTGGACCATTTTCCTCCTTCACCACCACCACTTCTTCCTCTTCCTCCTCCTCCTCCTCCTCCATCGCTTCCTCCCGTATCGTCCATCCTAAACGAGACGCTCGCCATTTCTTCTCCGCGCCGACGTTCGTTAGGGGCGACACCATTCATTTCTATTTCTTTCCCTCCCCCTTCCTCCTCGCGATATTTGCGATACGATAATCACTCGTCAGCCGTTCAAACGTACTCTTTATATCCCCATCGATGAATTCATTTCAAATTCATTGTTTCGCGAAATAACTTGAATGTCACATACAATGCATTGGGGAAAAATGAACATTGCAAGAATTTTACATTACACGACGTACTCTTAATTTCGAGGTGATTATCGATTACCCACGTGATTATTTGCGAATACCTTTCTTTATAATCTATGATAATTTATCAGGAGCGATTTTAAAATACGACAACACAAAACATTCAAACCTCCACAAAATATTTGCATACTCAATGGTCATTCGAGTTTTTTTTTTTTCCTTTTTCTTATTCTTCTTCTTCTTCTTCTTCTTCTTCTTCTTCTTCTTATGGTTCAATTAATTACAATATGTACTCAGCCAATTACTTTTCAAAAAATCAAACATTGTTACGTTGAATTTAATGTTAAAAACATAAGTACACAAAAAAAAAGTTATATACAATTCAAATTTTTTATTATTTCTTTTCAACAAGATTTAACAACTTATTTTTTATTATTTTTATTTAAATATACAATTCTTATTTATATATGTATAAGAAAATTAGTAATATTGTAATTTAGAATTTTTTATAAATTTTATGAATATTAAAATAAATTAGTTTTACAAATCCTATTTATTATACAAAATTTATCTTTTTCTGCATTTATCAAATAATATAACATTGCTCATTCATAAGTTATTGTCGATAAAGATTATCGAGTACTTATATAATATGCATCTCAAATTTATCTAATTTTAACGTTAATTAATATTTATGACTTAATAAAATCAATTAAATTTAAATAATGAAATAGATGAAAGTTATATTAAGATGTTTATATTTTTATACTAAAGTTATGAAATTGATCAAATAAATATCGATTTGCAATAAAATAAATATAATGAATCTAAATTACAGTATTATATTTGAAATAATTTTTGTTTTAATCATATGAGAAATAGTTATAAAACGCATTATTATAATAAATTTGTTTTCTGTTTGGAATCAAATTTTTATTAAAAAAATCTAAATGAATATAATAATTATTATATCACTACTGATCTTGCTTTTTAATCAATCCTTTTCTATTTGTTCATTTTCGTATTTCTGTCTTGTAACAATTTGTCTTTTCTAAATGTCACTTCTGTATCAGTAGTCGATTTCCAAACAATTTTTCATTTAAAAATTACACATGATAAGTTGTTTGTACATTCGATTTCGGCGAATTATGCACAAGAATTTAGCGGAATTACAGAAACAATTTATTATCTCATAATCAAAAGTTGTCCCGTACTGCCCGCATGAGTGTTTTAAAGAACGTAAATAACATTTTATATCTTCAAAGATAAATCTTGCAGACGCACATATATTATCGCCTGATAAATTAAAATTTGAAAATATGTCAAACCCGGACAATTGTTATTGTTATAATTAATTAAAAAATTGAAAAGAAATTTTCATTGATCAAAGATTAACATTGTATTCTGAGAATATGGGACGGCAGAAGCCACGATGAACTAATTTCCTTATTAAGCTATAAATTTTTCATCTCAAGTGTCTCAAGTCCCATAGACATTTCTAAACACTTAGATTATCTCGTAACACGAGTGCGCATTGATGAAAGCTCGTTTTTTACACCCACGCTCAGATGAATTGGAGCGAGAGAGAAGATTCGCCTAATTAGCCTCACTCTAGCTCTACGACTCATTACAGCTCGTGTATGAATTTTAGTGCTTCCATTTTGC
Organism: Eupristina koningsbergeri; assembly: GCA_018907245.1. Taxonomy (NCBI): domain Eukaryota; kingdom Metazoa; phylum Arthropoda; class Insecta; order Hymenoptera; family Agaonidae; genus Eupristina; species Eupristina koningsbergeri. Next base: position 2,114,213 of record JACCHV010000035.1, read on the forward strand.
TGTTTAATGATCAATGTAAGATTAAAGTGAATTAGATTTCAATGTAAATGTTAGGCAAGAGTATTCAATTTTGTTTATTAATCACAAAAAATTATTAAATGAGGATGAGTAAAAGATTTTAATTTCTAAAACAATAGTGGATTACGTTTAAATTAGCAATACAAAACGAGTTCAATAAATATTTAAAATTAATAAACTTAAATTTATAAAAATTTATATAATTCAGACAATTTTTTTATAATTTGTTTATATATTATAGCTGATGACGCTACACACTGTGCCATTAAGTTTATTATAATTTAAATATATTAATACAAACATCGAGCAGGACGATAAAGGTATTGTCGAAATGTTGTCGATTTTTTATTTTAAATTTGTGTTTTTTCAATTACACTTAGTTAAAAAATAAATATAGTAAAATGTATTGTTAAAAAGCAATAAATTCGAGAAAAAAAAAACTTGCAATAAATATATAAATATAAAATTTAGTTTTTACCGAGTAAATGTGAGCCCAAGATTAGTACTCTATTGTGACTCGTAATAATTCGTTTATACATATTCGATAGCTTCAAACGAATGATTGATAAAATAATTTATAAATAAAATGCAAAAAATGAATAACGATTGATAATTATAAGTCAGATTTTTTAATTAATTACAGTATGTCATAAAATCCGAAGAAAATATTATATAACTAATGTAATAGATGTTATTTGAAGAAATTGAGACTCCCGAGTAAAGATGCAAAATCAATAAAATTAATCGATCACGCTGGTTCCTCCACGTAAGAAGAAGGAATATTTATCTCTCAATCAGCACAATAACACAGTTGGCTGATCACATCTGACCCCGTGAGTCATTTCTATTTCCGCCTCACCTAAGTCCGCGAGCATATCTGATCGATTCTGACAAGCCCAAGCCGGGGATCGTTCAGGTCGACTCCAAAGTCACGTAAGTACTAACATGAGAGAGAGAGAGAGAGAGGAGGAGGAAAAAAAGGAGACAAAAGAGCATTGCCGCCATTCCGCATAGCATTATTTTCGAGGGGAAAAAAAGGAGGAAGAAATGAAGCATCGAGCCGTCTTCTTTTTTGGTCTCTCCCGTTTGCTCTCGTCATCATCCTCGTCCTCGTCGACGTCGTCGTCTTCGTCATCGTGTTCGTCACTTCGTGAGAGAAAAGGAGATAAAGCGCGAGGGCAACGCCAGGAACACCGAGACCAGAGCCAGCGACTCCACGGCACAACGGATTCCATTGATCGAATCTCTAAACCCGTACGTAGGAGTGCAAGATGAACACGTGAATCCGAGCCCAAGATCCCCGATACACACACAAACACGTGTACACACAGTAGTTTGATGTGGTGTCGGATCTGTGGAGTGATGTTTGACACTTTTTGCACGTCGACTCTCGTGCTCTCGTGCTCTGCTTTTGCTGGACTGCCACCACCTCTCCTTCCTTTAAATTATGCTCAAGAGCGCATGCGATCTAATAGCTACTTGCTTTAGATATGTAATTCTATAACCCAGATGATAAGGCCTACTTCTTTTGCCAAACGCCGGGGGAGAGGAATAAAAAATACGATAAAAAGGGAAAGAGTAAAGCGACGACAGAAACCGAGAGAGAGAAAGAGAGAGAAAGAGAGAGAGAGGGACGTAAACTAGAGACACAATGCAAAAAATGACAATATCAATAGAAAAAGGTCTCATATAATAAATGTTACTAATAATATTTACATTTATTTTTAATTACACTCTTAAACAATCGATGTAATAGATACGCAGCATTTCAGTTTTATTAATTCTTATATAACTCCTTACTGTTTTTAACAATTATCATCTGTCGTCTTATCTTATTTATTTTATTTACTTTCATCGTAATGATTTTTGATCCACTTCAACATTTATTTGACCATAAATCGATTCACAATATTTATTATTCAAAATACCTAACCACCAGTCGAGCAATACTGAGATCAATAAATTATAATTTCCACCATTTCTGACCACAGTTGTAAATTGAAAATTGGATGAAACTTATTCATAAAATAGATTCATAGATTGATATAAAATTTATTCATTGATACGAGATAAAATACAATAATATTGAAAAATGTGAGAAAGAGAGAGAAAGAATAGAATGAGAAAAAAAATTATAAGACATTTAACTAGCAGGACACATCAACCAGCAAGCTCATACGCATATAAACGGTCATATTTTTAAACAAATGATAAAGAATTTATTTTAAGAATTTATTTTAAATACGTGTACAATTCTTATAAAGATAAAGATGAAAATAAAAATAGAATTTAAACGAATTTTGTAATTTTAACAATGTATTTCATTTCAATAAATAGCCTTTACACTTTAATAAGACTAAAACTTCTAACAAAAAACATTAGAGTAAATAAAAACCTTATATTTAATATTTAGGCTTATATGCATAATTTTCTCGATTCTCAGATTGCATGTAGTACTTTCAACCAAAGAAAATATGTAGTGTTTACTTTAATATTCAAAAACAATTTTTGAAATAAAAGTGTTTTATTTTCATTTATATATAAATATTCGCGAGAATTTTGTAGATTATATGAATGTTTTACAATATAATTTTTTTTATAATTTATATCCAGTTATAAAAGGTCACGAAGGAATATTTTTTGAAAAGTCAATCAAAATTTCGAGGGCGATACGGAAATTGTCTTAAAAAATGCCCACAAATATTGAATTGTAGGAAATAAGATTGTTTGAGTATGGATTGGTAAAATGGCGTTTGTAATTCCACATGCTGTTTTCAGTGGATTTAAAGCCATAAAATCCGTAAAATCATTGAAGCAGAAGCAACGGATCTTTCACTTTGCGACATAAAGAGGTGCAAACTTCCTCGAGTAAAAGGAGATAAAATTGTAGTGCGTAGGGCCGTGATGGAAGTGTCGCTAAAGCTCATAAAACCCAGCCAATAAATAATCGGTTAGACTTCCGGGAAGGAGGAAGGCTACCATCAGAAGATGGGAGATCCCGAGATCATCGAGGGCTGCGGACCCGAGGAAAAAGGGCGTGGAAACGTCAGTCCCGTCGCCGCGGCCTGTCCCTCGGAACTCGGCCCACGCGAGATTAAGATCCGATCGGATTCCGAGTCATTAAGTGGATCGTCCGGTTTCCAAACAAGCGATAAAACCGAGGAAAGGGGTTTTCTAGATGCGCGGGTACACGTGTACCCGACACAGGATACCCGCACCATGTTTAACCTTATCACTCTTCGAGATGAGACGCGCGCTCTCTCTCTCTCTCTCTCTCTCTCTCGGATCTCGCGCGCGGAAGAGTGTGGGGCAACGATTTGCTCGGAATGGCCTTAACAACGGACTTGCCTTTTTCTTCCCCCGTCTCCCCCTAATCGCCCGAATTTGCACTCTTTATCCTGTTGTAGGCAGGTTGAGCTCGAGTCAACTTATATCACATTTCTATCTAATATTCGAAGCGTTACATCTGCAAGCGAGCTGAATTGCAGTTGAAAAATAACTCGAATCTTCGTAAGGTTTTTGCTCGTTTTGCACCGACTGCCTAGAAATACATAGTTGACTGAAATACAGATGTACTTCAATTCATTTCAGTTATGGGAAGTTTATGCAATTCTTTTCAATATCTAATTGATAAAAACATTTTTAAATGTGTAAAAAATTTCATGTTTTTATCATATTTAATAATTTTTATTAATATTTTTTTTATTGTATCTGAATCTCTTTTCATCGGCACTTGCCTCACATTGTTTTACAAGGTTAATTTAATGTATTTAAAATAGTTTTATTTGTTTTTTTTTTTTTTTTATATCATTTATTTATTTACAAATGTACAATTCAGAAACTTAGAAAAGGAGTTGAAGACAATTAAAATTAATCGTTACAGCACTAAATTTCAGATTGCGTTAGTATAGAAAAATGACAAAAGGTTGAAAATGAAGTACAAAAATTGACCTGCAAAGGTAACTCAAAGTGCAATAAAATTCATATTGCAAATTGAACCAAGATGGTTTACAATACACAGATGTGGGAAGAAGATTTAAGTAATTAAATGTTATAATAGGGAAAACCCGTTTTTTCAATAAAAATTAGTTTGTAATATATTGCGATTTTATTGAGGGTGGGAAATTTCCTATGACTCATACGGGTTTTTCACCTGCATTGTGCCAATTACAAGCTGGTCAACGATCAAAAAAGGATTGTTTTGTTAGTCCATGTTCTTATAGAACAAACATAATGAATATCGTTAATTTATTATCAAATATTTTTTCGTAAGGAGAAAGTCTAATCTCAATAGTTGGCCATCTAACGGACGTGCATGGTACTAAGGTCATGCGTTGATTTTTAATTACGTTTGAAATTATCACCGCGACCAATTAGGTCCTCAATAAAGTTTAATTAAGTTTTAACTCTCAAACAATATATTACAATTTAAAGTTTTTTTTTCAACAAATGAACAATAACATATCCTTTTAAATTTTATATTTTTAAATTATTGATAGAACGAACAAACGGCTTAATTTTTTGTTAAATGTTATAATTTTATAAATTAATCGAATTTATGAAAATTGAACGGTCAAATATCACGTGTATGTTTACCCTTCATAAATTCTTCATTTTGTTATAACACCCACCTATTTCCATATAATTGTTACGATGAGGATTCTGTAACAAGATGACGCGAGTTGCAAAATAATTATACAATTAATAATAAATAATATTTAACGTCTTATTATGAATTTAAAAACATCATTAATTACTAAATATTAGATTTATAATTTTTTAAATATAAAAATAAAGTGCTACAATAAAGTAATAATATTGATACAGCAGTTAATTTTCGAATAAAAATATTTTAAAAATTAAACATTATTTTCATTCATTTTAATCGAATTAAAATTAAATTTAAAAATATTTATCTTTTTAGAATCTAATTTCTGTCTGTTGAGTACAAATAAAATAGTTACGATCACAAAATATGTATAACAAATCGGAATAGAGTATGTCTACAAGTTCAGACAAACGTATACAAGCTCGACAATTCAGTAATACGAGACTCAACCTCAAAGCCAATGTTTTGTAAATATAGTTAAAACTATTCTTTTTGCCGAAGAAGAACTATGCACTCCATAGTCAATCAGAGAGAAACCACTCTGCATTATGAGAAACTAAAAATATAGAGAAAAGGAATTAAATAATTTTAAAAAAATGGATTCATTCTTAAATAATGAAAAATAAAAATATGAGTTTCCAGTAGTTACGGTTTTATGACAAGCAAACATATTATACAAGCACATTTTACATTACTATTATATTAACTATTTATCAATGTTCATTTATAACAATATTTTAACATTTGTCTGCTTTTAGTAATCATGCGTATTAAAAAAAAAAAACTTCTTGCATATTCATCGATATTTGTACCACTACTTTTATTTAATTTACGAAAAACCTCATTAACCGTTTCTGTTAAGAGATTATATTATTTTTAGATATTTAAATTGTATTTATTTTATATCATTGATTTAATTTTAGTCTTAGAACTTTATTATTCATTTTATCTCATATATAATCTTTCAATCTTTTAATGTTTTCATTACTTATCATATATATAAAATAAAAAATTTTTTTTTTTTTTAAAAGTCTATTTTTTTTCACTTTGATTTATTACTATAATTATTAGCCATAGACAAGAAAATTATAAATTATTATAAAATTATCTTTTTACTTATTATATTTTGCACCAATGAAAATCTCTCTAATTAAAGTAATCAGAGAGGCTGTACACTCTACTAACGTAAATTATAATTGCGTAATTAATATTGCTCTTCACACTGTTGGATGCACTGCAAATTCAATTTGCAAATTAAAGGTCTACACAATCAAAATCATATTAAAAAATTCGATTTAAATTGTAAACTTAGAAGAAAAGTTATAAATATCGAACTTTTAATTAAAAATTAAAAAAAAATGCAAAGTATCATGCAATTTGTCAAGCATGTGGTCATAAGTTTTATGGTTCTGCTATGCAAAACCAGAAGGTGAGAGCGAAAGTATGTTGAGAGTTGTTGCAAGGAACACGATGAAATCAGTAACTTCAAGTCATAAAACGCTATACCGTGTACTAGATAATTATGGAAGGATATTAATGTACACCTACAACAACACAAACAGATTCGTACTCGTGTATACATTGAGAAGCTAACACTTATAAGATTGTATTATATATATTTAAAAAGGCAAAAAGTAATTCTTGTCATTTTCACTTTATTAGAAAGTGATGATTATTTTCTAGAATCATTTTTAAATTTTCATTTTACATTTATTAACTTTTAATAAAATTTTCCTCATGCATTATTTTATATGAATTATTAAATTAAAAATAATAATTTATATTAAGTGTATAATCAAACTATAAAATTAATTTTTCTACATTAAAGAAACGTGGGTGCTCATTAAGAGAAATTTGGAAAAATAAAAATTTACGAATAATATATTTTCCACATCATTGATTTAATTCACTTATTACTTAAAAATTATAACTTAAAATTTAAAAAATTTTACTAAATTTATTAATTTTTTTATGAATTTATATTATACAAACTTTGAAAATCAATATTAAGAATATTTATACTGCAACGATTCTTTCTCAATATTGTAAAATAAAAAAATATTTATTTAGTTTTTAAAGAATTCACAAATTTTATTTCTTTAATAATAAAACATTTATGTAAACTAAAGATAGGTATTAATATACAAAAAAAAAATTATATTCATTTTTTGTGTGAAAAAGCATAGTTTTCCTAAGATAAGTTAAATTAAAAGAAAATATTGATTCAATTAATATTTTTAAAAAAGTTTATAATAATATTATTTATTAAAATATTATTTATTAATTTATTCTGGCTGATTAAATCTTTTTAAATGATAATCAAAATAAGTTAGTCTATAACAAAAAATTAGTTTTTTTTTTTTTAATGTATATTTCTTAATATAATTAGTATTATTAGTCTATGAATTATTTTTTTTATAAAATAATTCATAAACTTGGTATTGTAAAATATCACTATAATTTTATACGCTATTTCTATATTATATTATTATATGAGTTATCATAGAAGAAATTAAAAAATGTGCTTCGTTATAAAAGTACATGGCTTTAGTATAACTGTATTCAGTTTCCTGTATAAACTAAATATATTAAGAATGAAAAAGATATATTTATATACAGTCATAGAGTATTATGATATTTGCATCGAATTCTGTTTAATTTCTGATATTAATTATATCTGTAAATGATTAAATATCGTAATGAAATTACATATAATTTATAATTTTAACCAACGATAATAAGATTTTTAATAAAAAAAAAAAAAAAAATACGAATTCAATAATAAGTTCCATAAATACACGAAAGTATTTATGAAAAAAATTGATTATTATATTCCTGGAGCCTATATTAATATAACAAAGTTGATTATTTATACTGATAATAATAAATTTTATTGATGCATTGAGAGCAAAGATAATAAAAAACATCGAAATTAAATACAATTAAAGGACTTACTGTTTAGGATTGAATTTTAAAGAGTTGATATGATGTAGGACTTTCTCATTAACCAGTTTTATAATTCTTTAAAAAAATTAACATGCCTTTAACTAGATCTATCGGTTTTTAGATCGTTTTTTGGATATTGAATTTTAAGCATAGAAAATTTAAGTATCAAAATGATTGTGAATTTTGCATTTATAGATTATAAGGTGATTTAATGGAAATATAAAATCAAATAAAATATCATTTATGTGTGAAAAATATCAAATTGTCTCTTTCCTAATAAGTACGAATGTTATAAAGATTGAGTCTTATAATATAGATTTGAACTATTCCAAAGTCAATACTGAAATTAATCTATTTTTTTTTTAGAAAATTATAAAATCACCAGATTAATTCTTTATTTCTCTTTATCACTCATTTATTTTTATTGTGCTTTATCTAGCATTTACGATAAAATTTTCTACGTTGTAGATTGCATTTAATATTTAATATATAAAAGTGAATATTGGAAAAATCTGAAATAATAGAGGTTAGAATTGGTCGATTTCATTAATTTTTAACTCAACACAAGTATTTTGAAAAAGAAATAATATAATTAAATGTGTAGACAGATTAATGTTCATGTGGATCAGAACTGATTACGATGAAAATTAATAAAATAAAGTAAGTAGTTATATTATTATTATTATTATTATTATTATATAAAGAATGGTTGAAGCCTTCTTTTGTGCTGTTAAGGACTTATATAAAACTTAATAAAATTCAAATGTAGTACACTTATTAGATTAATTACGTATCAAAATTAATACCAATTAAAAATAAATGTAAATATAAAGAATTGTAAAAAGACATTTTAAATGTAAGACGTTTTTCTATTAAAAAACAGTGAGAAATTTTTTTATACCAGATAATAATTTATAAAATGTGAGATCATAAAAAATATAATAAAATTTAGCATAGCAATATAAATAAGATTGCCTAACAAAAATAAAACTTGCGGGAGAATTTGAATTAATTCAGATGGTACGGTTAGGAAAATAATTTCAGGAAAATTGTAGAAGAGACGAAATTGCAAGTATTTAAATCTCATTCAAGCGTACTGAGATTAAGACCAATTAAAAAGTGCCATTAAAATTTAACTTATTGTATAAATTTACTTTCAAATAAATAAGTATAAATTTAGTTTTAAATAAGTAAGTAATAATAAAAAAAGTGTCCGAATCAATTCATCTTAAGTGTTTTATGTTTATTAAGAGTTTTATTTTAATTTTTCTAATTGTATATCTGTCACCCTATATGATAAAATTTCTTTTTTAGGAAAATTTTAGCAGGCTCAGTAACAGTATTGATTGTAATCTTATAATAATTTTAAATATTTAAAAAAATGTAAATATTAAATAATTATATAGTAATGATTTAGTTTCATTATTAAAAGAAGATTTATTTTATAATTCATATTTCTTTTATGAATTCACGTTTTTAATATTTTTAATTTTCTCAAGAAACTTTCTGAATAATTAATTAAAAATTAATTGTATTCATAATTCGTAATAGATGAATAATAATTTTTTTTTGTTTAAAAACATGAATTATAAATTTATTGTTAATTCTTCTTTAAATAAAAAAAAAAAAAAAAAAAAAAATTAAAATTTATTTGTGATTAATTTTAATACTATAAATTAGACATTACTGTTAGCCCATCGTACATTTTATCATATATTTACATATATTAAAACAATAAATATTTGACAATTTAAATGTCTTATTGATATATTTCTCTATTTAACTTTATTTAAAACACGTAATTTACATTAAAAATTCTTTCTGTTACAGGTACGTTACATATAAATTCATTCTGATCAAGTTTATTCATCACGTGAGTTATCAAATATTGATTTATTATAACTAAAATTGAAGCACAATACTTACCCTTTTATCGACGAGACACAAAAAATAAATATACTTAAAAATATTGAATGAGATGACGATAAGATGAAAGTGATTAATAAATGACAAATGACGGAATTATGGACAATTTTTATTTCTAAAATGTATGATGTCTTCGAGTACATTTGCTCTCAAATGTACAGATTTAGAATGCCGTATCTCGTTCGTCAATTTTTTTCCTTCGCCTGACTTGTTTATTCTACTAATTAATCTAACGAATTTTATATTTCATTTCTTTAACGCGCGCACTACTTTTTTCTTCCTACTTCAACTTTTCGCAGAAAGCTTCTGTCCTCAGCAGAAAAAATCTTCTTCCTGCTACGGAGGAAAAAGTCAATACAAATCTAACTAAATCTCGTTCAAATAACCCCTGCGGTCACAAATCAAAATTTCATAATTACGTTATCCCGCGAGACCTCAGGTGTGTTCCCGACGTAGGTCCAGCTCGGACCCACGTCGACCCACCGTACCAGCAAGGATGACCTCGTACCTTGACCCAGCCAACCTGGCTTTCTTCAAGTTTTTCTCTTTGATCATTCATGTCTTTGTTCGGGTCCAGCTCGAATGACGACCCACTGGACCCGTTAACTTCTTAAAAAAATATCTGAGCTGTTAGTTTTTTTTTTTTAATATTGCGAAATTCATCTCGCATCATAATACATAAGAAATATATCGATAAATTACCACGCTGTTAATCCTTTAACAAAGCTATAGAAAAAAAGACACAGAAAAAATTAAGAGAAAGATAGAGCGCAAAGTATTATTAGATAAACTAGTGGGCGCGAGATGTCTTTATATTTTTACGTAAATAACTGAATAGTATTTTATCGAAAACGGGGGTGATTTTTTGAACGCGACGTAAATCTACATTAGCGAAGTCGCGCCGATGTATAATTAAGATTTATATAATAATAGCCTTGGTTATAGTTTTATAATTATTAATAAAATCATTTTTTAAATATTAATGTTATAAAGCAATGGTAAACATATTGCATGAATTATATGATTCAATATACTTTTGAGAAAATGTAAGCAATAGTCAAAGAAATTCGATTAGATTAGAATTAAATAAAAATTACAATAGACTTTATTGTGATTATGTTTGAATAATTGTTGAAATACACATTGAAAAAGAAGTAATATATTATTATTATAATCAAATATTAAAATGTAGTAATAAAATTAAATGTATTGTTGTCAATTATTTTTCATGAAATCTATACATAATGATCAATCCAGTATAAAAAATCAGAAAAAAGCTCAAAAAGTCTTACCTGAAAAGAAGGAAGAATTTTATAATTACAGATTATAATTTAACTATATTCATTTAAATACATTAGTTTTGTGTTTTGTGAATTGGCAATGGATCTCTGCTTCATAATTAGTTTGTACTTTGCTTTACTCTGGTTTGCTATAGTATCGATATCCTTAATAAATATGGTGGTCAAAATTTTCGTGTTCAAAATCGCTAATTTTGTAAGAGACATTATTGAAAATTTAAAAGAATTTATGAATAATGTTATTGGATGATCCATAAAAACAGTTGGCACGTCAATTGTTGCTTAATTTCAATGCCGGATGTATTGATTTCATGAGCTTGTGTTCACCAATCTTTTACTATCATAGCTCGAAAATTAAAAAAAAAATGTTAAATCTTTTATAATATATTAAAATTCTCATTTATTTAAAATATAAATTTATTAATACAAGCATAAAGATATATACTTGTTATTATATTAATCTTGTTACATTTTGGAATGCTTCATCTAAAGTTTATCAAATTAGAAAGGATATTATTTGAAAATAATAACTGGAAAAAAATAATAAATAATTTTATAAGAAAATATTTGAATAATGGTAAAATATAATAAGATTTTTTAAAAAACAATTTAAATAAACTTTATTTGTACTTTAATATTACTTTTTAAATTGAAATTTTTCCAAACTTAATTCTTATCATAAATTGTTTCCTTTTTAATATATAATTAATAATAATAATAACATATATATGTATATATGTACGTAACATAAAAATAAAATAAAATAATTTTTTATGTATGTATATAAGTCTGTATTTTAAGTTTGAAATGCTAAAATATCTGCATTGATATTTTATTTTCAATAAAAAAAAAAATGATTAAAATAAAAATAAAACTATGGAATTAATCATATTTCGAACAAATCGTAAGCCTTCAATATTTTTATTATTATTATCATTGGATTTAAATTTAATTTCGTACTATCTCATTAAACTTTATACATTTTCAAAATTAATCATACTTTCTATCATAAAATATTATGAGCTACTGGATAAAAATAAATTCTGTCAGCGAATATAAGAATGCATATGGAAGAGGAAAAGTACTGGAGGTCTGATATAAATGTAGCAATAACATCACTTTAAGTTTAAGCGGTTTCGGATGTTTCCTATGAATTTACTCTGCTTTCATGGTATTAACGAGGCTAATAATGATAAGATCTTGATAAGTTGTACTCGGTTATTGCGGGAAAGATCACAAGTATTATATGTAAAAATAAAGAAAATCGCTGTCTTCTTTTAGTCTTGCATTCACTGTTTTAAGTTTCGAACATTAAATTATCACGTATAAGACAACCATTTATGAATAGCTTGTAGAGAGTTAAATTAAGTGAATAAATTTTGGTTCAATATATTCATTTTTATTACTTTATTATTTTTTTTTTTTTTTTTTTGAAGAAGACTACAATGTTAAAAATTAAAATATTTAATTAATTCTTAGACAAAATTTAAACGTTGCATTATAAATATAATTGGAATTATAAAGATATGTAATTGTATTAAAAATGGGACTAACAGTGAATATTCTTAATATTAAGATATATGCAGATTCAAAACTGTAATGGTAACAAATTAAGATAAGCGAAAACTGTTTGATAAATTTATTACCTGTATCGTTATCTGAAAATATAGTTTTCCTTTAAACGTTTATCAATATCTTTGATATAAATAAATATTACGTACTAATAAGACAATAACAAATTTTATGCAATAAATTCTCATTTGTTTTTTCTCTTTTGTTTTACAATCTTCAAGAATTCTACAATTTTATTTAAAAATCTTATCATGCCTCAAATAAGAAGAATAAAAAAAACTTTTCATAAACATTTTTATTTGATATCTTCCAGAAAATAAGTATCTAATAAATTTCTTTGCAAATTTAATGGAAGCATGTTTTTTTACATTTGTTTATACGAAAATTCGAGATATCATTAAGAATACCATTCGATGGTTTTATTATTAAAACATATAGCTAAGTCGTTAAGACAAAATAATTTTTTAAACAGTTAAAGTAGTATCTATAAAATATCTGTTTACCATTTAAATCATTAAAAAAAATAAAGAAACTTCCAACCTTAATTTTTCCGAATAGTTTTGTATGTAAACTGCCGTATTACAGTCGTAATAATTGGATAGTTTTAAATAAAGGTTTATTTATTTTTTCTTCGAGGATAATTTTTGCTATTCGCAAATTGCCCATATATACGTCCTCTTAAATTATGAATATTCACGCATGACCTACAGTTACACTTACATTCTACCATTGTAAGTATTAAATACAATGTCTCTGTTGGGTATGAACGAGTTAAGATATCATGATTAGGAATATACTGTTATACGTAAATGAGACAAGTTGAACTCTGCATTTTGATTAAAATAACATTCATCATTAAAATTAAAATATCATTCATAACTTCAAATAATATAACTTTGTATAAATCTGCCAACTTTCATCTTTTCGTAGTTTTTTTTCTTTTTACTATAATAATTCGACTGTTTTAATACGTAGTTTAAATATTAGTAAAGCTTCAAAAATGAGAATTTTTATTGGTAAAACACAAAAATTATTTTCATTGTAAATTAAATACGAATAATAGAAATAAAAAATACTTTAATTGTAGAGGTTTTACAATATTTATAAGTATCTATTACACCGGCATTACTGATTATTTTGTCTCAATAAAAATTATAAAAATTGATTCTCTTCATAAATAATGCACCATCTCAAATGTATTCATTTCATTTTTACCGGATATAAATTTTAATACAAATGTCTAAACAGTTTTTTAAATAATTATTTAAAATTTTTTATTTAATTACAAATAATTAAATTTATTAAAAATACTAATTTTTGTTTCAAACATTTTTATCATACATATATATTTTTTATATATTCATTTTATAACATTATGTAATATAATACTATGCATCCATCTAATAATATAATATTATATAATATAAAATTTAAATTCATATACGCATGCAACGAATATTTATATTTAAATATATATTTTGAAATTTTTAAGTATACTAAATATTGTACAATTTTTACTAAATATTAATTAAATAAATAAATATTATTAGATATTAAATAAGAAAATAAAACAAACACTCACTTCGAAATTACTCAAATGTTAAATGCATTAATAATTTATATCAATGTTATTGGAAGAAAAGTAGAACAATCTTGTATTTGTCGAGCTATATATTTTAAGTTTCGTAGATCTCATTAAATATTTTTATATTTCGATTTACTCGCTCATACAGATTGTAACATGTACTTGTAAAATCAAGAAATGTTTTTGTCATTACACTCTAGAGCATTTATCATCCTAAAAAAGAAAATATAGTCGTCAGCGAATTGAGATGTAAAATAATCGATGCAACCTCATTTTCCCCGTCTGTTACTTGCTCCTTTTGTGGGCGATTTACCAACAATACATTATTCTACGTTATTAAAATATTTCAATGCTATTTCTAGATAAATACATCAAGACATTATTAACCATTATCCAATAACGACTTCTTGAAAAAGGATAAATACAATTTGCGTGCAGGTAAAAAGTATATCTGGCCAGCTATAAAAAAGTGTGTAAGCCACTGATGTTAGTATAAACATTTCATCGTGGCAAAACAAAGCAATCAAATTGCAGCACTTGCTTCAATGTATAGCAATAGTTATACGATTGCCTGTAATTTTCCTCTTGCCAATAAGGAACGAAAGAGAGAGATAGAAAGTAGTTTCGCGATAAAGGAATGCCGGACTCTTCAGAATTAAGAACAGAACTCACAAATAAATCATGTCACCGTTGTGGTGTAGAGAAATAAACAAATTGCATTATTGGTTCACGTATGTCAAATGCTCAAGCGTACAATATAAATCTGAAACAACGGACGGAGACTTGATTATCGGGGGTCCAGCACCTGCCATCCTTCGTCCGACTGATATAAAGAAATTTATGTGAAAAGTACGAAGGCAACGTGTAGCAGACGGAGAGAGAGAGAGAGAGAGAGAGAGAGAGAGAGAGAGGGAGGGAGAGGGAGAGGGAGAGAACGAACTTTGTCATTTGATTGGCTGTAGACCATCACAGTCCATATCAGATGGATGCTGTATTAATGTTAATCTACACGAGATTTATTGTCATAACACTTGAAGTCATGCACGCAGTACTTATATTGCAGTGGACCCTCTTTCATTAATTTTTTATTATATTAGATTTTAATTTATATCAAGTTAAGTGATAGTTTTGTAGATGACATAAGAGTATAGGGCAATACGAAAGAGAAATCGAAGGAGAAAGTTTGAGTTTAACTTTCAGAATACAAAAGGGCGGAATGTGAAATCTTAGAAAAACTTGTGGAAAATACTCGTCTTAAATCCGATTAATAGGAAATTCACAATTAAGCTTTATTAATAAATATGTTTTGAAATTATTTTCATATTTATGTATTAGAAAAATTATTTAAAAACTTTTTTTTTAATGTCTAACAAATTTTTTTTTTTTTTAATTTTATGATCAAAATTTATTAACTTTTTTATAAAATCAAATTAAACTTTTGAAATACTAAAGAATTATATAAATTTTAATTTTTACTTAAAAAATCCATAGGATTCATCAAAAACTTTACTTTTTTAATCATTAGATTTTTTATATTTTGCTAATATTTTAATTGAATAAATTTAAATTAATTATAATTTTATTTTAATTCATAAAATATTTTATTTATTGATTCTAATACTGTGATAATAATTTAATTATTTCACTTTACTTTATAATGAATAATTGTAATATTTTGTACATTATACATGTTTCAGTTATTGTTAGCATAATATTTATTTTATACCTATACTTTAAAATTGAACTAAATTCGAAAAAAAAATTTTTTTTATTATTCTCTTCTTAGAAATATCGTAAAGTTCTTGTAAAAAATTTTCATATTTAATTTATATTCATTCAACATGTAAATATTTTCTGTAAATAATTTACTCAAAGATACTTTAATAATCTATAGTTGAACTTAAATTAATATTATTAATTTGATCGCAATTATTAAGGAACTTTTATTATTTGAATAAAAATAAAGGCATAGCTAAAAATAATGTAAAGTTATCAGAAAAAAAGAATAAAAGAAAAATGAAATATTTAAAAATTTTTGAGTCACAGTGTAGTTAAAAAAATGGGTAATCTCCGGTCTTAACATAAATCTAGATAATATATGGTATTTGAAATACTTGTCGATAATAAATAAAAATTATTTACTCTACATAATTTTTTACCTCAGTATTTGTTATTCAGTTTATTAGCATTATTTAATCAAGTTTAATAGTATCATTATTGTCAAAAAACTTAAATAACTTAACGTCGGTTTCAGTCATAATGTTAACTATTAATACAAATCTGAAGATAATCTATCCTATAATTATAAAAATTAATCAATAGCATCTATTTTAAATTTAGGTCTAAATAATCATAAAATTTCAAAAATATTAAAATAAAGTTTTATGAAGTATTATTAAACATCCATTGGATGAATCTTTTAAAATTCTAATTTTCACTAATTATTGGTAATTATTATAGGTATATTAGAATGTATCCATAATAATTAAAATATAATTTAATGTGTAAATAATATACATGTAAATTATTAACTAATAATTCATTTATCTTTTACAATCTGTAAAAACTTAAATATTGTTAGGATTTATTTTTGACCTATGTAAATATTATTCATATACATATTCTACATCAATATTGAATATTGAAAGAAAATTTAAAGAATAAAAACTCATGTAAAAAACCAAAACATTTTTTAGATTCACTTTTTCTTAAATTAATATTTTATTTTTTTCTTTCTACGAACTTCATCAACGTTCAAATTCTTTTTTCACTTCCACCTTGTTTCTTGCTCCACCATTCTTAACTCTTTCTCTTTCTAATGCATTGAGTCACTTTACTTTCTCTATTTTGTTTTCTGTTTGCAACATCAATCTTTTACATAAATATAGGCTATGAATACACATAATGCATTTTGACAAGTTGTATGTATGAAAGAAGTGTTAGTATGTAAACACAAATACATATTCACTTGTGTTTTTAAACGTTGTCATTTATAAATACGAATAGTATTCAATATAACGGTTTGTATTGATAAAATGAGAGTATATATAAATTGAAAATTATTAGTACGTAATATTGTATTGAGATAAATTACTTATAAATGTTAACAATATAACAAATTTAAATTGTTCCATTGTTATTCGAAAAAAAATTTGTCGTTGAATTATGTATACTACATTAAATTTATGATTTATTGATACCTATAAGAAAAATATATGATATAAAAATTAATATTCAAGATAAAAAATTTTTTTTTAATAGTAATAATTTAATTGTAAAATTAAATGGATTAAAAACTTCTGAAAAAAATAAAAATTGGTAAACAATATGGTAAAGAATTTGATAAAAATGATTTCAAAATTTATGTGAATTAAGAAATTTTTCCATTTATTGAATTTTAAGGAAAAAATGAATTAGCGATTGTGATGAAATGATTAGTTAAAAATTTAAGTACCATCGTGTTTGTAAATTAACTAATGATTATATTTTAAAAAAAAATTTATTTGATGAAAATTTAAAACTTTTAATAATTTTATTTTACTTAATCATTAGTTTACTGTAACTTAATCTTTCTAATAGTTGACAGTAATATTAAAATAATTAAAAAATAATAATATATTGGTGTACTAATCATGATTTACTTTATTCTAAACAAAAACAATACTACAACAATATATTTACCCTCTTTATAAATTGTAGCTTAATATTAAAAAAAAAAAAAAAATTAAATAAATGAGTAGATACATATTTTTTTAATTACAATAAAATTCTTGAGAGAATGACGTTTATTAATTCAGAACAAGAAAAAGCGTGAATCATCCTGTCTTTCTGTCTTTTCACCTTCTTTATTCATCTTAAGAACGAGTGATGATCAAAAGTAATAACCGTACTTACATTCGCCTCCAGTATATTAACAATCGACTTTGAATTTTCCTTCATGAACAAATAATTTCCTTATGAATAAAAACGTGTCTGGAAAAAACCTGAATTTGTGAATTCTCCATTCAAGTATCTATTATTTATAAAGTTATACATGTTCTAAAATTTTCGTTTTAAAAACAAAAATTGAAAGTAGAGTTTCTTTGAAAAAGAAAAAGGCATGCTTGAATTATCTGCACATCTGCATACAATCTTTTTTGTTGTACCAACAGCGTAAATATTGTTCCGAAAACTTGAAAAAATAAACATAATTGAATCATCATTTCCATATCCATAGCAACAATATTATTTTATAATTTTTTTCATTTATAATCCCTTCGTACAAAGAATAATATTTCGCTTATTATTTTTTTTCTAATAAGTACTCGACATTTTTGAACACTGTATTTTTAATGCACAGAAATATTTCAAAACGTGTATGAAATGACGCGTAAAAAGGATAAATCAAAAGTAATGCAACTTCAGAGATCTGTACATGTATATACAGTATTATATATCCAGATATAATCTTCATATCAGTCAGATGTTTAAGAAAGAGTTCTAAAAAGTTTATTAATAATATTTTTGCAAAAATTTTTATGTACAAAATTTGTTGTTACACATTGATTTTTATTTCAAATAATCACATTTATTCATCTAAATTATGAATACAACATATGTATTTTAAAAAAAGAACTATCTTCAGTGAAGTTAGCAATAACTTTACTGACAACCTAGTCATTTTAACAAATTTTTAAAATAAAAACTTTTTGTTACATTTGTTTAATTTTAAAAATAAATAGATAATCGCTGTAAAAGATAGTTATATATATTATATTCATCATTTTATTCTCGATAAATTTTTATATTTATACTTTACTTCAGTCTCTATAAATTTAACACTGTATTATGTATGAAATAAATAAGAATATAAAATAAAAGAATATTTTAGTAGTGCGAGATGATAAAAAAAATGCAATATAATTAGAGGTTTTTTAAAGACAAGTATTTCAAGAAAAAGGTCTCAGGTATTTGGCTTTTATCATACAAGTAAGTTTAGTCAAAAGAAGCTCTACCTTATAAACGTGAGTTACAAATTTCAAAATTAAAATTTTTAATAATGAAATGGTAATACACGACTTCTTGTATCAACTTCCGGTGTACTAAATAGAAGCAGTCGCCGAGACAGACTATCATCCTAATCGAATAATACAATGGCAACAAAAAGAAATCGAACGAAATAATGGCTCACGTGAAGCTTTATCAATTTTGCCGATATAAAAGAGCAGAGAGAAAGAGATGTCGAGAGAGAGAGAGAGAGAGAGAGAGAGAGAGAGAGAGAGAGAGAAAGAGACAAAGAGACAGAGAGTAAACGAAAAAAGTCGGGCAATCCATCCCACGCTCCGGTCCGTGTCTCCGGTTCTTGATCGGGGAAGACACGCGTGCACCGGCTTTCTGTAAGCACGCCGTGTGCGAAGATGAAAAAGGGATCATCGTCGTCGCCGTCGTCGCCGTCGTGGTCGCGGTCGTCGTCGCCGTCAGCGGTGGCGGTGGCGGTGAGCCAGAAGCTGCGATGAAGCCGCGACCCGCGAGAGCCGCCGAGAGGAGCGGAGCCGGGGTGGGGAAAACGTGGCCAATGGGGGACGGCAACCACCGCGGCTCCGAGGACCAGTGACTCGCGAGCAGAGCTGCAAGCCGGTGTGCGAGGTTCCCTCCACGACCCATTCACCCGAATCCAAACTTACCTCTGATCTCCTTTTTGATCTCACCTTTTCTTCTTCCGATCCAAGTTGTTAGAGCACATCTCGGTTTTCATCTCGTTCAAGTTCCAAAAAAATTGGCAATTTACTAGACTCGCTATTCGAATATCAAGACGCGAATCGACGCTTTAACTCTGACTTGTGATTTAGCTGCTGTTAATCAGGGTAATGATGGAAATTCATTCAAATAAATGTACGCAAGCAAATTTTATGGAAGCGTGCACTAATTATGTTGACATGAGGATTATAATTCAGAGGTGCACATGAGATTCCAACATTTCTGTGCTCGAATGCAACGCTGAAGATGTGATCATATAATTACAACAAGAGTGTGGACGAATAAGTTTTAATTAGGAAATGCATCTGAGCACAAGTTGAATCGCTTGAGTAAGTTTCAAAGTAGGATCGAGAAAAGAGGAAGAGCCGCCCAGGAACCTAGTAAATATGCGCCAGAAACGGCGGAGATCAGCTGACAGTTGAGCATGGGGTAAACCGACGATGCAGCGCGGAAAGTCAGTCCTGGGCTTCGCCGCCCCCAGCCTCGGCCTCCTCCTCGTGTTCCTGCAGCTAGTGCTGTTGAGTCTCGGACGCGCGAACGTCGACTCGCACTCGCGGCTTCCCGGTTGGCCCAGACCCGCTAACAACGTCTTCCTCCGGCGACAGTCGCACACCAGGTTCGGCCTCGAGTACGACGAGGACCAGGGGAGGCGCGAGACGGCGACGCCGACCGCCTACATCTACATAAAGCCGCCCCAGACTCCGGAGATGCAGATCCGTCGGAAGTGCGAGATGCGGTGCGTCTTGATGTATGACCGGCCGCCTCCGTGTTCAGGATCCCGGGCTCGGACGCCACCCAAGTACCGTTACCCACCGGCAGATCACAGACAACCGATACTCTGGTCCGGACGTAACCGCGGTAAGGGATATTCTCTCAGGCTCTCACTCTCTCTCTCTCTCTCTCTCTTTCTCTCTCTTTCTCTCTCCTCTCTCTTTCTTACTCAACCTGCACTCAATACTCCAGAACTAATGAGCTCTATAATTATCTTAGGCTCGAATATCAAAAAAAAAAAAACAAATGATGCAATTTCAAATTTGTTAAAAAAAGCTCTGAGCGCCATTTTTAAACTTTTGTTATTATCTTTTATATGGATCTCCCTTTAAATACGCGTTATTACAATTAAATATTCGGCCTCCATACCGTTATTTCTTAATCAATTAATACATCATTTAAAATTATATTTTGAAGCTTATTATTGATTGAATTTTTAAATTATTTTTTTGGATTTTACCATGAATGTATAAGTAAATTTATAACTAGTTGTAAAATATAAATAAAATCATATTTTATTAAATTACCTCTATTTACATTTGTGAATCTATATTTTACATATATATTTTTATAATAACAATAAAAAAAAATTGTATTTGAGCTCCAAATATTCAAATGTACTTTAAAAAATCCGACATATAGAGTGTAAAATAGATAAATAATAACAAAAATAAGAAAAAATAAACCAATAACGAATTTGAATTTTATGCTTCTATAATTAAGAAGGTATATAAAAACTACATTAAGTATATATATATATTTTAAGAGAAGGAAATTTACCCATTTAAAGTAATTAGATTTCGAAAACCATACATATACTCTATAAAATACACTTGCTAAAAATGCATTTTTTCAAATTACAAACTTGTTGGATTAAAAATTATGAATGAATAATAAATAAATTTCAAATTTTAGAGTTAAATTGAAAATTTTAATTTTCCTTGACTATCCCAATGATTTTTAGATAATTGCCATTTTATTAGATGCGATATTATTTGAGTGTTTATTATGCAAATTCCAATTGAAATAATAATTTAAAGTTGATCCTTGTGTGTTTCTCAGTATTTCGTACGCAATATCATAGAGCCATGTATTATAGAGCCTGACCATGTTCTCAAGCATAATATTATTTTAAGCATTTGCTCGGGAGCAAAGCGTTTCCTGCCCTTACTTATTACACATAAAAAAAAATTATTCAAATCTATGAAGTGTCATTTGTATCTGTATTTCAAAAGCCAATATTCTATAATATGTACGAGCGTCTTTTTGCGCACAAAAATACTTTTACATAGAATACTATTCGAGAGTTTTAAATATTTAGGCTTTTAAAAAATTTTATTGTTAAGCATTAAAAGTTTAATAAAATATTTTTGTACACACTAAATTTGCTTCTGTTTTAATAATAATTTTTTAAATAAAGTTGATTAAAATTAAAATTTCGAATCTTAGACGTATAATATTTTGGTTATTTTAGTTTTTTCAATAATATTAATTTTACAAATGTCAAAAAGTTTTTTAATTTTAATGAATTTTCATTTTTTAAAATAGTCTTTTCATACCAACATATAATATTGTTTTATTTCACCAATATTTAAATTAGACATTATTATTCAACCATTCACATTTTAACTTTATTACTCGAAAAATCTCCTTCTTTAAAAAATGAATGAATAATAATAAGAAAATCTTGAATATTTTAATTTAATAAAAAAATTTAACTTTAATAAGAATAGTTTTTAGTAATTTTTTATTTAATCGACACAGGTATTATCTTGTGGTTTAATCATTTATCTTTTTCTTTGAAAATTAAATATTCATAATTAAAGTCGGCAGATACTTGATGTATTAAAAATTTATTCAAATCTATTATGTGTCTAATGTATTTCATAGTCCCATAGTAGATGTTCAGTGATGCTTAAATAAAAGGAAAGAATTTAAACTAATGATGTTATGAAAGAAAAAATATATATAACTAAATCGTAAAATTATGATTTTATATGCTAATTGTATAAAAATTTTATTTTTTATATAGAATTTTATATAAGAATTTAAATATAATTTCTTAAAATTGCATAATGAATATTGGATAATGAAAATTTAATCATTTATTTTTATACTTTAAGTTATTATATTAAACAAACCCTACAGTTAATTAAATAATACTTTTTGAGAATTTAAATAAAAATAGATACGACATATTTGCAAATATAAAATATCAAAAAAATTTTAGTATTATTTTTATTAGTTTTTAAAGTTGTTGTAAAAATTATTTGATATAACTAATATATTACTTTTTTAAGGATGTTGTACACGTGTATTTTATTCACATAATATATAAACAAAAAATTTTATAACTTGTATTCTATATGTGCTTTGAAAATCACTATTTACTGTCGTACGAAGAATTATGGGAAAATTTGTTCTTGTGATTTTATGGCTACACTTACTAGCACACATACATTTCCTTTGTATTCTGGATCATTCGACTGAAAATTTATGAGATATGTTAAAAAAGATACAGACTTTTTCATGAAAGAAAATAATATTTTAAGTTTACATTAAGTTTACATTAGTGCTAATATAAAAAATTTACTTTAATTGGAAAAATTGCATGGAATTGAACGTTTGTTTAACCTAATTTTATTCATTGTACCATTAATTTCAATTCAAAAAATAAAAATTATGAATGACAGTTGTTTGTCCAGCATATAACCATTTCTACTATATTCAAGGTTATTTTTATATTTTAATAATTTTTTTTTCATATATAAAATGGTCTATCTTATACATTGATGAATTTATTAATCTATTATGAATAGAATTAATTTTTATAAATATTTTTAATAATTATTCAATAGCAACATAGATAAAAAGTTTCTTAGAATTTTATTCTTCAAAATTTATATTTATTTTATGAGTTTTTTATTTAATAACAATAATATTTAAGGTGTATAATATTACATGAAATATAAAATTGTGAAAGGAATTCAATGAAAATATAAAATAATATAAAATATAATAAAAAAATAGTATTTTAATTGTTAAAATAATGTCAATACTTTTATGAATAAAATTTTTTTATCATTTTTTATTATTATATAAAACTTTGATATTTTACTATAATTCAATTTGACTAATTATCAAAATAGAATGTTCTTATTTCTATATTAAAAATAATAAGTAATATTATTTATATTGTAAATGTAATTTATTTCTTAAAATATTCAAAATTAAAAAATTTGTTCACTATTGTATTAAAAAAATATAAAAAATCTATTTATTAAAGCTATAGTGCTTTTTTAAATAATATTTTCTATTTTTTCATTTGTAACACATTTTAAATGTCACTGTTTAAAAACTCTACAATGTATGTTGTTCAAATTTATTTATCACAATTATTATATTTACCAAGCCTTAATTAAAATTTTATTCTATCTGTATAGTTGATATATTTAACAAAATTTACTAATATTTTATTATTTTGAAGAAAAATATTTTTTTCAATATTCTCTGAATCAGATATTTTCAATGTGATGTTTTTTCTGTGTTTTCCTAGAATTATGTCATTAATATATTTTATATGAATAGTGGTGATACATTTATAATCTATTGATGTATTTAGTGGAAAGATTCACACAAGAGTTTCAAAATATAGATTGCCATCAGCCGCAGATATCTCATTTACATTACCAAATAACCAGCGGAAAATTTTTTGGAAAAAAGTAAAAAAAAAAGTTATGTGTGACTTATTATGTGCCCCGTAGGCTCTAAATATATCACTATTATTGACACGTGTGTGTAACCTGAATGTGCGTCATTTATGATTATAATCCAAAACAAACCGACAACCATCAGATTTTTCTTTTATTGCTTGTTCACGCTCATTGGAAAATTGTGAAATCGGTTAAATAATCCCATAAGTCGGTGAAACGGTTTAGCTCTTGGAATATAAGAGTTCATCATTTTGGGAACCAATAGTGACGCAAATTAAAGTTTTAAATTTTTTTCTTTTTATTTTTTATTTTTTAACTGTGAAATCATTGTCGGTTAGTATAAAATATTAATTAAATAAATTTTTGAAATCACGTTCTTATCTTACACAAGAACTATATAATTTTCAAAATATAATACAGAATATTTTTTTTAGTATGGTATTCGATATTTCTTGATCGTAATTTAGCAATGTGGATCGGTGCACCAAATTGGAATTAGTATATGGCTTTCATTATTTATAATATTTCTAACGAAGACTAATGATGAAAATTATATTTGAACATATTAAATCCATTGCCAGTCCAATCAAACAAATTAGTTGCTTTTAACCATTTTTTTGCAGCAAATGTAAAATATCGATATTTGATATTCGTGAAACTCCAGATCGCAATCTACCGAGAAATTAAAGCAAAGCACTCGTTCTAGCATGACAGTATGAATCATTCTATTCTGCAAGTAAGAAACTCTCGTGTAATCACATTTGAAAAATCCAACCCTATAACATTAAGAGCAATCGTGTGGCACTCGGAGCACGTTGTTCCGTGTGTTCACCGTTTTCAAAAATAAATGCCTGCCGAATTAATGCGATATATTTATGGGGTCCGATGGAAGGGCTCGCCGATTGACTAGTTCGTGCGGAGCTCGCAAGCTCGTGTAAAGCTTCGTCATGGGTGAGCGCCTCCCCCTGGAACAAGCGCCCTCCTGGATGTCCAGCCGCGCTACCTTTCTCTCGGAGCGGTGCTGGGATCTTTGATCCATCGGGAATTGGGATGCTAATGTAGGCCACCGCTCCTCCTTTTATAATTCATCCAACATCCTTTTAATTTCAAACTCGATCTCGTAAGATCTCGTACCTCGGCTGAATATTATGCCGGTTACACTGGTTGAGAATATTTGCCGGGTGAATGGGTGTGTTTCGTAGTCGTGCTGATTAGCATTCACGGGTATTGAGCACATGCGAGGTCAATAGGATGATATGAAATTCAATGCAAGTGTCATTGCAACTCTTTGGAAAAAATTCTGTTTACTGTAGATTAAGTCCCGGGTCAGTTTCAAAAGTGATGACTCTTTTCGCCAAAGCATCTCGGAATGTATTTTGATACCCTAAGCCGCCGGAATTCTTATTTCGCAAAAGCAAATTTACTGTTGACCAAACTGACGAGGCAGACGAGCTGTTCCGAACCTTATCGTGAAAAACAGAAAGCGGTTACTTTTATCAGCCGAAGCCCAATAAAAGTCATTTATCGAAACCTTAACAAATCATAGCATGGCCGCATCATAAATAACCTAGGTCTTTCTTCCGTCGAGCGCCTGAACAATGCGATTACGCGGAGACAAGAAAATCCACCTTCGCGAAAGACGACAAAAGGATCGATCCCTTTATCTCTTTCTCTTTCTCTTTCTCTTTCTCTTTTTCCTTCTGTTCGTCGTAACTCCTTTCACGCTGGAGGAGGAAAGCAAAAGCAAGGAGAAGAGGGATGAGGGATGGCGCGGTAGCAGCGACGTGTTCCCATCGCCATCGCGTCCTGCGTGACGCGAGCGATCGAAGTGAGAGCGAGAGGGAAGATGATTCCTCCTCTCCGTCTCAGCTGCCCGTAAAAAATGAGCGACCGGCTTAAGGTCGAAATTCCCTGCGATCTTCTCCCTCCTCCCTCCTCCCCCTCCCCCGCTCTCTCTCTCTTCCCCTGGAATGGCCTCGGGCGCTCCCGCTGCTTCGTGTATCGTCGGCGTCCTTTGAGGGCTTCTCCATCCTGAAGGCTATCCTCGCGATATCTCGCAGCTCGCGTGCCCTCGGACTTCCTTCCTGTACCCTCGTACACATATGCACGCGTCCTCTTCTCTCTCTCCCTCTCGGTTGTGGGTGGTAGTGGAGGTGGAAAAGAGTAAAGGGTTATGCAACGGGAGGAGTATAAACTCTTGTTCCACCATGATAATTGATCAGCGATCGGTGATCGGTCAGCCGCATCTTCTGGAGACAATGTGACGCGTCAATTACGCGATCGGTTATGTGCAATTTCCTGGAACCGATGAGTATGTAAGTCCATAAATGTGCTCTTCGGCTTTCTTTTTTTGTCATGCCGAGCCAAATGTTTTACAGGCCAAATAGGTGTGGTAGTGCTTTCATTAACAAATCTTTTGTCCTTTATTGCGGCAATTATTTATGTAACCAATTTCGTTTAAATATCCCAATTGTTTGAGTTTCTGAAAAAAGTACTGCTTTTGAAAATATATACTATTCGTTCAATTAGTAATTATTACTCATTAAATACTGCTAAGCTTAGTCGTAAATCTTATTTAAAATGTGCATGATTTCTTTATTGATTAACCAAAAATATATCGTATTGTGGTAAGAAAAATTTAATTATTAGATCTACTGGATAAAAAAAAAAATCATTGGCATCTTCAATTCCAGTAAAAATACACCATATTTTAAATACAAATTTACTTTAATTACTTTAATTTTAAACAATCTATTTTGATAGACAATTGAATTACTTAATTTTAGTTGTCTATTATTTAAAATCAACTTTTATTGTAAGTATGACTTTATTGGAGTATATTAACATGATAAAAGTGAAAAATAAATTTTATCTTTTTAATGAACCAAAATCAATGTTTTATTCAATTGTACAAACTAACTTACAGTATTTTTTATATACTTTATAGTTTTTATACTATTATTCTAATGAATATTTTAATACAATAATGTATGTTTTAGTTGTTTCTTTTAGAATTATATCTTTTGATTAATTAAAGATTTTTATTCAACTACATTATTTATAATAAATTTTTATCATTGGATAATTATATAATAAGGCTACATATTATTCTATCCTTGTCTATTTTGAGTTACTTGAATTAAATACATTCATCATTACCTTAATTTACAAGGATTATAGAATTATTTGGTTGCTTTGAAAATACTGGTTACAAATAATCAATTTTCATCTCAATTCTAATATATGTGTGTGCTTATGCGCGCGTCTTAAAATATATAGAAAAAAGATGTACGTATAATTTGTGTGATTTTTTTCTTACCTCGACTTATTTGCTTTAATTTACGGATTTAAGAATATAACATAAATTGCTAATCTCAAGTCAAAGATTTTCAAGTTGCTGACTAATCTTTAGCACTATATTTCTCAGGAAACTTATTGTTTAGTTATAACATAAATGAGAAGCATTTATATTACAGCAAGTAATTCGATTTGTTTCATCTAAAATGCAAATCTACATAAAGGCACATTTTATTATTCATATATCAGTAAATTTATAAATACAAGCAAAAAAAGTAGTCTAATCATTCGACTTTTTGATCATTGATTACATCTGTTTGCCTTATCAATTTGAGATACTTTAAATATTGAATAATAAGTTTAACTGAACGTGCTCTGAATAATAACATTTATTCATTTGTTTTATCATTTTTTTCCTCTTCACTTTCACTTACAAAATTAGCTTAAATGCTTTTTTTGCCTCTAACAAATTAAAAATTTCTTAATTGAGATTATTACTAAATGAAATATAATAAAACTTTCACAACTATGATAATCATTGGCCAATTTCTATTCCAAATTAAAAAAAGTAAAATAATTCACTATTTCGTATAGTACAAATTTTATAAATAGTTAATTTAATTTAAATAAATGATTCCATTAATGCATAGAAATATTTTGATATTTCGTACTTGAATGATTTTAAAATACTTATGTATTATAATTCTATTCTTTTATAATTGATTACTAATTGATTGAATTGATTAAAAACTGAATTACTTTTTATTGTTAATTTATAACCAAGAGTTATTCAGAGGGTAATTATTAAAATCAGCAAAGCGTATGCGAAAATTAAGGTGCAAACAACTAATTAATATGTTTTAACTTTTAGTAATGATCAACGATATCATTATATTACATCACCTTTCAACAAACCCATCCTATAAAACGGTTAAATTAATAAAGGCTTATTCACAACTATTTTTCATTATCTAAAAATTACATGTTTCAAGCGTTAACCACCTATAGAATTATTTCTTCATGTTTATGTATATATAATGCGCTTATCTCTTATTTTCTTGTTATTTACTTTTCCTTTTAATCTCTTATTTTTGCTACATTTTCCGTATATTCTGCTTTTTCTTCTACAGAATTTTCCAGAAAATCAAATTCCAATTTCTAACGATAAAGATATCTTGTTAGGTCTATTGAATTTCAAAAAAAAAGTAAAGAGAATGAAAGAACGAATAAATGGAAAGTACATTTACAGAATCATCGAGGAAATGAGATATAGTCAAAGAACATAGTTGCATACTTAAATTTAAGATTATGTATTTCAATGAATAGATTATCTTGACTTAATATTAACGCAATATCTTTTATTTTATTTACAATATACATATATAATACGTAATTACAAATTTTCGTTTATTTATAAATTTTACCGATTAACACATTTTTTATCCGTCTTTTAAATGTAAAACTACCCCGTACAAACATATGATATACTTATTTACATTAATTAATTTTTTTTTTTTTTTTTTTTTTTTTTTTTTTTTTTTTTTTTTACAAATTCATTTATTTTATAAGAAAAATTTTATAGAAAAAATTCTGTATTTATTAAAAAGAAAAATTAATGTATTTAAGAAATAAATAATTGAATATATCTTCAATATATATATTTAATTACATTTTAATAATAAAAAATAGAGTTGTTACACATTAAATGTTGATAAGAATAAAACTCTTGAATCATGTATAATGATATGTAATGAATTTAAAAAATATTTTGGTACATGACAATATAAATATAATTTATAATTGATTTAAAACATGTATAATGTTGAAGAATTGTAGAAACAAAACAAAAAAAAACAAAAAAAAACAAAAAAAAAATAATATGAATAAATCATTTTATCGAGAATAGATGTTTAATTAAAGCTTGTGTAGCACGTGAATCAGAGCTGTATTGGTATATAAACAATTTTTACGATGCGAATGAATAACCAATGGGCTTTTGCATTTTTCACTGGACAATAAGATGTATGGCGTTTAGCCGTGGAGGCGACACAAAAACAGTCGGCGAGCCAAGTTCCGTACAAATGTAATCCGACCCGAGAAATCACTTTCGAGCGTAGAATTACCAAGAATCCACCTCTAAGAATTTCGATCGCATTCAGAACGAGCTACGTTTAACCGAGCTAACATCATTTCCTAGTGATCGCTCATAAATCAAGGTCAATTACCTTTATAAGCCCCAAAAAATAAATCTTTTTTTTTATCTTATTTCTTCTTAAAAAAAAAACATCTTGTCTCAAGTCATCGGGTCTAAGACCTGTCTGCTCTAGCTCGAGTGATAGGATCTTATTTATAGAACTTGTTGCAAGTTTGTAGCCCATTAGAAAACAATTAATTTCACCCGTCAAATTTAGCACGTGACAGTGGAGGATTAATCGATTAAGACCGATAAGTTTTAATTAATAGACAAGGGTAATATTAAATTTAAACGTCAGCGAAAAACCATACGTACCATTTATTTTACCATTTACCATTTGTCTTCTCGAAATTCGCATTCAACAACACCTGCGCGCCGTAACGAAAAATCTATAAAATCTATATTTTCTTCATTATTTCCATGCATAATAATATCCCGTTAGATTTAACGGCTACTTTGAATAATAACGAAAAGCTTAAGATAACGAGAGCTTGATATTTAAAAAAAATAAAATATCAAGCTTTTCAGTGGGATCGATAAAATGTTTTGAGCGATAAGGACTAAGCAAATGAAGCGAAGGAAAGAGCATCGAAATAAAAAGGACGGATTCGTCGAAACCCTTTGTGCCGGATATTACACCCACGCACGTAACTCCTCCTCCTGTGATAAATTCTGGTCGGAAAGAAGCGGGGAGAGAAGAGGGAGGGAGGGAGGTGTGCGATAGGCCCCTCGGGGGATCGGCGCCCTTTATCCACGGCCTCGTTAAATCCTCGGAGCCCGAGAGCCCCCAGCATCGCACTACTCCTGGACCACCATTTCCGCGCCTCGAACTCCATTAGCCTCGGAGACCGGCGCGGCGCACCACCGATGGATGATCTTTCGATTGGTCCATCGCAGATAATTTCTTGTACAGTGTCAGCGGCTCTCTCCGGCTTGCGTGCGAGACTTTTCTCTCTGCGCGCGTGGCGAAGGACGTTGCCCGCGGGGGAGGGGAGGGGAGGGGGAGGGGGTGATGCGAGGGGTAAAGCGAGCTCGTGTTCAGCACCAGCGGACGCTTGTTTCGCGGGATATTTGACTCGATTTAGTGCCGGGGAAATTGAGGAAAGCGCTGTCAAAGTTTACGAGATAGCCTCGGCGCGCGCTAGTAGATAGAGGCCGGAGCCGGTAAGACATCACTCCTACGTTCCTGAATACCGCTACCTTCTTCTCCACATCTATTTATGCACGTCTTTCATTTTTAATCGAGCCAGCCCTCATTTAAAGTCCATCCGCATTAGCAATGCTCACCATTTTCCCTCATTTTTGCCCAACCCGGCTTCAAACGTACCCGAGTATTCCGATTGGATAATTGTGCAATCGTTGCAACACTTTTTCCAATTACTCGATTTAACGCTTCACTCGCTCCTCACTCGCTCCAAAAAAAGCATTGCATACATCGTGTACCGAAGCCTACACTCGTCGATAAATTATATCATTCGCTCTATCAATATTACATTTTATTTTTATTTTAATTTTATGCGTTCACAAGTTATTCAAGGAAACCATTTTATCGTCTTAGCATCAAATGCTCTTAGTTCCTGCTACTCATCTTAGCAAATGGCAATAATAAGTATCATCTACTTGAGCATTAATAATTCAATAACTAGTGATCGCAAACTTGAACTTTGAAAATATAAAAATAAAGCATAAAGCCTTCAAGTTAAAATTTCTGGAATATGGAGAAGCGAATTGACTTGTAAATTATACATAATTTCTTTCCGATTTTTAAATTACTTTTACCTTTAAAATCAATTAAGTTATTTACATCTAATATTCCAACATAAAATATTATATTTCTGTGTACTTTTATTCTTAAATTATTTTTACTATATGATAATGTCTTTTTTATGCAGTGGTCATTACCTTAATGTTCCAAATATTTTTATTCTACTTTTGTATTTTTTATTTTTATTCAAAACCAAATATAATAATTCTTTTATAATCGTGTGGATAAATTAAAAAATTTTTTGCGTAAAAATATCAGTAAAATGACTTAAAACTGGTTATACATTGTAAACCAAATTAATGTATTAAATATATTCATATAAACTCCGTATATTAATTACCTCACATTATTAAAGACAAATTAATAACTTTTATTATCTATTTAATAATAAATTCACTATCAAAACGTATTAATTCTATTGTCTAATTAAAACGATAAAAATGTTAATCTACAGAATAATTATCTCCTTTGCACATATTTTATTTTTTTTATTATTTTATTTCTTAGTTTGACGCGTCTCACGCAAGACTTTACATTGACATGAGTATGTAAGTAAAGAGATAAACGATTGTGACACGCGATGCTCTACACGAATATTTTTTTAAAAGCTTTTCAAAATTATTTATTTTATTATTGTTAAAGAAATTTCGACAGAACATCTTTTTTATTTATTATTTATATGCATAGATACTTCTCATTTATATTAATTTTTTTTAAACTTTTTTATTTAATTTAAAAAATAATTTTATAAATGAATTCGTAAATTAATTAGGTAAAATAATTTTTTTTTAAAAAGATGTGAAAGTTTTTATTGATGTAATTTATTTACATAATTATTTATATTAATTATTAAAAATTATTTGTATTATTTTATCAGATTTCATTTCCCTAGTTTTTCTCGATTTATCGTTTTGTTTTATTTTTATTCTTTTTTTTTATTAGCAATAATGTTTATTAGAGATAATCAATTCAGAATTATGTTCAACGACATAAATTTTATTTCATATACATAATTAGAAATATTTAGCAATTTTTTTTAAATTTATTATGTAAATATCGTGCCATCTATTTTTGTCAAGTTTGAAGATACTATTTTTCATTTTTGTTTTCGAATCGATGTAGTTTAACTTTTCTTGTAAATCAAAAATATACTGCATGATTTACTTCTTTATAATATTGAGGATAACAATTATTTTATATCTTTTTTTTATTTCATAATAAAAATGTAAACTATCTAGTATGTTTTGAAGCACTAAGAAATTGCTATTAACATTATTTCAACGTGTAACTTTAATGTATCATATTTTATAATATAATAATTTATAGTTCTAGAAAGATTATAGTTTATTTTTAATTTTATTTTGAGAAATTCATTGAAAATATCATGATTAGTTTTTTACTTTTAAAATTTAATTACTTTTTAAATTATACACAGATTTATATTAATAGATGTGCCGATTGTTATTAATTCATCGTCTTTTGTTTGAATTCTATCAAAATAAAATTTTTGAAATATTGCTAATATTGAGACAAGACTGTCAAATGTAAAATAGAGAAATTTTTTTACAAATTCTGTTAATAATTATAATTTAAATTTTTATAGGTAATAATTAGAAAACTCAATATAAAGAAGGAACCAAAATTTATTTAATGCATAATAGTTATGTCAAAAATGAATATAGTCTTTAGAAAATATATATAATATTTAAAGGAAAAAATTTATAATTGCTTAAATATGATTTAGTTTTGCCTGAAGTTAGAATTTAATAAGTAAATTCACTTATCATAATTACTATTGAATGTATGAAAGATCCTGTGCTTAATTTATATGATTTAACAGAATCATAACAAATCCATACTTTAAAAAATTTTACCTTCAGTTCACTACAATTTGTTATGGTATAATTTATAATAAATACAGATGTTTATTTCATTGAAAACAATTACTGTATCAGCAATTATTATACATTTTTTATAGAAAAAAAAAAATAAATATTAAAAATATATCCAAATATATACTTATAAAAGATACCTATTATTTCGCAATTTTTTTTATGTAATGAATTCTAATTATTTAAAAAGTTTAAAATGTGTAAAACATAATATGCAGTGAAATTTGAAGTGCAGGATAACTTGTAAAGAATAAATCTTATTTAGAATTTACAATATTAATTTTAATAATAATTTCCAAAATATATCAATGAAAAATAATAATAAAATATATAATCCGTGTAATTTTAATGATGCAAAAGAATTTGTATTATAAATAAAATATTTTGAAAATAATAATAATTGATAATTGAGTAGATTTTTCTTTAAATTATGAAGTTAAAAACACTTTGATCAATATTACAATTATTCTTTTAGATAATTTATTATAAAATAAATTTATGAGGTTAAAACATTGAATTACGTAAGAATGTTAACCGTTATTTCAATTAAAATAATTTTACTCCAATTACTATTTTAATATTCTAAATAAAATAAGTAGCTTTATTAGACTTACAATTTCTCCATAGAAAATTAAAAATCTTAAAATTAGCTATGCATCATAGCACCTGAATTATAAAAGAACCACGAGACGGAGTAATCTTTCAAATTCTTAAATTAAAGCAATGTATCTAATGTTCAATATGGCATGTGTAAGAACTAAATGTATAATTCTATATATTTCGCTGGGAATAAATCGTATGCGTTCGGTACTAACTAAACTACCAGTATGCTAAAAGCTTTGCATATCATTTTATGTAAGCGTTGATTTCTCACGCTCTCTCTTTTTGTAACACTATTTATCTTCAAACTCATTTTTGATTCCATTAGGAAATTCAAATACGTTGAATCAGTATAATTGCCTATTTTTATAAAATTGAATACAAATTTATTACATTCAATTTAAATTTCTATTAACGAAGTCATTATTCTTACTTTTGGCTTGTAATGTAAAGCGTGTATGATCATGTCATTTTTTGACATCCATGGCAATAATAACCATCAGCGAAATACTAAATGGATTTTTCATATTATTTAATAGTCGAATATAAAATATATGGCCTTGTTTTAGTATTAATTATGGTTTTAGCTTTACACTTTATTTATAGGTGTACAGCTATGTCTCTATTCTATGTATATTTAATTCTATTTTTATGTTTATTTTATCTAAAAATTTCAAATACTTTACATTTGAAAATTCTTCAATAATTACTACAAGATTTTGATTCACACGCCTAATGAAATTAAAGGAAAATAAATTGAAAAAATTAAAATAAAAACACCTAATAAATTACAAATAATTTAGATAAAGCCGGATAATTTATTGATTTGTGCATAATTCATTCTGTAACTAATTTATTAATAATAAGCGAGAATTCCATAGAATAGTTCTTAATTCATCAAAAGCTAAGTAAATTTCAGCGAAAATTATAAAATTTTGAAATTTCATGCTTTTCAACGATTTTTTTAGGAATTATCTTTTAGCATCACCTCTCGTCGGATTCTTCTGCATGTTGTGTTTTCCGTTTCACGATTCTCTCCCAAATGTTTGCTGTACTAAATTTTATTATATTAATATGCGATCGCAATTTACAAAGTATTACGTATTATAAAAAAGCTTTCGTTGCTTTTCAATATATATATTTAAAAATTACTTTAAATTTTACCCTTCAATATTTAATTTATATACTTCTATGCGTGAATTGTTTACTACTTGTATTTGATACTGTAATGAATACACTTTTAACTGGTTTTTTCGATTAACAATAAATTAAGGAATTTTAATTATTATCTATCCACAATTTGTAAAGTAAATTTTTAATTCTCATAACTTACTAAATTACTCATAACTCATACTCATAAAACATAATTTATTAAATAAATACATGTACACTAATTGAATGATTTCTAGCTTAAAGCTTTTTATGCATAAACTTTGTTATAAAAATCATAAGCAAGTTAGAATAGATTTTCTCTGCAAAACATTGCACACTTGAAATATTAATGGGAAAAAGGTCGCAAATAATCATAAAATCATCGCGAAAGGAAAATTTGGGCTATTTCTCTTAAAAATAAACATCTGTTCTGGATCAATTATCGTTTGCGTCAATTAGCACGCTGAAAGTACGTGTATCTAGCGCTGATAGTGCCAATACACAAAGATTTTTGTACAAATAAATACGCAGTCACACGTGTGAGTTTAAAAATTCAATAGGCATGCGAAGCAGTCGAGACTTTTCCCGGACAACTGCGAAAAGCCGACAACCCGCAATCAGGATGTCTGACCGCACTCAGTTATTAATCACTGTAGTCAAGTCATGATGCTGGATGCTGGACCCTGGATGTTAGATATTGAATCTTGGAGTAGAGCAGAAAAATCAATTAGGAGACTCCCGAGTGGGCGAGTGTATCGTGACTCGATTGAGAAATACTGAGATCTAGTAGATCACTTTTCAATATTCGACGCTGGCCATTCCACCGGCCCTGTAAACTATTTAAACGGGACTTTAAACAAGTCTTGTACCTTGGATCGTTTTCAAAAATGCATTCCATTTCCTTGTCTTGCATTTTACTGTATTTTACAAACTACATTATCTAACTCTATTATCGAGTGAGACTATTGCTCTATTGGCGACATAATTTAAACTTCTTCTTTTTACTCAAGATTCAAATGTATTATTTAAAATATTTTTTTAGGAATTATCTATTGTTCATATTGCATTACCATATTGTATTCTTTATCAATAATAATCTATTGATCATTCTGATTAAGTAAATTTATGTTAAGTAAATACTCCTATAAAGTCTAATTTATATAACATTAAATTATTATTAAATTGAACGATAATCGCATAACCATGTATAATCAATTTATGCTTTCAAAGAGTATTATTATGAGTATGAACAATATAAATTAAACATTATTTAATGATGAAATAGTACTTTGATAATTGTAAATTTCATTAATATGGAAAAATGTTTAAGAATTTATTTGTTGGAGGCAAGTCTCACAATAAATTAGTAATTGTTATAAAATATTGAAGTACACTACCAATTTTAAATAATTTAAATGTAAAGTTAATACAAATAATTCTTAGCAAGTGTATACAGAAATTTTCCCAACGCTATTTTTTAAAGTCATGATTTAAAAAATGTTTAGTCTTGTCTAGAAAGCTTAAAATATAGAATCTTTACTACATACACCGTTTATTATAATTTTACAAGTTGAATATAAAATAAAAATATATAAAGTGTGGAAGAGGAAGATGTATTGAACTCAAGAAAAACTTTATTTAATCATATCATAAAATAATCATAATCATGTCATATCATTGCAAAAAGTAAGAATGTCAAGATCAATTTTTTTAAATTTAAAGAATTGAATTAATCGATCATATAATTTTACTGACTTTGAAATATAGAGTGTAAAAGGTATAATTTAGATTTAATTGAGTTGATTGATAAATAACATTCAATTTACAAGAACATGTTTAAAGAGCAGTCTACACATATATTTAATAACTTTATTAATAATAAACTTTAGTTGTATATTATGAGAGAAAGTATTCAAACAATTCCCTACATAATAATTTTTACATTTAAATAATGAAAATTTTATTATACAATAATTAAATTAACCTTGCAATTTATAAATTATTTAACAACTTTTATATACTATATATATATATGTTATTAGAAATACTATTTTAACATTTATGAAATCTTCATAATCATACTTACCGGTAAGAAAATGTATTATATTTGTCTGAAAATTAAAACAAGTAAGGGATATTTTTAATGATTTATTGCTATATTTATTATATCATTTATCATTCGATAAATATTTTTCCTATAATTTCAAATATTTAATTTTGAATAAATTCCAATTTTGAATTTTCTATGATTAAATAAAAAAACAATAAATCGGTACTTTATTGTAAATATTATATTTATTGCACCATTAGTAATTTTGCTTACAAACACTATAGTGATGATAAAATACTATAAAAGAAATATAAAGTATAAATAAAAATGTTTAGTATCTTGTGCAAGAGATCAGTATTTCTTCTCGAGTATACAATAAGTAGCCAATAAATATTAATCTACGATATACTCCGAGTCCTCTGTTCTTTAAAAAAGTAAAATACACACACACACACACACACACACACACACACACACACACATATATTCGCCATATACATTTTTAAAAAAGCAAAAATTTGCTCATGAAAAATGAATGGTTAACAGTGTGAAAAATTGATCATGAATGAAGAAAATAGAAAAAAATTGCAAGAGGCTCGGAACACCTGTGTATGCTCATGCCGAGATCATCCGCGCCTACACTCTCAAACAGACGTAAAAAAATGTGTGTGCGCAAGTGAGAGAAGCGTAAAGAAAAGAGGAGGGAGCGTGTAATGTAATCGAGTGTATACCTCATGCATGAATGAAAAACGACCAGTTCCTCATACCCTGTATACGAATAATCTCGACAATTCTCTCTCTCTCTCTCTCTCTCTCTCTCTCTCGCTCTCTCCTTGCACTTGCGCGTGTCGGCATGCCAAGAGGTGAGTTCTTCTCGGCTCGCTTCCATACGTTCACGCTTTTTGTATCTTGTGGGCACATGCGTCTCGATCAATGGACCAAAGATCGAGGCTCTTTCCTACAAAACGTCGATCGGGCGCTTTTTTTTTGTTTCTGAAATTTCGTGAAAGCCAGGGAGTTGATTTTTAATTTTTTATTCCTATCACGCCATCGTACAAAAAGGATATACTTATTTAATTTTTGAATTGACAGTTAATCCCTGTAATTGTCAAATTGACCAATTTTTTTTAATCGACAAGTATAAAATCTAAGTATAAAAAATATAAATATCGATATATACTTTAAATTAATAAAATAGTGACAATTATTTTGAAACGTGCTCTTTAAAATGTTGTCGTATACTCTTTTTGTTTTTATAAAAGTATTTCAATTACAGGCTTGAAAGTAATTGAGAATTTTAATAGATTTTCATGTATACTTAGCGGTTATATCTTATTAACAGATTTATATTAATTTATAATGAATACTGATAGTATCGTAATAATGACTTCGATATCAACTTATAGAAAATTCAATTTATGAATTTAATTGCCTTTATATCTTTAAGAAAATGATTACATTTAAGGAAA
The DNA here is from genome assembly GCA_018907245.1 of Eupristina koningsbergeri. Taxonomy (NCBI): domain Eukaryota; kingdom Metazoa; phylum Arthropoda; class Insecta; order Hymenoptera; family Agaonidae; genus Eupristina; species Eupristina koningsbergeri. Next base: position 2,152,806 of record JACCHV010000035.1, read on the forward strand.
TTTTTTTATTTTATTTATTTTATTTTTTGTTTTTTTTGTTTTTTTGTATAAAATATTTAATAATATTTAATATCAACTATAATTTATACAGGATAGTTATGCTTTAAAAAAATTAAAATTCTCTTAATCTTAAAAAACGCAAAAATTTGGTATTTTTTGTTTTATATTTAATAATGTGCCTCTAGAAAATTTTAAATTTGATAACGTATGGCTTTTGATAATTTAAGGGAAAAATATCAGATGTTGATGCAAAATTATTAAAAAATATTTAATTTTAATTTAGTTTTAATTTAACGGGATTTAACAAAAATTCTTCCTAATGATTCAGGTGTTGGAAAGTTGGAAATTACCTTTATGACCAAGCATTTGATTAAAAACTATTGTGCAAGAGATTGATTCTTGTCCAAGAGAATGATGAATATTATTACTTGTCTTATTATTTTTTTGATTGACAACGCGTAACGATGTCCCGTCATTCGCTTGCGTCCAAAGCTCAAACAAGATGATCATGAAAATCAACTCCCTCGCCATCTTGACAAAATGGATGCACAATAATACATCAGAGTAACCGTGCCGATGATTTCTTCTATTTATAGTTTAAGAGGTGTCGGTTTCGCTTGGAGGTTCACGCTGCGATACTTATTGCTGCTCGATAAATATTATTTAATGATCAGAATATAGCGCTCGAAAGTGTAAACGAGCCTTTCAACGGTCGTCGCATCGATTTCGCCTCACACGCAACTCTTGCATACGCGGCGTCAATTCATCTGCAGACTCTATTTACGATCATTTGGACGTCGATCATCTCTTCCTTATATTTCATGAAATTGTTCGAGCCGAGTCTTGCAATTTTCACGTGAGCACGCGTAATCCAATGGCCCCAATCTCGGCATTTTTAACCAATTTCAACTGCAATTGATGGTGTTTCCTTTCTTTCTACCTTCCATAGACGTCCTTTACCTCCTTCCATTTTTTGTCTTGACATCTTTTATTATGTTCCCTACCTTTTGTAGGAGATCGTTATCAATTTTTTCGCAGTCATCAGGAATTTTGATTGACTTTACAATTTTCCTCAGTAGTTAAATTTATATAAAGATTGTAAAGCCAAGTTTATACCAGTAAATGCTTTATTATTATTCAGCAATAATGTTCTTATAATAAGCCGTATTGGAATTTTATATTTTACACATTATTATCAACTATATTAGTTAATTAAAAAAAAACATTTTTATATTTAATTTTCTTCGTAGAAGAATTTACTAATAAGATAATGCCTGCGTTCATGCATTATCTTTAAAAATAATATTAAGTTAAAATTTTCTGATTAATTTTAAGTAACTTGAAATAAATATACCCTTTATTCTGATATCATGCACTTACATCAGTTTAGAGGCAAATAATGTGCTGTCAGTGAAGATGTATGTTTGAGAAGTCACACAACATTCACCTATACAATACAACTTATCAATTTTCTCGTAGTTGCTTTATTTTAAAGTTTTGATAATTATTCAATGGGTTTTAAATAAATTTTTAATAAACATCAATAAAACACGAAACATAATAATTTATGAATTATTATTTTCGTAAAAATATATTACGTACAATTTTTTAAAAAATATTTTCTTTATAAAATAAATAATTAAATGTTATTCGTACTTTAAAAAATTTTCTTTTTTCATATAAAAATATCAGCTTGTTTAGTTATTTAGCTTTGTTTAGTTATGTTTTTTAGCTTATATTCATCGTGAATACAATGTTTTCATTGTATATAATATACAGTACGTATAGTATACTTATATAATATATTATATACTATTATAATATTAAAATTTATAAAAAGAAAATGGCATTCAAAATTCTTCCTAAAAAGTAAAAGATATTTTATAAGTAATTGCAGTATAAGCTACATTGATCTTGTACATTTATATTAAAGGTAAATTTTATAAACAGTGATAGCTATAATACTCTGTTGAATAAAAATAAAACTCTGGTTATATTGAATCTGCAAGAATAGCTTTAAACAATTTTTCTTTGAAGAATAATTTCTTCAGTTAATCCTGCTTGAGCAGTACTTGGTCTACAAACAAAACTAACACAATTTCGCGCGAGTAGGCGTCGCGTCGACGTCGACGTCGTCGTCGTCGTCGTCGTCGTCGTCGTCGTCGCCATCGTCGACGTGCTGGTAGTGGGTCAGGTCACCGACATCAAGATCCGCCTTTCGTCTACTGATTTCCACCTCTTAGATTTTATCTCTACAACCGCATATGCGGATTCGCGGATATACGGATGTGAGCTCCGGCACCGTTCTTAGACCCAGGAATTTCCAAGCTGCGAGAGTTGAGATTTATTTTCAACTCCTATAAACGCATAGAACTTTAGTTTGCCAAACTTTTGTATATTCTTGCCTTCAAATTGAAAAATGATGGACAATGCGAGATTTTAACACTTTGAAAGCTGCTTAGCAACACTGTGAGTTATACATCGTTTGTTGCAACTATGGAGAAAGATACAATACCATCATTAAATAGCACCTACACTGGCATTTATTTATACAGATGACCGATCTACGATATGATTCTTAATCCGTATTTATATATTTGTCAATATTAATTTCACATTAATAAATAATTTTTCTGAAAAAATCCATCGAAACAAATCATTTTGCAAACGCTTGTAATGTAATTATTTTTTTAAGCTTAATTGAAACGTGGAATATAAATCATTTGCGATTCACATTTTATTATTTATATTTAAATAAATAAAGAAAAAAAATTTTATCTAGAAATGTTAAAGTAAAAATTGAAACTAATATTAGCAAGCATCATAAAAATTAATATATTGTAATTGAACAGTTGTTGCAATCAATTACGAAAAATTATGTTTTAAACATTTTAGTTTTTTTTTTTTTTAAATAAGTTTTATGTCCACAAGTGAAAACGGAGTATAATAACTAAATAATAATAACTTTGTATATAAATTATATATACGTTTCATATCTACAAATGTAATTTATTAAATGCATTTAATAAATATAGTAAACCATAAATGTTTACGATGAAAATTTAGAATTTATACTTTTCCTATGAAAGAATTTTATTATTTCTTTAACACGTATTAAATCTCATTTAGTAATATGACTTTAAAAATTATTTTAAAAGATTAAACACGTTTATGAAACAAAGTTTATATGAAAACCTGAAATAGTTATTTATGAGATGAAAATGTTTATACAATATTACAAAACTATTCATCTACAATAAATTAAGTCATTAAAATTATTATAATATAAAATTTAGTTAATCTTTGAATAATATATTATTTATATAATTAAATTTATTTTTGATCAATATAATTCTAATTAAAACTTATTGCTCTCCTATAAAAACTTTAAATAATATATAAATAATTGACCAATTAAAATAATTCAATGTTTTTTAGCACCTGATTTTTGGCTAAAATTAACATTTCGATGGAAATACAATGTTTGACAAAGGGGAGCAAGGAACAAAAATATAATATCAGAATCAAATCTGTGAAAGTCTCTTTAATAGAGTATTCAAGTCCGTATTAAATGCAGTTTTATAAAATTTTCAATGGATCTTTTAACGCTATAATTCATTGTTTCCGGTTGCAAAACCTTTCGCTTTGCTCCAAACTCGTTTGCAGGATCGTCGAAAAAAAAAATATATCACCATCATTCCTCCAAATACGGAAAGGTACAACGAAAATTCCGAAGAAAGTCAATAAAGCCTACGCACGATCCACGAAAAAGAAAATTCCTCAAAGTAAATCTCTTCGTTCCTAATCGCAATCGAGCCCCTCTCACTTGAAAACTATTTTTTGTTGTTTTTTTTCGGTTTGTCGAGCACACAGACGCTGGCAGTGGTCGTGCGAAACCCAAACGAGGATTTTCTCGAACACATAGGCACATGGACACGTGTGTAGGCGTACCGGAAGTCTTCCTTTCTAGAGGTGCTCAACTCGCTCAATGATCAGACGAATACGCATTTAAGTGTGTTTAGGACCATTACAATGTACACACGTCGCCTTTTTCAACGAGTGAGAAAAGTACATCGTGACGTTTATTGCTCGAGAAAATTGTGTGGTATTGATTGTTATGATTTAGTGATATTAAGGCTCTACTTATAAAACATGTAATTATGCAGTGTTAAATCATTGCTAATAATGCGAAAATTGAATACAGTTAAATGAATGTAAAGTTTTCAAAATTAAATGCATTGAAATTACTTAATGAATCATTATTTAATGTTAAATTAAATATCTCAATATCCATTATTGTAGCGAAGATGTACAGATGGATATTGGCAATGTTTCAATAAATGATTATCATATCTTCTTTAGCTTTTTAATATTCCTATACTTTGTATTAACTTGTATGTATACTTATGTGTTATAATTACAAATAAAGAGTGCTCTTATTACTGCTGTATTATCCTTACAAAAAAAAAAAATATTAATAGGAATAAAAATACTGCAATGAAAGTGAATTCATTAAAATGAGAATTTAATGTAATAAAATGCATTTAAATTGCCATTATTTTAAATTGTAATCTGATCGATTGGATGAGTCTCATAATGAAAAATTTTATGCACGAGAATATCTAAGGACATCGTCACAAATACGAAGGTGTTTCGGACGTCTCTATTACATAACTCGACACGAATTACTAAATCTGTGGTGTGAAAACAGCTCCTGGGAAATTCGATATCTTGATTCTTCTAGCATACAAATATTACTTTCTTTTATACATAGATAAACAACGTAATTAGCCAGGTGAACACGATAGTTAAACATTTAAAGATAATAATAGGTATTGAACAATCGTGTTTTTCAAATAAATGTGAAAAGCAGCAACTAAAATAATCACTGGTCGTTATGTGCTCGTATCCATTGTGTACGATTCTCGATTTCTACTGCGTATTATTAAGCTTCTTATTCTAGAAAGTGGCGAAAATTGAATATATTCAATGATATGCAATAAATATTATGTATTAAGTACAGCTGATGCACAGCAAAAACAAGACTTAATATTATGTACTCCTGCCTGATATTACAGCTTGTATTAATGCAAGAAAGACTCATCGATCATTTCAAATCAAATGGAAATAAAAGATGTTCTAATAACAGATTTCAACATCTAGACAAACAAAATCTCTAAAACTTCCCACAGACCAAATCCTACTAGCTTGATATTATCAATGTTCTTACTAATTACACGCGATATTATCGTTTATTAAGAAACAAGATGAAATAATCTTTAACGACAATATTATCAATTAACTTCATTTGTGAGAAATTGTGATTTACTTCTATAATTACAGAAGAAGTTTTAAACTTGACTAAGCCAACCTTAAGTACTATCCAATATATTTTCTTTTTTTTCTCATATTGTATTCCGTTTTGAATATTAAACAATTTTTTAAAATAAAAAAACAAAAGCATTGATAAAAAAGTAACTATTTTTGTGATGTCAATACTTGATTGTAAAAAATATATTAACTGGCATTAAACTGACACTGATATCACACCAATAAATAGGCTTGAAAGGCAACTTAAATTAGCAACAATGGTCATTTTTTTTGTTATAATAAAAAGCAGGTACTGAAGTTATATTCAATATACCATAAAGAATTATAATAGAAAATTTTAAATTGCATATTCTATTCTTCTTGCAAAAAAAAAAATTTTATAAATCCATTTTTCGATTTTGAAAATTTGTAACTGTATCAATATAATTAAATGGCATTTTATTATCACGTATTTTACAGAAACTTGGATTGTCATTAAACAAGTATACAGTCAATATGTATACATATTTAATAAGGAGTAATAATTAAAGTGTAAACTATTTCTTAAATATGACAAATTAGTAACAGAAGAAACCAACAAGAAAAAAAAAACACTTTACCAATTAAAACTTTTTACAAAGTAATAAATTTAATAGAGTTCAAAAAGTAAAAAAAGATAAGGATAAAAAAAATCCAATAAATTGAATTATAACTCAATATATAATTTAAAAATGAATAAAAACCACATAAGACGGCTTTATCGACTATACCAATCACAAAATCATTAAGTCAATAATGAATTCTCATTGGAAAGATCCTTATATAAAAAATATAAATAAAATCTACTCTTACAAGAGGCTCTAATCTATTAGTGCAAATGTTTATGAACAATTGACGCCCGAAGGATAAGATTGATCGCGTACCTCCTACTAAAGATTCCTCTCCCCCGTCCCCTTGGAGAAAAATAAAATCACAAGTAAAATCTAAAAGGGAGTTCGCGGCACGTGCTCGGATCATCCTTAACAAACATAAATACCCGGGTGCCCGAGCATTTTCTATCTTTTATTAAATTTATCTTTAATGATTTATATTTCATAAGTACCAAAGGATCGTTTACACATGAGCTTGTAATCTAGACATATGTTGCACATTTAAGCTTGGCAAGTACACTCCCAAATGTATTATAAAGATAATTATGATAACGCAAATTTTATACACTATGCTCATAATGCAAATAAACAAAACTTCTTTATCATAATTTTTTTTTTGCATTAAGAATTAAATAACATTATACGCCGCGAATTAGACTTATTTTACTTTTGATTGGAGAAAAATTTATTTATCATTGAATATTTTGTTGTTAATACATTGTTTTATTAATTCATATTAATACATTTTAAATTCACTTTTGTTTACAAGTAAATTTGTATCTTTGAATTTGAATTTATAAACTATATAGTATGGAATAAATTCTGATTTTCCTCTATCATATAATCACACAATCTTATATTTTTTTCAATTTTTTATAAATATATTTTAAAAAATACATTTATTAAATTAGAATATAATATTGATTATTTTTATAAAAATTGATATAAAACATACACTGTTAGTTGATATAAAACATACACTGATTTTTCTCTCCGTGGTAATATGTATTCAATGTTTTTGCTTTTCCTTTCTTTTTTAACACAAATTTCACCTTTATACGTATTTTATTATAATTTTTATTACTTTTACTGGTAAAATTATCAGTAATTTTGTATCTGCTTAGATACCCAATAATACAGTAATAATTAATCTTTATATTCGTGCTTAATCAATCATTTATTTTACGCCCATTTATCATACTTTTAAGATTTACATTGAATTATATTTACATAAAAAAAAATTTTTCTTGTAATTATCAAAAGATATTTAGTGCATTATTTTAATTTATATTTCATAAATCCATAAATTTCATCTTTTTTTTTTAAAGTTTTTCTATAACTATCCTTCCACCTATTACGAATGACTCTTTGGTTTTTCGTAACTACATCAATAAAATAGAAGTAATCCGTATTGCATATAAAAATACACGAGTTATGTATTATCATAGAACACCATTAAACTTTAGTATAATTTCATTATTATTATTAATATAATGATTATATTATCAATGTATGATCAAATTTTCTATTTAAATATTTATACAAATGAAAATTGAAATAAACTAATGTCTCCAATAAAAAAAAGTATCTATTATTAATCTTTTAACTTCTTTAATCTTATCTCTAATCTTATACTGATCGTTTTTTTTTTACAAGACTATCATTTTTAAGTATTTGCATATTACCTTCTTAAATTATTAATATTCTCTTGATATAATTAGTTGACTTTTGCGACTTTCTAAAAATTGTATCAATTTCATATTTAGTATTTACTATATTTATTAAAGTTACATTCCTATACCACATAAATTGGTTTATAAATTATAATCTAACTTCATAATGAACAGTATAATATGAACATAAATATATATAATTTCGGCAGTATGAGAATTCCAAGGACAAACTCTGCTTTTTATAAATTACCTTTAAATATGTTGTTTATGAAAGAAGACGAGACTACGACTTACATCTTTCTTTCGGCCTTATGAATGAATAAGTGTTGTGCGTAAAAACAATAATATATTTAATGCACGTAAGACACCATATTGCTCTGTGCATCAGCCAACGTAGCACATGGTCTACAAAGTTTATCGCAGTAGAATTCTTTTTCTCTCTTTTTTTTTTTTATTTTTTTTTTTTCTTACTCCTCTTAAGGGGCTTGCATGACTTCGTGGCAATATTGCCGCTTTGAAATGGCGATCAACTTGACGGTAAAATAAACAATAGCATCAGTTTTACGATGGAAAATAATAATTTGTTACTTTATATACTGTTGTAACTGTACCAAATGACTTAGTTCCGTAAAAGATATTCGGCAAAATTCATTTAGACAATGCAATTTTTGCGCAAATTTTAAAGCTTATTAGAAGGACAAGATGTTGTGCTATTAAAAAAAATATTATTAATAGCAATTTGAAGTCAATCATAACAAATTCTTATAAAAATAAATTAAAAATATATATATTTTTTTTTAATCGATAATAATTATAAAGATTATATGAACATCGTGTTTATTTTGGCTAAAGGCGCACGATAGAACAAAATCACATTTAAAAGAATAATAAAGCAAAGAAAAAAGATAGAATAGATAAGAGAGTACATACATGTACATATATTCATACAAGATTTAACTGGCTAGCGATGTGTAGCATCAAACTAACGCACACAAGATCATATTTTTATATAAACAATAAGGAATTATTTTATTTTTACTTGTAACGAATATAATATATTATTATCATTATTATTGACGTTATTATTATGAAAAAAATTTGAAATAATTGTTATAAATGTAATAAGTATTTTAATAAGTTGGTAAATACATAAAAATATTTTACATCAATTATGTAATGTTTGGAACGCAAATATATTATTGAACCATTATCTTAACTTGGAAAATTATGACATTAATAGACAAAAATTAATTTTTCAGGAATACACAGTATTGTATATTCAATAATAGCTTTTGTCTCTGTTCACCATACATTTCAAACTCTATGAAATGTAGTTTTATAATCTTTGAAATCTTTGTACCACAAACATTCATATATTGCTATGGTTTCTAGAAAATTGTCTAGTGTGTATTAATAAAAGAAGAAAAAAAAACTGTATCCAAATATATAAATTAAAATTTAATTTAAAATGATAGTTTATAGAAATCTAACACATACAGAATCTCGATTATTTATTTTCAAAGATGTAGAGATAAATAGGAAAGAATTACTTTTAAAGAAACTAATTGCACAAAACTATGTCTACAGAAATCCTTTTTTGTATACGCGCGCGCGCGCGTGTGCGCGTGTGTGTGTGTGTGTACGAGCACGTGTGTATATTTATTTTAGAACTTTTATGAGATTGAGAATCATTACAAGTATCGTAAAATGAACTGGTCAGCTTTCCATTATCAAAGAGTGTAACTATTTTATTGAATGCAATTATACCTACTGCTTGCTACTTCTTGTGATTTGACGTTTTTATTATTTATCTGTTTTTATCCAATCCATTTTTCAATTATAGTTAAGCAGATTCAATTTGTCGCGGATTGAATATTAGAATAAAAAAATAATGAAAAATGGAGAGCATTGAATGTTACGCTAAGCCATTCGAGTTTGCCAATATTCTCTTGAATAAAATAAAGTTAAATGTATTAATAATACCACTAAGCTCTTCGGTAATCAGAGTTTATTGTAATATTTACTTGGAAATTAGTCGATAGAAAAATACGCGAAGGATACGGATAAATTGAAACACAAGTCCGTCTAATGGCGCGCTGAGGCGTTAAAACCCATTCGCATTTAAAATAAGAGCAGTCGTGAAAATTCTCGATCCTGATTGCCCGAGTTCGAAATCGCTCGGCGATGAAATCACGGATAATCGAGGCGCGACCCTCGACCCGCGACCCGCGACCCGCGGAACTCGACGTTGACCGACACTTCGACTCGGCACCGCTCCTCCTGCACTCGCAAACTCCACCTCTCGCCACGTCTAATTCCACACAGTTTCCGTAAAGCCCCATATATTGTCAAATTGTCCCTTGGCCCTTGGAGCATTTCAATGGAGGATCGTAATTAATTCCTCTGCTGTTATCACTCGCTCGAGTTGAGGCGCGTGTGTCTATCAATCAGCACCACAAAAAAAAAAAAAAAACAAAAAACAAAAAACAATACGAACGGTAATCCGAAACAATCAACTTATTCGATTTAATGGAAAATTGATAATTTATAGCACATGACACTTTGTACGCGTGGTCCCACCCATACAATATAACTTTACATTTATAAATTATTTTTTATTAGGAAATGAAAAAAAAGAAGAAAAAAATATAATATATCCATGGAAAATGAAATGAATAATTTTAAATATTTTTTCATAAACTATGCTCTATAAGCGCTAGACGAAATCACTCTTTGAACTAATACAATAAACACAATTACTATGTATTTCTTAAAATGATAAAAGAATTAAACTCTTACTAGTACATCTATTGCTCATTTAATGTCAATATATTCCGATAACTATTTAGATGCACGATATATGAAATTTACAATTCAAATGGAAAATACAATGTTTAAAATTATTACTTATTCAATCAATATTATTTAAGTATTAAGCATTTTTGCAACTCGTAAAACAGAGAAAAAAGAAACAGAAAAAAAACAGAATCTATTCGATCCTTTTTACGACGTTTTTTTACCAACAACTACTCTGTTTTTAAACATTGGATAGAAATGAAACAATGACTACAAAAAAAAATAAAAAAAATACAAACTTCAAATCATCATAAATCAATATTATAAATTTCATTTCAGTGAGTTACATTCAAACCAATAAACCATTCACACATACATGGACTAATAACAATTTATTAAATATTTAATCATACTTATAACAAAAATATTACATAGAACAAGAAGAAAAAAACACCAATTTTATTTCTTTTTTGTGTTGCTCATAACTATATTCTACGAGTATAAAATAACAATTTCACTATGAATTTAGATTACGTGATTTGATTTTTGTCATAGTTAAGTAAATATAAATAATAATCTTTGTATTTAAAATTTTTAAGAAGATACGTTATGCAAATCAAATTATAGATTTCTCATCTATATTTTAAAATAGAAAAATACAATTTTAAAATATGAAATTTATTTATATTTATTAATTTTTATACTAAATTTAAAGAATTTAGTGACAGAATTTCAAAATATATTAAAAATTTATTCAATATTTGTATATCATTTTAATTTATGGAAAACAGCTAAATTATCTTTTTATTCGGTGATAATGAGCGTAATTATTGTTTTAAAATGTCTTGTTATTTAATAAAAAAAAATAATATTTTTAAAATTTACGTGCAGTTTTATTAATAATACTAATATTTAGCGCCACGCAAAGAATAAATTCTAAGCAATATTCAGCATAAAATTAAAATTAGTTATAGTATGAAATACATTATGTAGATGAATACAGGTAAATATTATTACTATTATTATTATTACTATTATTATTATTATTCTTATTATTATTATTTTAAATGCTCAAGTGCATCTTATGCGTAACACTTACAACTAAGTTCTGTATTAAAAGTGTACAATGTGTTTTTCATTTTGTGATTAAAAAAAAAAAAAAAAAAAAAAAAAATTACCAGGCACTTTTCATTAAGAGAAAAAGAAAAAACAATTTAAATAAATGAAACAGTGAGCTATTCAGAATATAAAACTTTATATTTTGAAATATTTATTCAAAATTTAATTTTTCGTACGCAACATTTAAAGCCCAGCAATTCATCTCCCAGTGAATTAATTATTTTATTCGAATTGTGAATGAATGAACGTGTACAATGAAAAATTAAAAAAATGTAATATTTCATTAAAATCCTTTTGGATTTTTTGAATGAATGATGTTGTATTTACGTAAATAATTACGTATATTTACTCAGCGAGTACCTTTTCGTTAGTTTTACGATCTTGAAGAGCAAAAATAATAAAATTTACCATCCTCTATGCCAAAGTATTCTCTTCATGCTTTTGCACCTTAGTCATTGAACAGGCTACCATTTTTAAAGCAATAACTTGTATACGACCTTTTAAAGCAAACCAGTTCTGTTGGTGCTCTAGAACTGCTTTTCTGCGTATTACAACGCTATATTTTATAGTGTACCGAAAATTTTTGTTTCAAATAGATTGTACGCATGCGTTAAACCAAAAATTATTGCCAATTTTTTCAGAAAAATTATTCGTCTTTCTTAAACTGTATATTTTCCTAATCCATTGCTCATATGCAAAAAATTCGTATTCAAAATACAGCCCTTTGTACATAAGTTGAATTATTAAAAACAACTTAGTACTCTGTACTTAATAATATAGAATACAAATTTTTAATTATTTAGACGATAACAATTTGTTCCATGAATTTGATAAAAACTTATATTTACTTGTGAGGCTCATTAAAATAAAAGACAAACCATACGTTAAAGATTTTCAAAATCATTTTCTTTATCAAACGACGTCATTACTAATATAATTTTTCAAAATTATACAATTACATCAATGTAATTAGCTTCATACGTGTTGTGCAATTGATCTATGATTAGTTCAATTTATTGTTTCCGATCAAGCTGTAAAATATAAAAATATTTACCACCCTATGAATTATCTAATCGCAAATATGATATTTAATTTTGACACAAACATTCGAGAATAAAATGTTGTTGTTGCTATTTTCAAGATTATAGATACTTGGAAAACTACTGAGCTTAAACTTATTTTCAATGTCTCATTTGCAAATAAATTATAATTGAATTAAAAGTTAATGTTTTCTCGTCATCAATTGAAACATTTAATACATGAATATTTTATTATTTAAAAAATTATTTTTACAAATATTAATATTTAAAGTTGGAATATATTTAATTTTTCAACAGAGACATCAATTTAGTTTCCACACATTATTGCATTTATCTTCAGTAGTGAATTATGGCTTCATTTTTAATATATTTCTTAATATTATCCGTTGAATTCGCGTCGGTGTGTAAAAATGTTTTATAGATTATAATTTATTAATATAAAGTTATATTATCATAATGCTTACCTTGACTTTTTTTTAATTTTCTGTACCATGTATTAACAATAGCGACCATTAGAAACATTATACAAGAATATATGTATTTTTACAAAATAATTAACAATGAAGTTTTGTTTAATGAAGTTAATGAAGTACCTATTTTGTCCTTTGCATAATATTATTCGCAAGGCAATATTGATTAAATATTATATCATTGTTGTATTATAATTTATATATTCATCGATCACAATAATAAATTAAAAGTCGATTTCATGAATTGAATAAAAAATAATTACTCTAGCGGCACCCATTAATAAAATATATCGAGCCTCAAATAAAACTAGAATAGTCGGTTCAATGCATTGCTAAATCAATTGGCAGCAATTTATTGTTCCGGTAACAGCATTTTTCATCGCCATCTTGATCATACGCACATGAACTTGTAAATTTCTCGACAATTCATCGAGCCATGTAAATAAGCCTTTCAAGAAATACGTGTGAACTATTTGAGTGCTCACGAATAGCTAAGCCTAACTAAACTAAAGTGGAAGCTTTCACGGGGTATAAAAGAAAGACTGTTACGTCTGAATGAAATACCCGAGATTCAAAGTACGTCATGCGAATTGAAAGGAGATGGAGGAAAAATCCTGGCGAAACTAAAAAAGGCATTCCTCAATGTTACCGATATAATCTTCGCATGCACACGTTGGCTCTGCGCTTCCGACGAGAGAACTTTATCTTTTATGACTTACAATCATGAATGTGTAATTTCGTGTTTGTACGAGTAATCTCTCGGCCTCTTTGCTCCACGAAATTTAAGGGATTTATCATCGTACTCGCTCACGTGCATAAATGTGTCCCGGACACAGCAGCATCTCCTTGGGTGAGGTGAGACGATTTTATCTCAGTTGGCGAGGAACGAATTTTTCAGGCAACTGTTAGTTTTGAGCTTAAAGGAAAATAATATCTTTTTTTATGAAAGAACACCGATATCGAGAGAACACCGTTGCTTCGCATTTTCCCAAACAAATCATTTCTAAATAAATAACCATCGGCATAAACAAATTCGTTGTTTCTTAAATTTTTCAATTAATAATCAAATGTTTCAATTCAATAAATCCTCATACCATAATACTTTGGAATACCATTAAAAAACAAAAAATTTATATTTATAAGATCAATTTTTTATCAATTAAATCTAATTAAATATTAATATACTAATTTCTAATTACGATTTTACATGTGCAATGCAATATTATGTTAAATATCGAGGACACTATGATTAAAATAATAAAATATTATACTTATTTTATCTTCGAAAAATATTATTTTAAAAATTGGCGTTTTAAATCTTTTACTTAATTATTAATGCTTATTGCGCCTTAACAATTAATAAAAATGATATAATCTAATACAAATGTACTTTTGCACCAATAAATTTAATAGTCATTAAAGAAATAATATTCATCTGTGTGGTATAAATAAATTACAAATTTACAAACAATTTTCTCTGATGAATAAAAAAAAAAATAATTCAAAATAAAATAATTTCAACGTTAAAACCTGTATTTTAGAAAATGTTGAAATGTACGAACGAGCAGCCCAAAAATGAAGGAGACGCGAAAAAAACTTTAAGGGAATAATTACTGGTGAGTTTTTAAAAAATTGGTCTGGAAACGAGAATGAGTTAAGCAGAGGAATCACATGGTGTTTGTCGTTGCTCATGGTGTACAGTTTAATGATGGCTGATTTATTCCTCAATAAATCGAAAACTGGTCAAGTATCACTTACTGCGTAATCTTACCTTTAAAACAGTCCTCGCTATCGAATCGCAACTGTCCTCTTCTATACGACACGCACAACTTTCCGTTTTATAAATGACCAAATTACAGACCCGGAACAGACATTATTTATATTCCCTTATACTATTATACTGGAAACAAGTAGAAAAAAAAACAAAACAAAGTTTCAAATGAGATCGACGGGAAAAAATGTGTCAATGATCTATTTTTATTGTACAGGGAAAGAACGATGTTATTGGTATAGTGAAGACGAGAAAAAAGGCTGTAATGCTAATTTTATATAAATTAAAACTTTAAATAATTTATTTAATTTATAAATCAGCACTTCATTTTTTAATTAAAATTTCTTAATTTCTCCATTCTAACGAAATCAATTTATTTTACGCATTAAATTTTTCTTGGGCATTATCAAAACTCTAACCAAATCTCGTATTTGTAGATGGATAAATAATTTCCACTAATTACAATATACCCTATAACCTGCATAATATTCATTTAAATTATTATAATTTTAAATAATATGAAATTGATGTAATTAAGTAATTAAAAAATTATTAATAAAGTTACTTAAATCTCGTTTCTTCTTTTGTTACAGCCTGTGGATGTAATATTCTGGGATCGATGTCTTCTTCTTGTGATATTGTCACTGGTCAATGTCTGTGCAAACTGAATATCATTGGCCGACAGTGTGACAAATGCTTAGTGAGCAATAAATTTCTTTTAATGTTAATAAATATTAAATAAATAATAAATATAATTTCTATAATTATACAATTTTATTTTAAATATCTTTGTGAATGAAATATCATTTTTATACATTGTTTGTTCATTATAGATAACATCGTAGTTTGTCACTATTGAATATTTTATTTTCAACAATGAATCTTAGTATTGACTTTAGATTTTTAATTATCTTAAGTTTATATAATTTTTTCTGTAATGAAGTTAAGCTTTTTAAAAAAATTTTTTGACCGCTTACCAATCATGAAAATTCAAAAATTCGTTATGACAGTGGAAAATTAATGGGAAACCGAGCTGTAGTCAATAAATAACTATTGTCCATTTGTTACAGGTAGATCATTGGGGCCTGTCCACGGGTTTGGGATGTTCTCCGTGTGGGTGTGACACCCTTGGCTCTCACAATGAGTCCTGCCACGATGTCACTGGGCAATGTCATTGTAAACAAGGTGTTGGTGGACTTCACTGTGATTCCTGCCTTCCTGGATTTTATGGGTTTTCTTTCAATGGCTGTCAACGTAAGACTCAATATTATTATTATTATTATTATTATTATTATTATTATTATTATTTGTCTTGAACTCTGTTATAACCCTTCACTTACCACAGATTCTTGCGACAAGATAACATTTTTATTTTATCAAAAGATATATTTCATCTCTCGTTTAATAGTAAAGACTACATAACTGAAGTTAAACTTGCGCAATAATTCTGCTACCAAGTTTTTCAAAATATGTTAATGAATAGAAAAGTTAAATTTCACAACAAGTGCTTGCATGTGCTCGTTCATGTATTTATAATTTTATGAAAATTTTTAATTTAATTAAATATTAATTATTATATAAAAATTTTAATTTTATAATGAGTATTGCATTTTCTTAATGATATTTATATAATACTTCAACATATTAGATGATAATTAAATGTTTACTCATTTATGCGTAAAATACTACAAAATAAGCAATAATACAAAAAGATTCTTGTTTTCTAAATTTACCTACAACCTAATTCCTTTCAACTCAAAGATATTATAATTGAAATTTTATTAATTTGCAAAACAATTTTAATATTACATTAATATTCAAAATCAATCAGATAAAGAAATATTTTAAATTAAGTTGAAAATATTGAAAAACTTTGGATGATGCAGAATTATTATACTATATAATGCTATATTATATTGTACATCCTAGACATAAATAATGAAAAACATTTTCCCTAAAGGTAAATTATTAATGTCTAGATCTTCAGTTTCCTTTATCTCTTAGTATCTGACTTAAAATCATAAAGGCTTAAGATATCTTGATCGAACTAGTTGGTATGAATATTTTGTGAAATGTGCTCAACTTACTGAATAAAGAAATTAACGATTTAATCAAAGAGGAAAATCGAATATTTACTACCTTTATATATTGAAATAGAATAATTAAAAATGTATTCGTACAATATATGGTTATTTTTTTATTTTTAAATAACATTACTATCGGTAATCTTAATTTAATATAATAAACACTAAAAATTTGTAATTTCAAATATATTGAAAACTATTAAAAATTTTATTTACAAACAGATAAGAAGCTTATGAATAAAATAGCTTTCACAAATGATAAAATGAATAATACATATATATTTTAAAAAAATTTAATATCCTTACTGTATTTTTTTTACTATTTCATCGACAGTAAAAAATAACACCTGAAATTATATTTAATTATTTCATATAAAACAATTAAATTTTGAATATAAATTAACTTGCAATCGAGATAGTCTAAACGCTTACCTCTAACTCATAAAATACTCTAAGAGTTATTTGTAAAAAAGTTCAACAACAAATTATAAAGCTCAATATGTGATTATGCGAAATGCCTTCCTTCAGTTTTGCAAATCGTACTAATTAAAAAAAACTACAGCATGCGAGCCCTGTGAGTTACCCGGACACGTGTGCGACATCAACAACGGACGGTGCTCCTGTCCGAGTCTGAGCTTCGGGGAGCGGTGCGACCGCTGTCGCCCTGGCAGCTACGACCTGAGACAGGGTCTAGGATGCCGAGCCTGCGGCTGCAGCGTCGCCGGTTCGCATAGGCAGCAGTGCTCGCCGCTCGATGGCCAGTGCTCCTGCCGTGAGGGCTTCACCGGGAGGAAGTGCGATCAGTGCGCCCTGGGACACTACGATTACCCGCGATGTAAACTCTGTAACTGCGACCCCCAGGGATCGCTTGGGGAATGCGATGACAAGGGACAGTGTCCTTGTAAGGTGAGTTCCACCGAAAGGAGCATCATTAACACGTCTTCGCAATTGATAAAACTATTTTTCTTTTTTCTTTAAATGAAGTATATAGGACGTTGCACAATAAATATAGATATTTACATCACTTTTCATTTCATTCGTTAAAATTTGTTTACATACTCAAACATTTATAAAACTTTTATTGAATTCAATTTCTACTTAATTAATGAGTAAGTCAATGAATAAACATTACCCTCATGGGAGCTAACTTTTTTATTGGAAAAAATTAATTATTATGATAGGCTTTCATTGCTACAAAATTATATTTCAACACATGTTACATAGGCTGTAATTTTTACTTAAATTGCTTGATGTTTATAACTTACAACACTTTTGATTTTTACATAATTTCATTTTCATTACAAGATAAAATATTAAATTTTTTTTTAAATCGTTATTTAACATTGATCTTGTTTAAATACAAGCATTCAAAATAATATTAAAATAATTAAATAAATATAATAAAAGTATAATATTAAATATAAATATAAGTAATAAATTATATCTCACTTTGCTATCGGTATCATGATTTAATATTTAAAGAATCATTTATAGGTAAAATTAATTCAAGTTCTTGATTATACATGCTTTCGATGTTCGATAGCGATTAAAAATCTTTACGTAGTTTTTTAATGAATAGGAAAAATTATTTAGCTTTGCTATTTTTCATTATTCTCAAAATTTTATTAAATTATAAAAAATTTCAAAGCTAAATTATTGTATTAAATTAACATAAATTAAATGTCAATAACCTTTATATACAAAACAGCAGATACTTACAATCATATGACACTACATATTTTAAAAAATTTATAAAATTAAGGAATTGCAAAAGATTGTTTAATAGAATGGATTATTTAGCTTTGTGCATTGTCTTATTCGAAAGCAGAGTGTAAAAAAAAAAATATTCTTAATATTTTATAAAACTTGAAACGAAGAATTAATAGAATTAATTATTTTTTTTTTTTAGAAATGATGATTCTATTGCATAAATTTTCAAAAATTATACAAGTAAGAGTCGGAAATACATGTACAGTAATTTTCAACAAATATATATATATATATATAATTATATTATTTTATTAATAATGCATTAATAAAATCTACATTTTTCTTTTTATACAGTTTAAATACCTACAACTTTTAAATTTTCTGATAAGAGTACCTTTAAGACCTAAAGTCAATGCTAGTATATAATCGGAAATGATACAATTCCAATCTCATTAAATTTTAATTCCCGCGCTGAAAAAAAAAACAAAACAAAACAACAAAACAATTAATCACTCGCGGAAATGGAAAAAATTAAAGTAAAAACCAGTTGAATGACAAATTTGTTTATGAGGTTGCATTGCGTGTATTTATCTAAAAATAATTCGCAACCGCTGACCCGGCAAAAATTCACCAAACAATTTTTGCATACTTTAAATTAAATGATTTATGGCCAAATAATTAAATTAAATGATGAAAATTATTCCAATAAAATGATTGCAAGCTGTATGTTTTTTGTCTTTTCGTCCCCGCTTGATTTTTCATTGCCCATTTTCCGCAGCCCAACGTAATTGGACAGCGGTGCAATCAATGCAAAGTGGGAACATTCGGATTGTCGGCGGATAATCCCAAAGGATGCACCGAGTGCTTTTGCTTCGGTCGAACAAGTACCTGTCGACAGGCTAGTCTTAGCTGGGGACAACGAAGGTTGCCAAGGCCTCGTGTTTTATACATCAATGACACTATTAACGATGTCGTTGTGAGTCCAAGTGTTATCTTACAAAACGTAAAAAATCTCAAGTGCACTGCCCTTATTTTTGACAATTTTTCTTTTTCTTTTTTTTTTTTGTTTTACTAAGCACGCTTTTTTGCTTAAATATTATTACCCAAAATGTAAAGGATAAATGCGAAGGCTTTAATCTGTCGAATTTAACCTCCGTGAACACCTTGGAGGTGCAACGAGGATTCACGCGGATCTACAATTGTTTTTTAGATTACAAATTATGGATCATCGATGGTCTTGCCGTTCTTCAACAGTGGATTAAACAAGACAAATACCCTTTACGTTATTCCTGGCACAGACGGCGACGTAACCCTACCCATGAATTTTTACCGTGAATTTCCCGTTTATTGGGAACTGCCAGAATCCTTTTTTAAAGATAAAGTAAGAACTATCTCGTACCTATAATATAAAATTAAAAAATTAATAGTATTTTTAAAATGTACATAAAATTATTTCCAAGATTATATCGTACGGCGGATTTCTTCGATTTACTACGATAACCGAAGGAGGATATGTCTTGCGATCTGGACATAGATTCCCTCACGTTCAGTTGCAGGGCAACGGAATTATTTTAGAATATTTTCCGCCTAATGCAAATAATGATAGCTGCTACGTTATAAGGTAATAATGTTATATATTACAAAATTAAAAATAAACAAATGCTGGAAATTTCTTCCGATGTTTTTAATAAGTATTTTTATTATTACTCTGATAGGTTTCATGAATCTCTGTGGCAATTAAGAAACAGACCGGATTTTAAAGTTACCAGAGAAATTTTAATGACAGCTTTGCAAAATGTGCAATATATCTTTGTGAAAGCGTCTGACTTTACCGACTTTACCAGGGCAACGTAAGTATAAATAAATTAAAATTATATGCGCTTTTACTGATCTTATTAGTGTGCATTCATACATCATTATAAAGCATGCTAATTCAATAAATGAAGCATTTAATATATATATATATATATATATATGAATAACTGAAAAATGGATATTCAGATGCCTATCGTCAGATACATTATGAACTTTCATACTTTTTTTACGCAGAGCATATTGAGAGTAATTTTACCAACATTAATTATATTTAATAAATTTTAGAGAAGACATGGCTGGCTTGATATTATTATTATTAAAGCTGTTGTTATTGAAATCAAAACAAAAGATTACATTTATTATACAACAAATATGTATTAACTTTTCAATGGATTATTTGAAATTAATATAAAAACTAATGTTTTTACATAAATAAATGATTCATAAAAAATTTATTTTAAATATTATTTTAAATATGCACTTAAATACTTATCTAATATTAATGCTGACAATACGAAGCACACACTTTGTACGTGTGTATACACGTATCAATAATATCAAAAAGTCCAAATTTTATCATATTACAGCTTTAAAAAACTAGTGGTATTACATTTACTTAAGCTGATCGTAATATTACTATTATTATTGATTAAAAAGTAATGTTTTTGTTAAATATATTTAGAAATAAATGTATCGTTTTTTGTTGTCATATTGCAATTCTTAAAATTTGAAAATCACGAGTAACCCATTATCTAATATAAGACATCGAAAAGAAAATGCACAAAAGCCTAAAAAGTTAACCGGAGATTATTCACGAATCCTTTAGCCTGTTGGAAGCATCAATGGATGCTGCGGTCCTGACAGCGACACATTCCCCACCTCTTGCCATCGGCGTCGAGCAGTGCGAATGTCCTGCCGAATACAATGGGACATCTTGTCAGGACCCTAGCCGGGGTTACTACAGATGGAGAGACAATAATGTCACTAATTTTAATAATTATATTGAGGTTATCGGCCGCGCCAAACGTTGTCAGTGCAACGGTCGCTCCGAAATCTGTGACCTCGAAACCGGACACTGCCTGGTAAGTTACATTGACTAAACAATAATTACATAATAATTATACAATAATTAGATAATGTATACAAGAATTATGTAATACATAATCAGTCGATTTTTTGTTGTACCTTGTAAATCTCCCGTATCTTAAAAATTCAACATTGCGCATCTCTTTGTTCAAAGCCAGTATTACAGTAAAACAGAAAATAGTGATATAATTTCATATAGTGGTATATTTAACATAAGAAAAATTGCATTAAGAGTTTGTATATAATTATTTTCTGTATTTATTATTAAAACGCATTTTATCCAAGTATTAATATCTTGGTGCATTTTCAAAAAATATTTTATTAGACAGATATTAAATTAAATTGTTTTAAATAAATAAAAATCTAAATAATAAACATCGCTGCAAATTAAAAACAAAATTTCAGAACTGCAGCGAAAATACAGCTGGCGTTTCTTGTGACGTTTGTGCAGAAAGTTTCTACGGTGATCCGAATTTGGGTGGATGCAAGGAATGCCCGTGTCCACAAACTGATAAAAAGTTTTCAAATACTTGCATTGTTCGTTCGGATAATGAAGTTGCTTGTATATGCAAGCCAGGTGAGTAAATTAAATAAATAAATAAAAGCATATTGTAATTTGACTCGCGCATAAAATTTATTCAAACGTTTTATAATAAAATAAAAGAAACAACATAAACGTTTAAAAAATAAAATATTATTTGATGTAATTAGTTGTTATAATTAGTATTGTTGACCTAATTTTGTCAATATATTTTTCAAGAACGAATGAACGCTAACGAGTAAGTAATAAATTAAAACTAATATGAAACATTAAATAGTGTAAATATCATATGAATCAAATTGAGTTTTTGCGTGAAGCACCAATTTTAAAGAATTTAACACTTGTAAATATGATGTGAATGCGTGGAGATCACCTAATTATTACGTCAACAATTGATTTGATTTGACAAAACTAAAATAAATGTGTATAATAAATGTGTATAATAAATAAAGAGTAAAGTGGGTCGGTTGCTTCGGTGAATTGGTAGGGAAGAGCGAGCGACACCGACACCACCGAGTTGTTTGATTGATCCCTTTGGTTAATACCTTTGTTGCAGGATACGCGGGGACTCGGTGCGAACGGTGCGCCTACGGTCACTACGGATACCCAACCATACCTGGAGGCGGCTGTACACCTTGCCGATGTAACGTTGCGGGCAGTGCCAGCGACGAGTGCGATATCGAAACCGGACAATGCAATTGCAAACCCGGCTCGACTGGCCGTGATTGCTCCCAGTGCACCCAAGAGCGACACGTTTTCATCGGCCTCGATTGCATGTGTAAGTGCTCACGATTAACTCGAACTTTTTCTTTCATTTTTTCCTTTTCTCTTTCTTTTTCTTTTTAATAAACTCAAGTGCAATTTCAATTGAACCTTATCTTACGGTTCATTTCAAAAGTCTCCTTTTCATTTGTCACGATCCTTGAAGTAGCCGCAAAATTTTATTATTTTAATGTTATCCCTCCGTACTCGGATTCGAAAACATTTTACGATTCTATTAGGATCTACTTACTTAACAGTTGTGATATTTCAATTAATTAAATGAATTTTCATTTATGGAAAACCGCATCCACGGATATATATATATATATATTTTACACAGCACAAACTTTTTCTTTTATTCACAGCGTGTAGCGATAATTGTACTGGACTGCTTTTGGATGATTTAGAAGATTTAAAGTATCAATTGATTAATGCAACGACACATGTCTCATCTGGTTATATTGCACCTCCTTGGGAAGAGCTGGCTTCTTACGATGATAATATAACAATTCTGCTTAAAGAAATTCAACGAAAAAACCAAATTGAGGAAAAATTAAGAAATATTCCTTGGGATAATTATAAATTCTTTTCGAAAAGTGCTGGAATAATATTAACTAACGTAATTATTTCACAAATAGATTATATTTTTAATTATTAAATGTTCCAATGTACATAATTTTGATTGTAATTTAATTTTCATTAGATAATTGAATTAGCAAATGAAGCACGAATCATAGAGTGGCAAAGTGGTGATATTGAGAACAATGCTTACAGTTTAAAAATGGAAGTAGAAGCATTAAGAAAGGAATTAAATGGTAAGGAAGTACAAAAATGACATTAACTTAAAATTTGTATCATTATTTGTATTATAATAGTAAAATTAATATTAAATATTGAACATTGCTTTAATAGATACTATTTCCGAACTTATGTATTATGAAAATGATGATAAAAAAATTGAAATCTCGAAAGCTCTTAAAGACGCTAAACAATTTTTGAATGAAATGAAACTTCTTGATTTGCCGAAACGTACAAAAGCAGTTGAAATTTTTATGGAGTAAGTTAATTAACAAATATCTTTACCTCCTAATTAAATTTCATTGCTCAAAATACTGTTTTAATAACAATAGGGAATGCACTGAAATTATAAATTGGTTCAATGAATTACTTGTGTCAATGGATCCCATTACAAAAGCCAAAGAAGAAACTGATAAATATTCGCTTAAGTTAAAAGATATGGTGAAAAACATTGAAACTGCAACAGAAACAATGTATTCATATGATAATTTATATAATGTAATAAATATGACTTATGATGTTTTATCTTATCTACGAGAAGAAATAGATGAAGTAAATTCTACAAATGTGGGATCACTTGATCAAGGAAAAAATCTTATTGATAAAGCAAAACAGTGCATTATTGATAGTGAAAATAATTTGCAGGTACATTTTATTAACATTAATTTATTTGAAATAAAAAAACCTTAAAATTTTTCAATGTATTAATAATAAATTTTTTAAATTCTAGTTTTTAATATAAAATGAATGAATTTGTACAAAATTTATACAAATAAATATATAAACATGTATATCAATAATTTTACTTTAATCTTACATCTGTGAAATCTAATTTAACAAACATGCACAAAAACAAAAAATTATTTTTAAATAAATTTTATATCATTTAAATAATAATTATATTGTTTTTTTTTTAACACAGGGCATTCCTGAACTCACAGAAAAATTAATAGAATCAACGAATAGTCTTTCCACAAAGGAAGAAATTTTGTACCGATTGAATTATGAATATAAAAATAAATATGTTGCTCAAGCTGTAACTCATGCACAAAATCTCTCAGATTTCGTAGATCAATATGTCGGGTAAATATATTACAATAAACAATACAATCTATGATTTAAAAATATTTTATTAATGCAATATAATTATTTATAAATTTTTTTTTAGATTATTTTCAGAAACTAGAGCTCAGGCAGCTAATCCTCTCAAAGCAAGTCAGGCGTATAAAAATATTGTTGAAGGATTAACAGAAGCAAAACAAGTTGCTGAAGAAGCAAACAGAATTATTGATGTTGTAAATAAAACGGTAATAAGTTAAATCCAAATAATTAGAATTTATCTATTTTACTTATTTATTTTATAATGAATATTGATTTCTTTTTTAAGTCCGATACGCATTTTATAATACTTATCAAAGATTTTTTTTTTTTTATATAAAAAATATTTATTCGCATAATCTTTAGTCGCTTAAATAAAAATATATATTAAACTAAATATTGATATTTCAATATATTACATATTTCATGCAATTCTTTAAAAATATAATTAATTATCAAATATTAAATAGTCTAAAAGTTATATATTTAATTTACATTGAAAATTAATTTATTCCTTGAAGATATACCCTGATGGACCTGATTCGAATTCATTGTTAGATAGTGCTATTGATATTGAAATTCAAACAGGTGAACAATTGGAAAGGACTAAAAAGCATAATGAGCCTATTATACAAGCTAGAAATCAATTAGAAAGTCAAAAAGAAGCGGTTGCAGAATTAAAAGATTCTTTAAATAGCACGGGGAACAAAGATAATCAAATCAACGTAAAATTGCGGGAATTACAAAGTGATAGTAGAAAATGTAAGTTTGTAAATAATAAAGTGTGCGTAAGAATAAAAATATTCTTAAAAGATTATTAAAATGATTTTAAAAGCATAAATTTTTCCTATTAAAATTGGTAAAACAGTAGCTAATAAAGAAATAATTACTTTTTTTTTACGCAAATTTTAGTGCAAGACAAATTAAATGATATACTAAATGAAAATATAGAAACTACGAATTCTATTTATGAAACAAAGCAGCTGATCGAAAGTTACCAGCAAGGTATTGCAGACATCTTAAATCCAAAATTGCAAGAGCTGAAACGTGAAGGTGATTCTAGAATAAGTCTTGCCAGTGAAAAACGTAAGTTATAGTAAAAATAATTAGAATTTGAGAATATGTGTAAATCTTAAAAAAACACTTTAAATTATTGTTACAGTTGCAGAGGCTCAAAGTAATATCAAAAGAGCAGATGCAAAATTGACAAGTTTGGCACTTGCATCGGTAAAACGACAGATAGAGTTTGATAAATGGAATGGAACTTTAGCGGCTAAATTACAAATTTTAAAAGATAAGATTACCGAAGCAAGAAATACAGCAGATGGAGTGAGTAGAAAATTAAGTAAATACATGCTTATGACTCTTTATTTACATTAAATTAAATTACTATTTTTTAGATTCGAATTTCTGTAAAATCAGCAGAAGGAAAAAGATGTGTGAGGTCTTACAGACTGAAAGAATTACAACCATCCTTAATTTCAACTATTAATATGACTCTTTCGGTACCTCATCATGAAAGAGAAGGAATACTATTTTATCTCGGAAGTAGCACAAATGTGAGCAATTATTTAAAAAATAAATAAATGAAATACGTCCAGTACGAAGTAATGTTCAGTACATTTTTAATATAAGAATTTAATTTTTTAACTTTTAAATATGTAAAAATTGTGAAAAATTTAAAGATTATTTTTAAAGTGATTTAAATAATTCTTTTAATAAGTCTTTTTAATACATTTTAAAGGTGAAGTAAATTTTTAGCTAATTTTTAATAATTTTGGCTTAATATCCTGTATCAATGTATAGTTTACTTGTTTATTTTCTTAATAAATTTTATTCGCAATGTACAATGGTTGCTTTACATTTTATAAATTGCATATAGAATTAATAGATATGCCTCTTAACATTATTTATTTAAATTTAAAGGATGATTACATGGCACTGGAAATGTTCGAGCGAAAAATAAGATTCGTTTGGAACGTTGGTGGTGGAACTAGCGTAGTGACACACCCCGAGGTACTAAACGCTGGAAATCCCGAAGACGACACTTTATGGTATCGAATCGATATTGAAAGGTAACAAAATCTAAATGAGACTGAGCTTGTTGGTTTTTTTTAGACTTTTATCTATTGAGTAAATTGTGCTTGTACATTATTTCTAGAGTTAAACACATTGGTAGGTTAAGTGTAAGTAAACAATTAACAAGGATCAGTAAGCATTTGCCAGTAATGAATAAAACTAGTTCCGAATTCGGACGCTTCGATATTTCTCCGATGGATCGTCTATGGATTGGTGGCACATCCGATTTAAAAGTAAAACCATCCGAATTACTAGCTTCAAATGGATTACCAGGTTGTGTACACCAAGTGATAATAGACGACAAACCAATCGGTCTCTGGAATTTTATAAGTAATGCAGCTGACAATGCTTGCGAGCCTTGTGTCGAAGGGTAAGCATTTTATGAGTCTCTTTTAATGGATTACTTATCGATATTATTATAAAATTCATAAATTTTGCTTACAATAAATGTTAATATCCATTAAAAAAAAATTATAATAATTTATCTAATTTCTATTTCACGTAAATTGTCTCATTACGAAATAGTATTACTTGTTTACATTAAATTATTTGATAAATAATAAAACAATGTTTACAGAGTTGAAAACCTCAACAACGATATTGCTTACAATTTCAACGGAGAAGGCTATGCAGTACGAACTCGCGTAATATCAGGTCCCTATAACAAATACATTTTTGGAGTTTCGATTAGTTTTAGAACCTTTGATGAAAATGCTATACTTTTTCTTGCCATTGACCCTGAAAATGTGAGTAAAATTTCTAATTTTACATATTTAATGACTTTTCTTCTTTTCCTTTCAACATATTAATACAGGCATTTTTATTTTAAATGATGCAAATTGAAGTATTTTAACATATGCTTCAAATTTTAGCCGAGCAGTCATATTATGGTATTCCTACGAGAAGGCCACGTAGTCTTACACATTGTATATGGCAATAATATTAGTTT
Organism: Eupristina koningsbergeri; assembly: GCA_018907245.1. NCBI lineage: Eukaryota > Metazoa > Arthropoda > Insecta > Hymenoptera > Agaonidae > Eupristina > Eupristina koningsbergeri. Next base: position 2,180,557 of record JACCHV010000035.1, read on the forward strand.
GGAAATGTCCTCCACCTTCCGTTATAATACTGGTAACTGGACAAAAGTTGATGCATTCCGCCAATTTCAAAATCACAAAAACATCGAGAAATGTAGCTTTAGCGTTAATGGTGAGAACGACAAGAAGATCGGCGCACCTACTCCTCAGCCTCTGAAAGAAGATATACCCGATCTGTCGAACGCCAAATATTTTATTGGCGGGGTACCGCCAAGTTTTCGAGTGGACGGGTTTGTTCTGCCAACACATGTCTCTTTCCTCGGATGCATGTCCAATATTATTTTACAAGAAGGCTACGATCCTATGGCCGAGCAGTATTATGGCGTCGAACTAGGTTGTCGGAATAAAGTGAGTTGTATATTTTTTTAATATTATCTTTTATTGCGTTTGAAGGAAGTTTTAAACAACAGGTTCAAAAAAAAAAAAAAAAAAAAAAAAAAAACGACACCTTTAGCTTCATCCAATTATAAAAGTTAATTATTCCTCCGTTTGTAACTCTTATAATTCTTAATAATCTTCTATAATAATAATAATAATAGTAATAATAATAACCAATCATCGATTCATCAAAAACAAAACAAAAAAAAAAATAAAAATGTTATGGCTCATCTAAAATGATTATTTTCGTATATTGATATAAACTATTTCATTGTAGCCTATGAATACAGTTGGCTTCTACGGGGACGGATACATAGAGCATACAGGCATTGAACTTCGGAAAATATTTTCTTCCATCAGTTTTTCATTTAGAACTCTACAAAATAATGCTATGTTATTACTATCAACGTTCCAAGGACCGGAAGAAAGACTTTTTGGCATTCCCAATCAAGACTTCGATTCAATTGTTAGTTCTTAATTTTATAATATAAAATATTATTCTAAAATAAATCTAATCAATTCTTTTACATTTAAAAAATATTAAATTATTCATGATGCATGCACTCGCGCACCTGGTCTTAGGTGTTTGTATACATTTGAAAATATAATTATAATTTTTCCAGAAGGACAATTATTACTCTGTAGCTGTAATAGAAGGACACATTCAAGTTCGTATCAATAGCGGCAAAGGAGAACTTGTTCTCGAATCTAATAGTACTTTTAACGACGGAAAATACCACATGATTGTTATATCCAAAAAAAGAAAAGAAATTGAACTAAGGATAGACGATGCATATCAAGCAAGCAAAAGACTTACAACAGGTGCAGCAATTAAAGCACCTAAATTCGGTGGATTATATTTTGGCGGACTACCTCCGTTGATTAACAATACCAAAATGGTAGCTACAAATATACCTTTGAGAGGAGCTATCAAAGAAATTATATTCAATGATGAGTAAGTTTGATTTAGGTTTATTAATAAGCAACACGTATTTAATTCAATTATTTCATTTTCATTGTACTATAGATATTAAAATTATATAATAACATTAAAAAAAGATATAATAATATATTAATAATACAATAATATAATTAAAATGGTGAATTATATTTTTTAAATTGTTATTTGTTAAACTTAATTATTTATTTATTGATTTATTTATTTATGTGAAAAATAAAGTAATTTTAATAAAAAATACTACTTTGGATCTTCAGAGTGAATATATTTTTAGATGATTTAATAATTTTTTACCTTGATATTACAGCATAGTATTGAGGTTCGAAGATGCTGTGACATTTGAACACGCTTTTATTGGTCGTAGTGGTCCACGTATGGGCAAAGATTCCCAAGCTTACTCGTTATCAGCCTCATTATCTAGGGGGTTATCGACCCAACCCGAAGGATGCCAAAAAATTCCATATTATTCACTGGAACCCGGTGCACTCAAATTTGGTGATAAACCACAAAGTCACACGCAGCTTTACCTAAACTTTGAAAACTTTTGGTTCCAAAAGAAAATGATTGAATTTGATTTTCGAACGTATTATCCTAATGGCTTACTATTTATAACTCCGGTAAGAAAATTTAAATAACAAAAATAATATAAACCATACTTAAAAAAAAAAAAAATAAAATAAAAAAAGAATGAATAATACTCAATATATAATTGTAAAATTAATTTATAAGTTATTAATTTACTATAGAGTTATTGATGCATAAATATTAAATTATATGTGTTTTAAAAGGATAGCAATAATTCAACTACTTAATACAAATTGATTTTCATAACATTAATTTTATTTACTTAAATGTAATTGTTTTTAAATTAGTAAAAATATTATTTTATTAATCTAATCTTTTATATAAATACAAATTACATAAAAAATTCAATAATAAAAATTTAATAATTGTTATACCATCCTCTAGATAATTAATTTTTATGAATATTTTCCCCAAGAAAATAAAATAAATAAAAATTGTAAAATGTTGCAATTATAATAAATATATGAATGTGAAATTGTTTAAAGGGCATTCGCATAAAGAACTACCTTGCAGTCGTAATTCGAGATGGACAATTATTGCTTATAATAAAAAGCAAACAGAAGAAGGAAATTTTATTTAGGACACCTTTTAACGATGGCAACTGGCATCATGTAACGATTGGTCATGGTGGAAGAAAGCTCACAATGATTGTTGATGCTCAAACACCCATGACTATTAAAGTGCCCAAGAAAATTGGTTTGACGAATGTTATGTACATCGGTGGTATACCTGAAAGCGGAACACCTCTTCCGGAACAAGTTGTCGTTAAAATTGAAACTTTAAAGGGTTGCATTAGGGGCTTAAGAGTTAACGGTAATGTTTATGATATGGTTGGTTCTACTAGTCGTCCTTATAATGTCGGGCAATGCTTCCCTAATGTAGAAGGAGGCGCTTATTTCCAAGATGAAGCATATGCAATCTATAGTAAGTATTCTTGGTTGTTTTATATTTTACTATATTTTCAACGATAACAACAATAATGCTTTTTTAACAATTTAATTAAGAATAAAATAAAATGAAAATTGATTGATGTTAGTCGTTATTCTAACAACTTCTACCGTCTATAATTTTGTTTAAATTAGACTTGTAAACTTGTATTATTAGTAATTTATTAAAATAAATTACACCGAAAGAAAACAATAAAATGCCACGTTAAAATAAAAATAAGATATAAAAAAAAAAAAATATTTTTTTTAATGAAAATTTTTATTTTTAAAGTCGGTACCATATATTAAAACTAGATTCTTGATATTAAACAAAAGTGTTTTCGCCTAAACGAATCATTTTTATATACAGTGATTAATATTTTAATTTTCTATTTAATTATACTTAATATTACATAATTATTAATCAATGCATTAATAATATAATTAATAATTGATTCATTTTTTAAATAATCATATTTCGGTATTAATGTATAATTTAAAAGTAATCATTTTTTTAATTAAATTTTTTAATAAATAGTTGTTTCTTAATTTCAATTTAAATTCATTAATAATATTAAACGATAAAAAAAAGTTTCACAAATCTGAAAATATGAATAAATAGAAAATACATATTATTCTGATATTAAAAAAGTTTTAAAAATGTATTTATTTATTTTCATAATTTAATGCAATAATTTTCAATTTTTTAGTGCCATATTAACTCAAATATTAAAATAAACGAATACTTATTCTTCATATGATGTACTTTTTAATATGAAATATTGTTACTTTACTGATATAAATTGTAATAAAATAATTTATTTGCACAAAGTTAAAAAAAAAAAAGTTAACTATGTGCTATTGTTAGCTTTATTCATAAAAGATCGATTATACTAGCTTACAACATAGAAAAATTTATCAATATGAGAAAAACGTAAGATATAATAATGAATTTTTGAAATACCTTGAACACGCTTTTAAAATTACTAATAACAGAAAAGGCGTTTCGTTTCATTTTTTTTTTACCGAATTAGAGTACGATTCCTTTTTGCTGAAACATTTGAACACGTATTTCATTCCCGCATATTGGAACATCGTCAACATTCTGATTTTGATCTACTTTTTTCGACTTTTTTTTCTTTTTCTTTTTTCCGAATGGCTTGATAGATGCCGTTTGCTGTACGTCTACTACGGTGGGTCTTTTGTAAAAATTGTTTTTGTAGTTATTTTCTGCGAGCTGTTTATTAGGAGTCTCCTGACATGATTCTATCTCAGCAGACTTTTTAGGTGTTTCTACCTTGGGTTTTTCTTGGTGCACTTCCCATTGAAATTCTGCATTAATTGCTTCTCTTTGCATCTTTTGAGTATCTTCGATCATCCGTTTCCGTGCGTTCTCTTTTTGGGCTTGCCATTCATGAAATTGATCTATTTCTTCGCATCGGTCCTTGATTAAATTTTGCCAAACTATAATTTCTTCCCCCTGCGGTCTGTATTTTTCCATAAATTTAAAAAAGCGTTTAAAAGCCTGCTCTTCTATTTTTCTGGCAAGCTGAGTTGCCTGTTGAGCCTCTTTTAGATCTGCCTCCACGATCTTCCATTCTTCGGCAAATCGGATTCGAGTTTTTTCTTTTTCGGATAGACAGGCCGATTCCTTTTCCTCCTGCTGAATTGACGATTTCTCAGGATGTGAGTCCGCGTCCAAATATTGAGTCAACGTTGTCGTCCGTGTTAGCGGCTTAAAGTTTGGCTTCATCATTGGTGCGGGCCTTCGAAGGTTAACCGGACTGACCTTTGGAAGGCGAAGTGGTATGCTTTGGCTGCTGACCTCTACCGTATTTTCAAAATTTACATTCCATGACAGGTCGTTCATCTGTGAAGCGTTCAAAAAAATCAAAAATCAATAAGGTGGTTCTTCACTACTACCAAGTCTTTTTTCAATGTCTCTTTTATAGGCTGTGAAAAGTAGCTGAATTAAAAGGAATTTTTTCTGTGCCCGATAAGTGACGTTTGCATCGTGTATTTATGTTCAAGCTCAAAGCATTAGATAATACCTTCTTTAATACCTTTTTTAATACCTTTTTCGGTCACTTGACCTTACAACACATTAGATTAAATTATAATGTAATAATTTGTCTTTGGAGGATCCTCGATACAATTTAAAAAAAAGAAATTTAAATCACGCATCGAAATCATACGCGTATCTCATGGAACTATTTTTATTTTAACACGAATGATTTTAACAAACTGAACTTGTCATTTAAGATATTTCTTAAAAATGCATGTTTATAGACCGATTATCCGTGTAATAAATGTCAAACTTTTATCGACGAGCTTGCGATACTCCCCGAAAACAAAAAAGTAAACAAACGAGACATCTTTAAATGAATGTAAATTTACCAATGGCAATACTTTTGTACGATCGATTTTGAAGGATCGAACAGAAATTGCTTTTATTGTTATCATCTAGACGACGGTACAATTATTGTATAATTTTTAATATTGCATAATTTTTAAGTGAAATTATTGGAAATTCATAACAATGGATAAGCTCACCTTTGTTTCGTTTTTTACACTCTCATACAAATGTGTGGTTCTCTTGTTTTTTATTTTATTCTATTCTCAGATGTTTTCTTATAATAATTATAATTTTCTGTGCTTACTTTTTTTTCTTTTTTTTTTTTTTTATATTGAATTTTCAAGGCGTAATATTCATTTTTCACAATCACAAGTCAAAGGGAATGCAATGCTTTGCTCCTTTTCCTTCTTCTCCTCCTCCTCCTCCTCCTCCTCCTCCTCCTCGTCAAGGCTTTCCCCGAACGCGCTATTTCTTAGAGAAATTTTTCTGCTACTTACATTAACGAATCAGTGAAATCCTTAAAAAATATATAAGTCTTCCATTTTTTTTATTTTTTTATTTTTTTATTTTTTTATTTTTTTATGCCAAAAGTTATAGGCTTTGCGAATTTATGAATTCCAATATTAATAAATAAGTCTTTGAGCCGTAACAATTAATCCATTAATTTAAAATTGAATTTTGATTTTTACAGAGAAGAATTTCGAACTCGGTCCTCTTCTGGAATTGCAATTGGAATTTCGGACGTCGGAATTAACGGGTGTTCTTTTGTCGATAACAGCACCCGAAGGTTCTCCATCTCTGTCACTAGAATTACATAACGGTCGCGTTGTTATGTCCAGTGACTTTGGGTACAATCAGGCGCTCTACGTCGAGCAAGAATTTAGCAATCCTTACGCGATTTGCGACAACCGATGGCACAGAATCCAAGCGATTTACAATGACGAAGAACTCGCCCTCAAAGTCGACGAGATGGACCAGAAATATGGACTTCCGACGAGTATCAATGGACACTTTATGGGTTCTGTCATCACCAATGCTCTTTACATCGGTGGAATACCAGGTGATAAATATCTTTATGCCGAGGTATTACCTCGCTACAGTTTATAAACCGTGTACTTCTTAAATTAAAGATGGGAAACATTGCGAAACGATCATTAGGCTACAGTATTAAATATTATAATCTATTTGTTATGTTCAAGCATTAATTTTACATTACTAAAACTTGGAGTCGATACCCTCTGTATTAAGTATAAAAATAACATTTTTTAATATTTTAACAATTATTGTTTAACATTTTTTAACTCACTCCTTATCATTAAATAAAAATTATTTACAAGAAAAAAAAAAAAAACAGTTAAATATATTTTACAGTTTGGTTCATTTTATTTAATATCATTTTTAGAGGTTATGTAATTTTTTATAATATCCGAGATGTTTTATTTTTTTCTATCATTTGGAAGATGATCGCCAAAAATCGGTTCATTCTATAAATGTTTTAATTAATTTTTCCCTTCAAATTATACTTAATGCCGGTTATTTTATTCCTAATATATGCTCAAATTCTCCGTTATAAAAGTTTTTCTTAAACATTTATTTTTTTACAGCTACGGCTTCGAAAGGTAGTCTGATAACCCGAGACCATTTCAACGGCTGCATACGAAATGTCATGATTGGCGGCGAACGACGAGACTGGACGGATATGTCGGAGCTGCACAATATACACTTAAACTCGTGTCCTGTACAATAAAAATAATATTACACTATTGCGTATATGCTAAGACCTAATGATGAACTACTTGTCGACCAGATCCAAAGACTATGAGTCATGACTGTCTCGAAGAATGTAGTTTACATATTTATCGTCTACATCAAATTTATAAACAGGTAAATCCAAGAAAAACTTTTCTTTTTATTAAAACAAAATTTTTTTTATATCTCAATAGTTCAGATAATGTAATATTTACAAAAAGGAACGTTTTTCTTGGCTTCGGCATCTAATGAATAAAGATCGATTGTAGAATTTTAAAGACTTATCGAAGCCAAATGACGCTAACTGATAATGTTTTGTTAGTTGAACTCGAATCGTAAAGATACGTAGTTCAGTGTTTGCTATAATAATGCAAGTCAATGAAATACATTCATCATACTGCTCTATAGCTGCATAGAATTAAAATTAGAATTACATACTTCCATGTAAGTAGCGAAAACACTGCCATATAATATTATGACAATTGAATGTAAGACAGACATTGTATATCAGTATTTAATATTATTTATTCTTGATAATGTAATTTATGTCGAAAAAGAGAGGAAGTTTGTAGTAATAGTAAAGAGATTATGTTTTATACTTAGTGTTAATATAAATAATAATTTTACTTGTTCTATCTTAAATATATATTGTAAAAAGGAATTAAAAATTGTCCTACGTAAATACTCGAGTAATATAATAATAAACTTAAGTAATATAAAGAATATTCGAAAAAATGATTTACAATTTTATTTACCTATGCTGATTAGTTTTCTACATTAATTACAGGCAAATTTTTACATATTATACATTAATGAGTTCATATTTATAAATTTGACTGTATTCTAATTATATTATCAGGAACTTTAGCAATTATACAATTTCATTTTAAATTAATTATTAGACATTTAGTAAATAATGAATATAAAAATATGTTCATTCGCATACTAAACTTTATATATTAATAAATTAATTTTTGTAAATATCTTTGTTTTTTTAAATATATTATTAAAAATTTATTGTTTTTATAATTCGATTTCAGTTTAATTATTAAGCACTTATTAAATAATGTATGTAAAAATAATTGGAAAATTTAATAATTTATACACGCATATAAATATTCACTACTTTATATATAAAAAATTAATATTACCAATACATTATATCTTTATTAAAATTCAAGAGCAACAATAATTGTACCACGTATCCTTGAATTCAGCCATGTCTTAATTTTTTTATAACAATTTGTCCTTGAGTTGATAATTATCAATTATTAATGTATCAGATATATCCAGAAGCTCCTTAATATCAACTTAATAACTTCTTTATAACTAGTTTGTCTAATTCTGCAAACCCAACCATGATTTTCGAGTCGTGTAGTAACAGAGGAGATAGACTTTGTTGATTGTTTACGAACGTTCGATCAAAATTTCTTTATCATTTCTTTATCATTGTATTGGAATCTGTACGTTCATTAACATTTTTTTGAAGGAGATGTTGGTTCTGGAAGTGGCTCGATTATCATACAACCCCGGTCCATCCTTACTCTTGCACTTTCTGTCAAAGGGTTACCAATGATGACACGTCCGTTCATAGTATTTTCTGGCACGACGATATACTCTAGTTTATATACGGTGCCATCCAGTACTGTTTCCAAAACAATTTTTGATTTCGATGTTACCGCTTTGTCGCCGATTTTAATTGATTGTTGAACGAAAAGCCAGCGCAATCCCATAGTTTTTGACGGGACTATTTTCTTCCATACCACGTCCTCTCGCAAGACATTACATGGAATTCTCAAATCTAATACAGCTACGATGTTAATTCCTTCCAGCTCGATACTTTTCAATCTGCGATCATTTTCTCCGTAAGGGGTGAGGTAATTTGCCGACTTCAAAGCTTCCATTTCCCCGGGCACTGCTCCTGCCGGAATAGGTGTACAATTCTTAAACTGTTTTGATTTTTCGCACTTGAACCAGAACGGTTTTCCTACTTTCGATTCGCTTTTTAGAGACAAATGATCCGCGATTTCACACCTTAAGCACTTATCTCCGCTTAAACCAACACTCTTATTGTCACTCGATCGATGTAAAGCGGAACTTGAATTATTAGATTCAACTCGTCGTTCACTTTTGGCCGCTGCTTGCTTCATTGCCGCGGACACTATGAGTTTTGTTTTGAACTCTTCAAATGTCTTACACTCGTCCAACAACACTTTGGCTCGAGTATCCTCTTCAACTGCGTTCGCGAAAAAGCGCAGTATCGATTTGTCGGATATGCCACCCACTCGATCACAATATCGGAGAAGAGACTCGCCTTTTTCTGGTCTGTCGGTTCCGATTGCATTGAGTTCAGTGGCCCGGCGTCGAAACGCATCAATTATTTTGTAACGAAACATTGTCCAGGTTGTCGCTTCCTTTTCGATGTTCAACCAATAGGCAGCGGCCCCCGTGAGCGCGTACTTGGCCGCGAAAAGGATTTCATGCTCCGACCATCGGTGTACTCTGGCCGCCTCTTCCACTCGAGCAATCCATCGCTCGACGGGGAACGTTGCATCTTCTCCGGAGAATAGAGCCAGGCACCTGAGGGATAAGCGCGAACACCAAGCACCGCCGTCGTGCGCCGGCTCCCCCATACTCGCCTGAATCTCGTCTAGCTGCTTGTGGAGACCTCGGATAATTTGCGCGACGTCTTCGGGAGTGCTTGGATGAGCTCCGAGCTGGGCTTCCCCCGGGCGCTGCATCCTCTGTATATTACCCTCCAAGCGTCTTCGCAACCGGATGTCCTTGTACACGTCTCGTTCCAACAGTGCGATCCTTGGCGTCCGTCATGGCTTTTCGATTGCAGGCAGCTCAAATTTCTAACTGTGAGCTTTTCCCTCGAACCTCGCCGATTATATGTTCTTATATTATATTATACCAACATGTTCGCAACTGCGACACTTATTCTATACTAAAGCACCGTGTCCAGTGAAGGTTCGTCTAAACGGTTCGAGGCACGGCCCGGAAATGTTATTTCACTGCAGTTTTCCTTTCCCCGACTGCTACTGCAACCCCGGCTAGCCCTTACAATTATTATATGGGATACGGACGGAATATTGGAACGAGCATCAAAGTCACGGCTACTTCTAAATATTTCTTCATGGCAAAATCCAAAATCACATACTTCCGCCTCACTTTTAACGATGCATTTGCACTAACGACAATAAATTCTGGTTTTAAAGTTTTACGCCATTGTCGTGGAGAAGGTAAGCTCGTCCTTCCCCGATCAGGTAAAGCGATCCTCTTCCTCCCCTTTCTTTACTAGGTTTACCACCCCCCCCTCTTTAGCCATCCCCATTAATCCCATCCTCTTTAGTTAAATCTTGTTTCATTTATTTGTCTATCCATGGTTCTATATTACTTTAATACCTGTAATAAATGTAATTAAAAATCAGTTTAAGATATTATGATTTTTTATATAACGATAACGAATTTCATAATATAATTTTTCTATTTTACTTTATTACTTTAAAATCATATAATAAAATCTTATTGCGTTAATTTCTGTATTTGTTTCATATTTAAGTAAAAAAATGTTTTAAATTAACAATTAAATTTTATTAAATATATTATAATATATCGCTATAAAAGTATTATACATATAAAAAAAAAATTTATTGTACTGTATATGTACATTATAAAAAATAATATTTATAAAATAATATATAATCAATGTATATATTGTTATATTATAATTTTATAACATTATTTAAAAAATAAAAAAATATTATGTTTGCAATATTTGAATTATGTTTGAATATATGAATGCAATGTTTGCAATATATGAACAGATCTTTAATCATTATTTACTTTGGTTAAAATTTTTAATTTAAAAGGACGGAAATTTTCGAACATTTTTGTTATTGATACTTTATGATCGTTATTACTAAATTGTATCTTTTATTTATTGATTTTTTTTTTCTAAATAATATGAATAAAATATATTATAATTATTTTAGTAATATTTTTTCGTTTTATTTTATAGATTAAAACATTTGTATTTATTTTTTAATGTGTCTGTCTTTATCCATACATGCATATATATATATATATATATATATGTGTGTGTGTTAATTAAAAATAATCATTATCATATAAAATATTGCGAGTAAGAGTTGTCTTGTTACTTATTCATCATGTTATATTAATAATTATATTTTGTTCATATTCCTCTAAAAAAAAGTATATAATTTTTTTATAATTTGATATTTTGATTTTATGAAACATTACTAAAATAATATTATTACAGTAATAAAAATTGTGAATTTATGTAAAAGTAAAGTAATTTTATTTTTTATATGAATATATATATAAAGTGTTTATCAATTGTACAATAAATAATCAAGTCAACGTAAAGTATTATTCTAGTAGTTATAAATTAAAAGTTCAATCATTGTTTTATGGTTAAATTTATTTTACCATCAAAATATCACTACTTTAATATTTTAATTTAAAATATATTATATTTAGTATTCAGATTAATGAAACATACTTATATGAATTTGATTTAACAAAAAAATATTCATATTTGATATTTGTATGCAGTAGTCAATTGTTAGAAAAATTTATTTATAAATGATCAAATTATGAAAATAAACCATTTTTATACAAAACTAATATAAACAATTTTTTATTCTAAATTATTTAAATAAATATAATTTATGATTATTATATCATGCATGTGAAATTAATGCTACTAAACCTTTATTGATTTGTATTCAATCTTTAACACGGAATCGATTTGATTCATTGAAATAATTGCATCTAATTTTTATTAAAAAATTTATGATTTAAAATACCTATAATCGAATTATTTACACAAAAAAAGTAATACGTATCATATATTCAGGGGTCACAATAAATAAATTTGACATAACAACTGCAATATTACAATGGATATTTGGTTATCTAAATTTAAAATAGTTACCATACTTTCTATTTTCTTTTCCTACTGCCCAATACGTCAATTATCTTTTTATAAATAGTAAAAATATGCTGAAAAATTTAACCATTAATTATTTGTTTTATTTTTTTAATGCATACTTTAATTTTATAAATTAATAATCATATCAGATTATTATTATAAATATAATTAGAAAATAAATGTTAATTTGTATAAATAAATAAAACTATTTAAAAAGAATTATATGTGAATTCTTTATATGGTTTATATGATTTATTAATATATTGTAATATAAATAATATTATATATACGATTAATTTTATTCAAGTTAATAGTATGTGTTTGTTATAATTGAAAAAAAAAGATAGTAGCTTTGATACATTAATATAATAATGATAAAATACAATATGTATATTCAAATTTTTAATAAATTGGAACATATATTTTTCGTTATCTTTAAGTAAAAATATGATTGTACACACACACACACACACATATATATCCTTTTAGTTGAGTAATTTTTTCGGTAAAACCAGTTTAAAAGTGGCACATATGTATTGTATTTATAGCTAGAATCACAAGTACTCTAGTTGTAAGAATTTTAATACAGTTGTTAAGTATTTGTCAGTATTATTGATTAAATAATCGTTTTTTTAACTTGCTCAATTATTCATTCAAGAAAAATAATGTTACACAGTGATATCAAGCCTATTAATTTTTCATTTATTGAAAATCTAACAAAAAATCAGCACAAAAAAGTATATGAAGGAAATGTACAATATGGAACTGCAGGATTTAGGGCCAGGTATCTGTCAATTGTTTGATTAAATTTACATAAATTTTTCTAGTTTATGTTTTTATGTTATGCTATTCTCTTAAAATGGAGGTTAAGATTTGTGTATTTTATTATAAAGTCAAATATATTGATGTGTTAATAATTCTACTTTTGCAGAGCTGAAATTCTTGATCATGTATTATTTAGAATGGGCCTCTTAACAGTATTAAGGTCACAAGCTAAAAAAGGTAATTTTTCAGTAGTATTTAAATATATAGTTATTCTTCAAAGTAGCTTAATACTTGTGGAAGTGTTTAAAAAAAAAATCTTTTAAAATAATTATTGTATATAATAATTTGTATTGTATTTAAATATGAAATCATAATTTATTTTTCAGCTACCATAGGTTTAATGATAACAGCAAGTCATAATCCAGAAATAGATAATGGAGTAAAACTTGTTGATCCAAGTGGTGAGATGTTAGAGACATCATGGGAGACTATTGCTACAAAACTTGCCAATGTTGAGGATGATAAAGTTATTTCACTACTGCAAGAGATTATTAAAGAACAGAATATTAATACAAATTTTCCTGCATCAGTAATAGTTGGTAGAGACACAAGAAGTAGTAGTTTGGCATTATCACAATCTGCCTTAACAGGAGTTAAGGCTTTGAACAGTAAATTTACAGATTTTGGTGTAGTTACAACACCACAACTTCATTATTTAGTTGTGTGTATAAATACAAATGGAAGTTACGGCGTTGCCACAATAGAAGGATATTATCAAAAAATTAGTGAAGCATTTCAAAAAATTGTAAGGCCTATAAAAAATCATGGTAAATACATAAATAAATTGCAATTGGATGCTGCTAATGGAGTTGGAGTTTTTGCTATCAAGGAATTTCAAAAACACTTAACTAATTTGCTTGAAATTAAAATTTATAATAATGGAGAAGGACAACTTAATTATATGGTACGCAATATATCTTAATAAAACGCTAAATAAAATATTAAGTTTTTAAATTATTTTCATTACAACTGTAGTGAAATATATTTTAAATTTAAAAACTTAGGAAATATAAAAAGTACCCAAAGCATATGAAATATAATATATAGATAAAACTGCAGATTTATTTTATATTAATAAAAAGAAAATTATATAATATTAAACTAGTCAAAATGATATTTTTGTTAAACTACAGAAAAGTATAGAACTTGAATTTTTAGTGTGGGGCAGATTATGTAAAAATACAGCAAGTTCCTCCATTAAATATTCCAATGACTCCTTATACAAGGTGTGCTAGCATTGATGGAGATGCTGATCGAATTGTTTACTTTTATACAGATGAAAATAATAAATTTCATCTTTTAGATGGAGACAGAATTGCAATTTTAGTAGCTTCCTATTTAAAGGAATTACTTCAAAAAAGTGATTTAAATCTTCAACTAGGATTAGTACAAACGGCATATGCAAATGGAGGTTCAACTACTTACATTTCTGAAACTTTGGTAGGAATGAAACCATATTTATATATTTAATAATTATTATGCTATTTTTATTCAAACTTTTTATCATAATTTCATAAATGTTCATAATAAACAGGCAGCCATCCATCCATCCATCCCATCCATTCCATCCATTCATCCATCCATCCATCCATTCCATCCATTCATCCATCCATCCATCCAAACATATACACTCACACGCGCGCACTACATACCCCCATGCACCATGTATACCTTAATGCATTGATTCAATGTATATAAAAACATAAAACATGCATCCATAGATCTACACATCCATGTATACAAATTTATAAATAAAAAACAGTTTTTGAACGAATCACGGTGTTTCATAATAAATTATTAAAATTTTTAATTCAAAACAATTGTCTGATTAAAATTTCATAACAAATTTAAGTTACTGCTCACCGTTATAAAATTGAAAGAAGTGGGAGACTGACGGGTAGCGCAACACGTGGTTAATTTAAAAGTATAGTGTGGCTTCTTATCTCAACTACGTGAATTTGCGTTTGACACGATTTTAAAATTAGGATTACTAACAAGAAAATTTAAAACAAATAAAACATTTAAAAAACGCATTTTTAATAATAAGTATTCATCTATAAATAAAAAAAACGATAATTATTTTTGTACAGAAAATATTTTCAAAGTGAATTTCGATAGATGCTGGAGTTTTAATTTATTTATTTAAGATAATATTTATTATTGGAATAGTGATACACATTAGGTACACGAAGTGCAATCAATTTTTTTTATTTCAATATGATTTTAAGCAAAAGAAGCAAATTAGGTTAAAAACTGTAACTGATATAATATAATGCCATATAGTTAGAAAATTTAAGATAAAAAATGTATAATATTTTCACTTTTATGAAATAATGATTATTTTTAATACAATTAATAATAAAAATTATTAATTTAACCAACAAGCTATTTGTAATTATAAATTAAAGTACGTATAATACTAATATTTAAATTTCTAAAAACTAAATATGGAATCAAAAACTTTTAAACGAATTAAAGAAAACATAATAGGTAAAATAAAGAATAATGTTCTATGTAGTATTCCTCATTATCTTATTCCTGGGCATAATAAAATACTTGAAAGTCCAAATGAAAATTTTGATTTAGAATCTAATGTACAACCTACACCAGAAATGTTTCAAGATTATCCATACAATTGTGATTTTCCAAGACCTCTTTTGCCTCCTGGTAAAATGCAGCGTGATTGTCGTGGTAGAGATGATTCAACTGTTCAAATAATTCATATAAAAAATAAAATGCAAGATGATATAAACAGATATGTCGAATGTTACAAAAAACATTCGTCTACTTTAAATAAGAATATGAACAAAAAAATGAAGAAACCTCAATGGAAAAAGGATGAAGATGGTGAATACATAGAACTACCGCGCTATATGGCTTTAACAGCTGAAATTTTTGAATCCGATCCAGATCCTTATTTTAATGGATATTACAATTGGTATTACAGTGGTGGTACATTAAATAATATTTCACAGGATTCAAGAAATATTTTAATATTTCCTTATTCAGAAGAATTAATTGCACTTCCCTTACAATCACAAGTGGACTCAATATTTATTCCCAATTATGAAAAGGCTGATAAAATAGCTCTTAATGGAGGAAATATTTTCCAAGTAATTTCTACATTAGATGGTAGAAGAATTTTAACTAGACATAAAAATCACTGTTACATTTATACTATGTTTAGTAAAGATGAAGGGAAATTAGAATTACTAGAAATTGGTAAACAAATATCAGAAATTCCATATATTTCAGCTGACCTTGATCCTTCAAATGTATATAAACATTGTACTGTTAATGTTCAACGAAATTTAAAAATTTGGGATATTAAGCAATCAAAGTGTATTCTAAAAGGAAACATTCCATCTACAAGGCCTACTGAAGATAATTGGGCCTGTATAAAATATGATAAGTGTAATAATAATATTTTAAAGTACATTGATAGGAATCGTGTTCATTATTATGACATTAGGATACCAATTGATCGACCTGTTTTAACTATATGTCCTAAAGATTATTTTGAAGAATGTGAAAACCTTTGTTCATATATTGATAGTTCTAAAAGTAATTATTATTCTTATGTAGGTTCTAATCATGGTATATGGCTATTGGATAATAGATCTAAAAATACTGTTAAAAAATGGACTCATCAATTAAAATGTAGCCCACTTTATATTGACGTTTGTTTAAGAGATAATAAAGAATTTGTTGTATTTGCAAGTCAATTTGCTGATGAAACAGCAATAATATTAAATTCTTGGAATTCAAACGAAGAATTACCCGATTCATTTGGTACACCATATTCTCCACCTAGTAATGCAGAAGCTTTAACAGTATTACATTTTCATGGAGAGTGTCTTAGTCCACAAATACGAAAAAGATTATTATTAAATAATACAGGTTGTAAAACAATATTAGATTATCAAAGTGGAGAGATTTTTCTTTTGACACAAAATTCAGTAAATGATATCTTTTATCAGGGTATTGGATATCAAAAACCTGTAGATTGTTATTCTATAGAAAATTCAAAAGTTTTACAGAAATTCAAGTTATGGGAAAAAGCGATTTTAGAAAATAAATTTAACAAATTTATGTCTCCACTGGTACTAAATGAAAGAGTTAATACTTGTGAGGCTTTTGAAAATTTTACTAATAAAAAACTTAAAAAAATTCCTTATAATTTTAAAGAAATAGATTATGTACCAAGTTGGAGAAGATCAATAGCAGAGCTCAATTCATATGTGGATGTTTTTGCATCAGAATTATTAGCACCTTGGGGATTTACAGAAGAAGAACCATCTACTCTCCCAACTACAACAGCTCATGATAAAGTTCTTTCTTGGCTTGGAGCTACTGAAAAAGATCAAAATGAAATTATAATAGAAAACGTAATTGATGTAGAAGAAGCTGTAGTAAATACTCAAGAAGACATATTTTTATCACAAGACAATGAATCTGTGATTGAATTTTCTTTACCAAAAGTTACATCTCAGACACAATCAAGTAGTCAAAAAAAAAAAAAGCAACCAAAATTTGTACCAGGATTTTAAAATTTTACTTATAATTTACATTAATATTTTAACAATATATTTTACAATTAAAATAAGCAGATTTTTTATAAAAGTTTTTAAAAAATGAATTGTTTGTATTTACTTGTAAATTATAATTCATAAAATTTTATTAGTATGTTCCTGTGGCATGTGTACGCACTGGTGTAAAATATTTACATCATAAAGCCCTTGAATTTGATATAGGAGTTTATTTTGAAGCTAATGGGCATGGTACAATAGTTTTTAAAGACTCTGCTGTTAATACAATTAATAGTGCTGCTAATAATGATAGGTAAATATTTTTAATAATTAATCAAAAAAAAAAAACTAATTTAAATGTTACACAAAAACTTTGACATTAATAATTTTTTAAATTCTTTAAATATTAAATAAATTTATTAAGTTATTTAATTTTCTAATTTTTTACAACAAATTAATTATTCATTCTTATTTTTAAACTTCAAATTCTTTTATAAAATTGAAAATTAAATTACTTTTAATGTATATTTTTATAAATTTATAAATATATGAATAAATAATTACTTTTTTAATATTTAATTTATGAATAAAAGAGAAATTTCGTAAATAATAATTACAGAAGCACGGAAGTGATGATGAATAATTAATAGTGAATTAATGTAAATTTAATTTAAGTATAAATGTGTATTGAATACATGTATTTCTAAAATTAATATATTTTAATTATAGTTTAACAACAAATCAACGTTTAGCAGCTCAAACCTTAAATCACATAATTAATGTGATAAATCAAACTGTAGGAGATGCTCTTAGTGATATGCTATTGGTAGAACTTATTTTAAGTGCTAAAGGATGGGATGTGGTTGATTGGAAAAATAGTTATTATGATCTTCCAAACAAACAAGTAAAAGTAAAAGTTCAAGATAGAAATACAATTGTAACTACAAACGAGGAAAGATCTTGTATAAAACCAGAGGGATTACAAGAAAAAATTAATGATATTGTATCTAAATATGAGAAAGGAAGATCTTTTGTTAGGTAAATTTTATTTGATCAATACAGATTTATAACTTTATTATTTTTTTTTATTTTATTATTTTGCTAATATAAATAATTTAAATTTTTCATTATTCTTCAGACCTTCAGGAACAGAAGATGTAGTACGCGTATATGCAGAATGTCAAGAGAATTCTGAAATAGATAAATTGACTGCAGAAGTATCATTAGCTGTTTATGAATGTGCAGGAGGTATTGGAACAAAACCTATTATACCAAAATAAAATGGAGCATTTATATTTTTTACAATACTTTTTAAAAATGAAACTGGATGAAAGATCTATTAATTATTCTACTGTTTTTAAAAACTTTATAATTGTTTAAACAGTTTTTAAACTCATGTTTGAAATTTATTAAAAATAATTATGTACATATTAAGAATATTTTTATGATGAAGGTGTTAAAAGTATAATATTAAATATAAATATACTTATATTTTTGTAATGTAACTTCCATTTGTAATGTTACAACATATATAATTTATAAATAAAGGTTAAAATTTATTGAAAGCTAGTTTTTGATAGTTCCCTTTGTTATTACACAGTAGGTATGACAACTGTATTGATTTTTTTTTAGTCATGCTTGTACTTTTTTTGAATGAAAATTAGGCAATTCTTTTTAAAAAGTCTGTATGATATTAAAAAAGCATGTGGCAAGATAAGCAAGTTAAATTTGATGTTACTTTTTCGTGAGTAATTAACAAAAAATTATTTAAACATATTTATTTAAAAAAAATTGTTTTATGCCTGCTAATTTTAATATTCAAAATAAAAATTGTAAAAGTCAAATTTTATTTGAAAATTATTTTTCTAAAAATTTGATAAATATATATTTTTAGACAATTAGAATTAATAACAGGAGAGCACTTAATTGATAAATTAGAATTAATAGAAGATACAAAGGGGAATGCAGGTGAACGTGGTTGTATGTTAATAACAAATCTTAGAATTATGTGGCATTCTATATCATTTCCTCGTATAAATATAAGTAAGTTTTTCTTGTTAACATTTGGTAATGTTTTTAAATAAATCTTTTTAATTTATAATAAATATTTTTAACATTAAAGGTATTGGTTTTAATACATTCATAACTATTACAACAAAAGTTATAAATACAGTTTGTATCAAAATTTTTTAAATCGAGCATTTTTTAAAAAAGAAAAATTTTTTTTATTATATGGAACTTTCAGGTATATGCAGGCACTACCCAAGCTTTATATATCTTAACTTCATATAAAAATTGTCGATATGAATTTATATTTAGTAATTTAGATACTCGAAGTTCTCGACACCACACTTCAGTAATGGGTGTTTATAGAGCTTACACATCATCAAAAATATATAGAGAAATTAGATTAAGAGCAGGCATTATATGTAAAAAACGACTAACTTTACTACCTCAAGAAATAGTACATGATACATTATTTGGAGTTTGGAATTTATCAGCGGATCAGGTAATATTTTTCAAAATAAAAAATTATAATTATTTTATTAAATACTTTCTACAATAATATGAATAATCTTTGTATTTGTAATAAATTTTCAATTTGTTAGGGTAATGTGGGAACTTTCATTGTCACTAATATTAGGATTGTTTGGTATGCTGATATGAACGAACAATTTAATGTATCAATGCCTTATTTAACAGTAGTTCATGTAAGTAGTTAGGAAACTTAAAAAATTTTAAATTTATATTTTTATCGTCATTTAGTTAATATTTTTCTATGAAATAATTCATTTTTGACCATTTAAATTAAAAATGTTTTGTGTAAATACAACTGATATTTTAGATGAATATAAGATCTTCTAAATTTGGACCTACTCTGGTAATAACAAGTACTTTAGACTCTGGTTCTTATATCTTAGGATTTAAAGTTGATCCATCAGACAAACTTTATTCTTTACACAAAGAATTAACTTCTCTTCATACAGCATATAAAAAATCACCTATTTTCGGTATAGAATATACGTTTGAACATCAGGTAATAAAACTGAATTATAATTTAAATTAAATTTTTTCAATAAATATACATGTATATATAAATTCTTAATATATCTTTTTACATATTATAATTACAGTCAGTTCCTCAACCCGAAATGATAAAAGAAAGATTTACAGAAATTGATACATCTGAAGATGAAATATCAAATGTTTTTAATGTGTACTTTTCAGAAGGTGGAGTTAATCAAAGAAAACCAATTTTAGCTAGTAATTTAGGACTAGCAGTTGAAGAACCAAGAGAAGGAAGTACTCTGGAAATGTTATGGGAATTACTTCCATCCAAATAATATGAAAAATAATTTTATATAAATAATGTATATAAAATTTTTGTTTTATAAAATAAGAAAAAAGAAAATACATGATATAATTAATTTCAATATTCATTCTCTCTCTCTTCCTTTTACTGTAAACTTTAAATGCATACATATAAATGTGTTGCATAATTTTATATTTACGCGCGTATATTTATTTATCCGTACGCAAACGAGTGTGCATGTATATGCGCACGCGTTTTTATATATATATATGCTGATAATTCATTTTTTTTTTAACAAAGTTTAACTTGGTCTACAATTCAATGGTTGAGTATTTGCAGTATTTGAAGAATCTTGATTGTCTTCATTGTCTTCTTGTATGTTTCTAGCATTTTGTCCACGTAACCTATATCCCATGTTAAATAGCATTAAGTCTAAATCAAAGCGCTCATCATTATTCATACGTATATAATTAGCTATCACTGCTTCATTTTGATTTTCAACTTCCCAGATATGTGCTCTTCCATCCTAACATAGAAAATACACAAAAAATACATTATAATTATGTTTATATTTTAAATAGTGTAACAATAATGACATATTTTACAAAATAATTACCTCAGGCATTGGACTCCATAATCTTATAAATGGATCTATACCACTGGTTGCTAATAAGCATATTGAAGGATGTGGTTGTAAACAATTAACTATTCTTGGATCTCCTTTTAAAATTCGCACTATGTTTGTTGTAAATCTATCCCAGATAAAAAAAGATCCCTCATCTGATCCAGCAATGATAAACTGACCCTCGCTAAAAATTTTATTTTTATTTGTTAAAACATGAAATTTATTGTTGAATGGTTATTTATTATAAATATTTCTTCTATCATTAAAAAAATTATATATATATATATATATTAATTATATAATTATTTCATAATTGCTAAAATTAATAAAATATAAAAGGGAGGATAAAATTTTAAATAATTAAAATTTTTTCCTCTATATTTGAGAATTCATTGATTTTTCAGCTTATAAAAAAAGTTCATTTATAAATTATAAAAATAGAATTTATGAATAAAATTGCATTAATTATTATTCAATTCATAATAAAGAACTTTCTTTAGTTATATATTTATTTTTTTTTAAACATAAATGCAATTTTAAATCTATTCATAAAATTGTTAAATAAAATTTAAATAAAGCCAAATTCTAACACATGGTCTACCGTATTTTTAAATTTAATATCAAATAGCTTGTTTTAGTTTTAAATTATAATGTTGAATATGCATATAAAAGGACTTATACATCAGTAAAAACTTAATTTTAACAAGAATTTGATAAGAAGGTTTAAATTAACAAAATAAATATGTATATAAGTAGAAAATATAAATAAAATAATTTAATTAAAATTCATTTTTAAATAAATAAGAACTTACTCTCCAAAGAAATTTGCTTCCTTTATATCTGTACTATTATTACAGTGACCCCTCAATCTAATTTTATAATCAACTGCATTTTCACGCCATTCTTTTTCATAGTCTGAAATCTTTGTTTCATTTAATTGTTTTGACCCTGACGCTTGTTTATTCAATTTAATTTCTTCTTTTATAGAAGATCTCAATGTATTACAAGCCGAATTATTAGCATATTCTGGAAATTTTTCTCGAAAGTTTTCCATAACGATGAATGCTTCATTGACTTTCTTTAGATCAAATAAACATTTTGCTAGCCTAAAATAAATTAATGTAAATGTATGAATGCAATGAGATATTATAATACTAAGGTAGAGTACCTATAATGAGCTTTAACATGATCAGGATCAAGAGCTAAAGTGATTCGACAATCTCGTAATGCAGCATAGCAATCTCCATCCCTTGAATCATTTAAAGATTAATCGACATCTTAATCTCGAAAATTAAAATTAAATTTAATTTTACAATATATAATGGTAAATATTTCAACTACAAATTGTAAAAGAAAATTAAATGTAACTAAGCCACAATTCGCATTTCAACATTCTATTGATTTTTATTTTATATTTGTACTTTTTAAACTTTAAATATATGTTAAAAAAAATTTTTTATCAAAAAAAAAAAATAATTTTTAATTTACCATGCGCGTTTCATATAAGTGCCAGCTCTATTACCATAAAGTACAGCAGCATATGGACAGATGCTAACTGCTTCATTATACAATGTAATAGCAGTGGCATATCGGTATTCTTCAAAAGCTTTATTTGCCTATAAAATAAAAAAACTTGTTTATTTTGCTTTTTTTTTATTGAATAAAAATTAATAAAACTTACTTCTTGTCGTAACTTTTCAACTTCCGAACTAAGTTCAGTAACATTTAATGCCGATAAATCTTCTAATACAATAGAACTATTGTTATCATTTGTAATAAATTCATTGCAGTCTTGATCTCCATTATTCGTCGTCACTGAATAAATAAAAATTTTTTATAACATTACATATAAAAACAAGGATTAATAATTTAATATAAGTAGATTTTATTTAATTACTAAGCTCAGCAGGAACAATAAAATTTTTTGAATTGCCGTGATTATTAATATCGAACAGGTAAATTTGCTCTTCCCCCATATTGACTAGTAATTCAGTCCCATCATCATTGAAAGTCAAATAAGTTGTTGAGAATCTTTTAAGGCGATTATCCCGACATCTTAAATGACCTGAGAAAATAAAACAATAATAAAATTATAACCAATACTTTTTATTTATTTTTACATTAAAAATATATGTTTGTCAATAATATTACAGAGTTGAATATTTCTCTAGGTTAAAACAAATTAAAAATAATGTAAATATATTGTTTATTTTATAATTTTATTGTTGTTGTAAGATTACCATTATTGCATTAACATGAAATATTATTAAATGTTTGTATGACGCATTATCAAATCAAATAAAATTTACTAAATAAGGGTAATAACATTATTTTATTATAATTAACACATTGATTAAAAAATAAATTACTAAACATACATTATTGATTTAAAAATAGCATGTAAAGATAAAAACTTAATGTAATATTTGTGGTTAAAGTAACTATGTACCTGCAATAAAATATTGTGCACAACCTAAAGGGATATTATTATCAGGATCGCCCTTTCCAAGATTGTTTAGCGATGAGCTATTATTTGAAGCTGCTGAAATTGGTCTCTAAAAAGGAAAAAAATCCTTTAAAAGTTTGTTTTTTATCAGCTACATATTTAGATAAATTTTTAAAGGTATTTTTTAAATATGTAAAATAAAACACAAAATAATGGAATATTAATAACAATTTATCATTAAAAATTTCATTAATAATAATATAAGTCATTTACACATTCATTCTTGAAACAGATAATTGCAATGCATATAATTGCAATGTATGCGGTAAAATACTGTAATAATAATAACAATAATAATAATAATAATAATAATAATAATAATAATAATAACAATAATAAAAAGAAGTAACCTTTTAAATATGTCGTAATAAATTAATGGTCAGGCTAACTAACTGAGCGGTCGCGGTTGCACTTTTTCCTCGGCCTCTCTTCATCCCCGTACCAGTGCGCAGCCGGGCGTAACGAGGAAACGTCAAGTGCGCAACCCCTTCCGACGCATCGGAGCTGTCTCGCGCAGCCCAGGCCCCGCGTAAGGGTACGAAACTCGGCCTTCGCGCATTGGCGGCTCTTGTTGCCGAGGGTGGGGGACCCGTCACCGGTGTATAAATTTGACTGCGCTCGCATTTTTGACGCGGTTCCTGGTCTATTGTTCAACGATCAACACCTCGGCAGCAGGGGCTTCAAGCTGAATCTCCGGATACAGGTTAGTGGGCTCGATCAATTATTATTTTCTTTGGGATTTAACGATCAACATTTTTTCTTCATAAGCTTTCGTAAATGTTCGTTCTTTGGGTGATTGCTCATCTCATAAAGACTTTTCCTCGATCAGGACTATATCTCGTGCGTTTCGACAAGAACCTATTCTCAGTTTTCGTCCACGGAGTTATATCATTTATAAACCCCCCCCCCTCCAAGGCGGACATCAGTTGAATCTTTTGGCAAAGTTCAATCGCTTGTCAACTGGCAGATCATGAACCCTGGAATGAGAATCATTCATCAAGCATTAGTCGCTGACTCTCACCAAACCATTGAGATGTCACAAGAAATTTCCTCGTCAGCCAGTCCTGCCGAGTTCGGTAATTAAATAAAATCTAACCACATTCAGTTATTAATTCTTATTTTAATAATTTTATATACTTGTTTTATAATATCATTATTTTTTTCAGTCACGACGTATAATAGAGATGCAGAGTTCAATACATTTTTGATAAATGATAATAATAACGAAACGATTCTTATCATGCCAAGAGATATTAGGAATAGAGCTCCTGGCTCAGAGATACAGCAGAATTCCACAAGTGATAGCCAAGCTCCATCAGCCTCTACTGAACAGAATGGAAACATTTCCCCGACTATAGAACTTAATGGGGTGCAATTGGAGACACGCGAAGAAACATTAGAGAACCAAGAGTTTATAAACAACGCTTTCTCAGAAGAACAAGAAGAAGAAGAAGAAGAAGAAGAAATCGAGCAAGAAAACGCCGCCAATGCAACGGAAAATGCTGATGGAATGGAAAGAAACACCGATGTTACGGAAAGTGCCGTCGTCATGGAAAATGCCAATGTCTCGAAAAATACCGATGCTACGAGAAAGACTCTCCGTTACAAACGCAAAAAATGTTGCTGGAACTGTAAGGAACGAGGTCATACGCGGTCCGAGTGTACCAATCCTACAAAACAATTTTGCTCAGTGTGTGAAAAAGAGGGAGTTCTAACTCGAGACTGCCATCCACAAGGAATTGCAGTAGAACCTAACCAGTCAGCTCCACCAAAAATGAGAATGCGAAAGGACAATCAATATTTTCTTCCTCTCCGTATCGGCCGTAGAAAATTCAAGGCATTCATTGACACCGGCTCTAACACGTCCGAAATAAATACTCAAACCGCCATATTATGTTTGCAATCGAGATGGAGTGCAGTTGGACCAAACTCTTTTATTATCCTACCCGGTGGAACCAGACATACAATAACAAAATCGGTCCGAGGCTCCTTCAAATTAGCCGGGCAGAAACTAACCGAGACATTTCAAATAAACGAGACTCTTGAGCACCAGATTTTGATTGGAACGGACATCTTGAAAAAACTGAATGTCAAACTAACTTTTAAAGGAAGAGACCTGTTGCAACCGTCAGCACCCGCTCCGAGAATTTCACCACCAGCTCCGAACAATCCGCCACCGGCTTCGAACAATCCGCAACCGGATTTGAACGATCCCTTGCCAGAGGAATTTTTGGAGGAAGAATATGTGGATGAACGCTGGATTGATTTTGAGGATATCACTTACATAGTTTTAAACAGAACAAAGGTTTGCTTTATCCGCACTCCAGATGATCAGATGCATATAATACGCATTGGAATTCCTCAGTTCACACTGTATTACAACGGTGGATGTAGAGAACTTTACTTCGATCGCGTTACCGGGGTGGTCGAGTACTACGGAGACTTTACCGAGCTTGAAGATTAACAAGACTAAAGCTATGTGGTATCTATAAGAAATTCCGTCAAATTTTACAATATGTTACCTTATCGGTATCGTATCCATTAACGTTACTGCCACGAACTATTATTTTCTATCAGTATTATCGTTAAAATGAAAACAGTTTTTTTTTTTTATTTTATCTAACTACTTACATTACAAATTTTATAATAATGTATATTTTATTTTATTACCTTATATTTGTAAAATAACAGCTTTGTTGTTGTTGTTATTATTATTATTATTATTATTATTATTATTATTATTATGTTGATCATTACAAATATAATTATAAACGTACTTTTTATAATGTTTTGTAATGAAATAAATACAAAATTACCATTTAATGAAAATTTTTGTTAATTACTTAAAAACTCTCTTCATTACACCCATCACCAGTCTTAATCTGATAATATACGAAATCTGCCAAGGGATGCCTTTCTCCACAAATATTTTAAAATCATGTTGTGAACATCAGTATTCAGTCAAAAATTTTAATAGCCCAATTTATGATCATTTTAAATACAAAATTTTTTTATTTAATAATTCAATAATGATTAAAAAAATATTGTTTTGATAAAAACCTTTATAATAAACAAGAAATATATTGTTACGTGTTATTTATTAATTATTAAAATAATTAAATGCTTTCAAAAAGATTGAATTGGAGACTTTTTAATTTTGATACATTTTCTGTTTTACAATGTTTATATTTAAGTTATTATCTAAGAATGCTGATTTATAATAAATTTATTTTTGAGTTCATATTCGGTTTTTATAAATAATATAAATAATATAAATATATATATATATATATATATATATATAAATTAAATTCTGAACAATTAAAAACATATTCGAACTTATATATTTAAAAAACTAACTTATGAAATTAAGTATTACTTTATAAAAAGTGTATCCAGATAAAAATGTTTCAAGAATAATTTATCGTGTTGTGTAAAGATAAAGTTAAGTTTTACATATCATTACACGCCTTTTATCCTAATTGTGAATAGTTGCAAATATTAAAATAAAAATTAATTTAATTATAAGGAATGAAATTTTTAAACAATTAACACTAAACATAACGTTTGTGTGTCTAAAAAATATCTTGTTTAACATTATAAAACGTAAGCATTTATTTTTCAAATGTAACACAGAGAAATCGATTAAAATAAGTAAATATTAAATTGATCATTGGTCTAAAATCAATCACCGTGTTTTCTAATTAAAATAAGAGGCAATATTATTGAAATATGGTAAATAATAGTTTACACACGTGTGAAAGTTTGATCATCCTGCGGTCGTACATCCTAACATAGGCGTCGTTTGCTCCAATGGCAACTAGTTCTGGCCTTCTGGGGTTGACGCTGATACACTTGGCCTCGACAAAACACCCTGTATGATTGGACAGATCCACCAGCACCGTTTTCTGATCACCGCTTTTGCAGGAGTGCGGTTGCCTAAGGTCGTGCTGCAAGATTAGTCCATCCTCGGCGGCACTCCAGAAGAGAAACGGCACACTCGGTACCGTAGCTATACGCTTCACTCGGCTGAAGTGGCAATTGCACACCAACATCGTGTCCGAGATTGCGATGTCGTGGACACGTATTTTGTGATCGCCAGCACCCGTGACCAAAATCGAATCGTTTGACTTTGGCATAAACTAAACATATCAAATAATGTAAATTATTAACAAGCATAATGTACCTCTAATGCAAAACACGGGTTTTAAAATTTATTGCTCTATTTATTAAATTGTCTGTTGAGTAATGCCATTGATGAAACAAAAGAAAAGAATCACATGTAACAAAAATATTGTAAAATTATAGCATAACAAAACATATAATAAAAATATTACAATTATTTTAAACATTTTCTTTACATTCTTATTAAAATAAAAACATCAATTCATGAATAAAAAAGTGACAGATGCGCAAAAATAAAATAAAACATTTTATGAAATTTTTTGATGATCCAATGACTTGATTGTACAATATTTAAAGATTGAAATTAAAAGGTATCTAATTAAAGATCTTTGATAAATAAAATTAAAATTTTACTATAAAAAAAAAAAAAAAAATACACTATGTCTGAGTATTAATTTAAACATTTTTTTCAAAATATTATTTAAAAAAAGAGTTTATGTTTACTTTATATTGTATTTAAATTACAAATTTTGATTTACATGTTATTTAAATTTCAAAACAATGACTTGCATAATTTTTTCTGACCAATATTGTAAAATTTATTCAGATATATATATTTTAAGAAACATTAGGTTTGGCAATAATAATCTACAAATATTAAAGTATATTAAAAATCTTTTTAAACTTTAATCTTAATAAAAATATTTATAGGAAATACCTTAACAGTAAAAATATTTCCACCATGCCCAGTTTGTAAAGTTAACTTCTTTTCATAACTAAAAGGATCCCATAGTATGACATGCATGTCATCTGAGGCTGAAGCTAACAGACTAAAAATTGGTAAATTTAAATGATAAAATAATTAAAATATTTCTTAATATGTACATGTTCCATATTTTTTTTAAAAAACAATGTAAATGGATATTTATAAATAACAAAGATAAGTTTTTATTGTTTATATTTTTTTGAATAAATATGTACATTTATAAAAGTCTATTTTTTTAATTTTTTTATATAATTCAAATATTATTTATAATATACTAAATTATTTTCCAAAGAAATAAAATTACTAACGTTCCAGTTTCATTCCATTCCAAACAATTAACACATCCATCATGACCATCGAGTGCTTTTTCTAATCCTAAGCGTTTTATAAAATTTGGTGTGACCTTCAGCTTACGATTAATATTTCTTGAAATTGATTCCTGATTAACATAAACAATTATGTTGATTAAATTTTTAACATATAACTGTTAGCATACAATTTTTGTACAATGTAAATTTTTTATTTTTACTTGGATTTCCCTCTGCCGAACCATATCTATAACTCTATGATCAAACCGCTTACTTCTAATTATCTCCATTATCAAGTTATAGAAATATCACTGGTGGCACTGATTAATTGCATTTAATATTCTGAAAAAAAGTATTACACAGAATTAATATTTAGGGACAAAAATCTTAAAAAAAAAAAATAATCTATTTTACAAAATTAACACATATGGATAAATTACATACAATGTAATAATGTACTAACCTGATCTAAAAGCAAACAAAAAAAGTTTCAATATTCAACAAAAAAATATTTAACTATAAAATAATATTGATTCCAAATTTTAAATCTTTTTAAATACTAAAAATATGTTTTCACTAATAAATCAGTGTCAAAGTCTCAAAAAAAAATGTCATTACATCGTTTACTATTCATAATTGTAAAATAAGAAACGGCAAAGGGCTTCACCGTAATTCACCGAAAACTTTCTGTTATACCTGAATTTGTTTTTCAGATCTGATAAAGCAAGTTCATCGGCCGGTTATTTAAAAGTTCTTTGGAGTATCGGTCACGAAGTCGTAATTATACCGCAGCATAACGTCTTTTTGATTATTATCATTATTTGCAATGATGAGAAGACAATTACATCAACAATGGAATGGTAAAATTTGCGCCTTCGAATAACATGTTTTACCATTTAAAGAAGCTACCCAAACTGGCTTTCCAACATACTACTATTCACATACTAAATATGCCTATCTCAATCTGACTCCCCGTAGCAGTTTACAGCTTAGTTTGTTGTTATTTATGCAGGCAGAGTATGGCTATGAATAACTAATGCAGACAGATATGAATTGATGCAAGGGAATTAAGCGAGCAATTGAGGTTATCAAAAATTCTTGCTAGACCGACAAGCAGATGGCGCGGCACTTTCCCCCCCCCTGGTTTAAATGCCCTCCTCCCTCGAAAAATCGAGTCACAAGCTCTTACACCATATGTCTATTTTCTAATAATTGTATGCATTAGATTTATCTCTTTCTTCCCATTGGCTCCTGAAAACCAATTTCTCTCTTTCTTTTTTTTCAATTCGCGGATCAGTATTTTCGTTTTCCTTCCTCTATAACTCTTTTTTATCCTCTCAAATGCAAAATGAATTTTTTTTGATTTATTTTATTAATAAGAGTGAATGTAATTGTTAAGCAATCGTTATTTAATACAAACTCTTTCTCCGTAAAATTATGTAACGCTTACGTTACATTCGTTATTTCTATCTTAAATATTATTTATACCGTACAATATCGCCTTTTAAACGCTACAAACGTCTTTTTATCCAACCAAAATTTATCGTTTATCCTCTAAATTTTTCGATTTCTCCGGTGAAACTTTGACGAAGTAAAAGAGAGAACAAGGAAAAGAAACATCTATTTCCTATTTTTAATTCTCACCGAGACCGATTTGCCTCTTTTGCCTCTTGCTCATTTGCAATTAAATGCCACAATGGATATTGATAGTTATTTATAGCTTCATTACTCCAAATGAATTTTGCACAAAGTGGGTGAAAATATCAATGACACAATACCAGCGAGGATAAGAATTTATTTTTTATGTTAAATAGTTTGTTTACTGGAAATATAAAGGAACAGACAGAGGAAAAAATTCCGTTTCCCGCTATAGTGGTGCGTGGTCTTACAGTCAAGTCGAGTATAAATAATATTAAAAAAAAAAAAAAAAAACAAAACTTTCTCCCCAAATCTCGTCTTTTTTTTTTTTTTTTTTTTTTTTTTTTTTTTTTGTGGAAGAGAATACCTGTGGAAGATCGCGTGGATCAAACAATGAACAAGAACTTACCTAGTGCGGCGCAAGTGTCACCCGGCTGTGTTGGTAAATTCCTATTTGTTATCTGTCGGGATCGGATGCTGCACAAACGCGGATGCTGGATCTGGACCCCACGATTCATTAACCGACCCACCGTACACATTTACATTTTGCACATTAGACCCCCCCGGTGTCTATCTCAAAGATTGCGCCAACACTTAAAATAACGCTTATAAGGCTCAGCGACGATGCCAAGATAATTGACAACAAAAAAAAAAAAAAACAACCTACGATCGGGAGGTAAATTGGCAAATTAGGAATAATCCGGAAAAAAATGCTCGATAGACGAGGAATAATTTTTTCGAAGGTGTGCTTTTTTCATTTTATCTGTATTGGACTCGGCGACTAGTCTTTGCACTGGATTGCACTGAAAAGGCTCTTCGAGTCTGCACTTTGTCTTCCTCACAGGACGAGTATACACAAGTTTTTTGTTGCCCTCGATGAAGCCTTACAACGACTTGCCATAAATATGTAATTCCAGACGAATCGAGTGTACAAAAAAACAAAGACCTGGATAAATAGACTCCTGAAACATCGAGTAATCATATCGAATTATATGAATAATCTGAACAATAATAAAAATAATATGCAATCTGCGTTATGAAGTTGTTTTACCGTTTATCTTCACACGATCCCTTGTAATTATTTCATATTTCTTGTACTTGATAATTATTATGAACTAATAAAAAGTCTAATTAAAGATAATGCAATGTTTATAATTAAAAAAAATTGTCTCGGTTTCGAGTAGACCGATTAACAACACGATCAACAACACGAGCTAAGAGCCTTCCAGCCAATAGTGATTTTTTATACATATATAATATATATTTTATACATATTTGATACATCGGTATCTAAAGATTATTCCATTTACACATATTTTTTTTTTTTTTTTCAAAATTTTTATTTAAATTTATCTTACTCTTACCTATACCTTACAAATAAATAAATAAATAAATATAACTTTGAACCATACAAAGGGGAATTATTTTACCATATTTAAATTTATGATATTTAAACTTTTAAATAATAATTATTATTATTCACACAACATAATATTTACGCGAGACGATATGCATAAGAAAAAAATAAAAATTAAAGGAAAAGTACGCAGTGCCAGTTATTTTTAACGTGTAAATCATTCGAGCTTTGTAACATTTACTTTTGAATTTAATTTTACAACATTAACATTAGTAATAATAATTTAATTTTGACGATTTATCGAGCATAAAAATGTGATACAATATATGATAATAATGCCGTAGTATTTAAACATTCGTCAGCTCAACATACGTTGAAAAATACAATTAAACAAATCATTAGCTTCCTCGAATTTAAAAACTTAAGTACAAATGTTGTTATTAAACCCTCATCCTGGGCTAAACGATGGCCAAAACCCCAACTCCGTCCACCTCGTCCACCTCGTCCACCTCCTAACTCCTATACTTGGAAAACATGTAAGCCTGATGTACTAGAAAAATCCAGCGGACAATAAAAATTCAGTTTGGCTGGGCGATGTGTTTTATTGCTTTATGAAATCTGACTCGGAAAGAAAAGTGTGCATTTATGATAGATGAGTCTTTATTTAATTACTCCACTCCTCGTTTGTATTTATTCGATTTATAAAATAACGAATAAAAGGGAAATAGATCATTATTTGGAGAGTGGAAAAATATTTTTAAAATAAATGACCTGGCTTGTATATAACAGATAAGAGCACGTTACCAAAATGAAACCAAATACCTATAAATTTAACTTGACATTTAATTCGCTATTATGTTTAATGTAAATGCATCTACGTATTTCAAATAAATTATTGAGTCGCCTTTTGTTTTTTCTTTACTATACACAATAATTTCATTGGTAATAGAGATTCAAGCGCACAAAGCACAAAAAAAAATTTATAATTTATTTATGCCAAAATTTATGCTTGATCTTATATTTTATTACATTTGCAAATGCAATATTACTACCTCACACTTCTCAAATATACTGAAAAAAATACACAAATTAACATTATTATAGTTTATGTTACTTTTTCAATTAAGAAATATAAGATATTTGACATGCAACCATTCAATTGGTTAAATTGAAAATCATGCTTACGAACAGGTGTATACTCTGTCATAGAAAGTAGATAGAAATTTGTTCGTGCTATTTTCCCGTCCAAAAATGTAATAAAAAATTAATTGACCTTAATTTACTCATTCCTGTGAAATCTTGTTATTATTTAAACTATTGTTATTATTAATTATTTATAGTGCTATTTATAAGAAGTAAATTACAATATTGTACAACGTTTTTATCATAGGTTAAGAAGTTCCCGCGTGTAATTTAACAACAATGCTATTTAAATGTCAAATTTAAAAATTCTTTCAATCTTTTATAGCAGCAGTATTGAAAGTATTGAAACAAGCAGATAAGACATTAAGTTCTTAAAATGTTAAATGTTTCAATTAAATAAAAAACAAATACAATTATAATGAAACTGATATGTAATGTAGAAGTTTATAATAGGTTATCAACACTTGCAACAAATATTAGACGTAGAAAGCCTCAAAGATCATGTTTGGCAATTGGAAGACAATCTATAAAAAGTGATGATATCTTTCTTTTACTGCAATCGCAAACAAATAAAATTGGCACAAAATACAAGGTTCATATTTTATGAATTAATATTACTTTTATTAATAATAGTTACAACTATTAAATTTTATTTAACAGGTAACTGGTAACATTGAAAAAGTTTTTACTAAATTTATAAATGAAGGAAAAGCATCAATTAGATTTGTAGACCCGTGTCATGATATGAACATACAGTGTGATGTAATACAATTAAAAAGTTTTCTTCATGTACTTAAGCTTGCACTGTCAAAGAAACTAGATCCTGCCATTTTGATATTGTCAAATCTAAATCCAAAAATTATAAAAGATGCTCCAAAAACAAAAATTATTATTAAACAAGTTTCAGATTATCCAGTACTTCAAGGATTTCCAAGAACTACTGAAGAATTGTATCTCCAGGGTCTTCAAAAAAGATCTTTTGATTGTCAAATTCTTAAACTACAAAGTTTAAGAATTTTAAATTTATCAGAAAATCAACTGACAAATATACCTCAAGAATTAGGAATGCTTCCAAATTTACAGGAACTATATCTTTCTAATAACCAACTTGGAAAATGTCCAATGTCCAAATGGTCATGGATGAATGGTGTTAATATTTCAAAAACTCTACGTTTATTAAATTTAAGCTCAAACAAAGTAATTTTTTTATTTTATTGAAGATATTGTATAATAGAGTAAATTATAAGAAACAATTTTTGCAATAATTAAAATATTTCACAGTTAACCAAAGTTCCTGAGCAGATTATCAAATTACATGGTTTAGTATCATTGTACCTAAATGATAATGAACTTTCTACCTTGCCTCAAGGCATTGGAAGACTAAATAAACTGAAATTTTTAGTTTTATCTAGAAATAATTTAACATACCTACCAGGGAGTATAAGAACTTTACGATTATCTGAATTTGATATATCAGAAAATCCATTTCAAGTTAATAATGATGAGAAAATGATTGTATATACTATCAAAGTACCTCGCCTAATTGATCTTGCTGCACAAATAGTATTAAAATCAAGGTTGATAAATATTCAAATTTTTTTCATTTAATTTATAATTTTTAATAAATTTTAATATTAAAAGCATTTATATGTGTATATATTACAGAATACGCTATCATTCAAGTATAATTCCATTTACCTTAGTCGAATATTTAGATAAAGCACATTATTGTGTATGTGGTACACCATGTTTAAATTCATGCCTTATGAGAAAATTTATTCGAATGAGTTTAAATTTAAGTGGCATGATTAAATTTTCTGGTCTTTCAAGTGATATATATTTTGATTGTTACTTTTGTTCTATTAAATGCTTCGAAAATTGTTTTACATTCTGAGATTATTAAAAATTTCATTTATTTTACTTTATTTAAGACTGAATATTTCTTACAGAGAAAGTTCTTGTGTGACGAAGAATTTTATATCATTCATGGCATTTTTAAGTATCCATAAAGATTTTTCATAAAAGCTGCAGTCGACTAATGAATATTTGTGATAAATAAAATATATGATAATATAATTTTTATTGTAATAAACTTATATATAATTTTTAGAATTAGTTCATTTATTTAAAATATTTTAAAAACTATTAAAATAAATTTTAATGTTAAATTGCGTCTTATTATTTGTAAATGATGTTTTATTATTTATAAATACATAAGGATGTATTAATTATAGAAAAAATATACAAAATTTTTTTAAAAATTAAAACATATTTTTTAAATAATGAACAACAAAACTATGTAAAAACAGTTCAATAGTTTCTTTTATAAAGATACGATATCCATTTTTTTATTTGCTTTTTCTTTAACTGGAATTTAAATTATTTGAAATTTTTGATTAATCAAAAATTTTATGGCCTTCAGAGAAAATATATTATTCGATGTATTATTTCAAATTTTATATATGATTTATTAACGATTATTTCAATGTAATTTGATTTAAAAATAGGCGATATGATATATTTAAAATAAATCAAGTTTATACAAGCTGCCAGATTAACATCTGCAATGACGTTAATATAATATATTTTGGGAATATATTTTTAAAAATCTAGCTTTTAATGAGTGACTATACATGATATTCTGTGAATGAAAAAATTAACATTACTTTACAGAGGCATTAACAATAATATCGCTCGTAATAAAATAACAATTATAATTATCATTCATGAAATTGAAATTTTTTAGAAATATTTGTTATTATCATTGCATGTTTAATTATTATGTAGTAGAAACCTTGATTAATGTTCTATGGTTCTGTAATCGAAACTATAAAAAATTTGTATACAAAATATTTTTTTTAATAAGTTGTTAAATGCAGTAATTTAATGTAAATCACTTTTTACTTTATTGTAATTATGTTAGAAAAAAAAAAATTTGTCCAACCATAAACAAAAATTTAATTGTTATTGCAGGATCAAAACATCAACAATTCAAAATTGAATTATGGAATTTTATATTTCTTTTCCTATGAATAAGAATGTACGAATGATTCAAGATTCTAGTTCGTGTTACTTTCCTGACCAATGGGAGAACAGCAGTTGTACGCAGTCTCAAATTGATAGCCATTATTGGTACGAGTCGGAAGTTCCTTTCTGTATTTTTATGGCGTGTCTGTAGGTACGTTCAACAATTTCCTTCTTTATTTTATTAATAAATTATACTTGAATGAAATTTTTTGAACTAAATTTACTGTTTATAATTTTGCAGAAAATTTTATCTACTTTAGTACATAAATTTAATCATCATTTGCTAATACTTTACTAAAAATTCTCATTGACACATGGCACGTTTTTCTCGGTCGCGTTATTATGTTCTTTTAACCTGTAAATTGATTTTCCGTGAACAGTTTTTTAAAGTGTGAATAAATTCTTGAATAAATTTCTTCCTTTATCTTAAGTGTTTTATATCTTTACTTTTTTGAAGTTTTCCGAGTTTTACTTATTTTTTTAAAATTTATAAATTTTATTTAAATTATATCTTTCAATTTTATTATAAATTGAAAGCAAATGCATTGTACACGATACAGTATTTCTTTTTTTACCATTTCTTGGACTTTCGAAATATAATTTATAGTTTTAAACTTTATTATTAAAATCGATTCAAGTTCTTTATTAAAAACAAGTGTTTTGTAATGTTAATATTATCAATGTAAGTATTTATTAAAATTATTAATAATTATTTATTGATAAAGTTATTAACAATTATTTAATAATAAAGTTGTTAATAAATTTGTTTAATAGTTTAATATGTATAATTTATATCTTTTAAATATTTGTTAATTGCATATATATTTTTTAATTTTTATGGAATTCAAAATTGTGTAATACTCAGGAACTTCAAAAATGTAATATTACAAATTTATATATTACTTTGCATTGACTTGTAGTAGCAAGTAACAACTCTCCAGTTGTTACTTATGAATTTTATATAACTTTTGAAAGTCTGAATACGGTAAGTAATTTGTATTGTGTACAATGTAATTATAAATATTAAAAATAGTGTATTTAATAATAAAATTCTATTAGAAGTTCTTAATTTTTAGATTCAAAAATATTTTGGCTGTTAAACTACAAAGAACAACATGCCGCAGAATGAATATATTGAGAGACATCGGAAGCTGTATGGACGAAGATTAGATTATGAAGAACGCAAGAGAAAAAGAGAAGCTAGAGCACCTCATAAGCTTTCTGAAAAAGCCCGCAGTCTTAGAGGTATAAAAGCTAAACTGTTTAATAAGGAACGTCGCAATGAGAAGATACAAATGAAAAAGAAAATCAAAGCACATGAAGAAAGAAATCTCAAAAAGAAAGAGCAGCCAACTCCTGAAGGTGCATTGCCAGTTTATTTACTCGATCGAAATGTTACATCAAGAGCTAAAGTTTTATCTAATATGATAAAACAAAAAAGAAAAGAGAAGGCTGGTAAATGGGATGTTCCAATACCAAAAGTAAAAGCACAATCTGATTCAGAAGTATTTAAAATTTTCAAAAGTGGAAAATCAAAACGAAAATCATGGAAAAGAATGGTTACGAAAGTCACATTTGTAGGAGAAAATTTCACAAGGAAACCGCCAAAATTTGAAAGATTTATTAGACCAATGGCATTACGATTTAAGAAAGCACATGTTACTCATCCAGAATTAAAGGCCACCTTCTGTTTACCTATCATAGGAGTCAAAAGAAATCCTAATTCACAAATGTATACTACTTTAGGTGTAATTACCAAGGGTACAATTATTGAAGTGAATATTTCAGAGTTAGGTTTAGTTACACAATCTGGTAAAGTTATTTGGGGAAAATATGCTCAAGTAACAAATAATCCTGAAAATGATGGATGTATCAATGCTGTACTATTAGTTTAAAATTGATTTTTAATGACTGAAAATTTTCATGTAAATGCACAAATAATTTTCATAAATTATTTTAATAAAACTATATTAATAAAGAACACTAATTTTGTTTATTTTATTAAATACCCAATGCTTTTTATTTAATAAAAAAAAAAAAATTAATAAAATTTTTCTGTATTAACAATTAAAATTTACATTGCAGTAATCATTCATCATGCAGTTTTTTGTCAAAACATTAACTGGTAGAACCATTGCACTTGAGGCTGAGGTTTCTGATACAATTGAAAATGTGAAAGTTGCAATTCAAGATAGAGAAGGTTAGATAATTAATTTATCATGTGTTTTTGTAACAAATATTGAAAATAATTTAAAAATTTATTGCACAAATAATATCTATTTGTATCCCTAATTTTCAATGTTTAATATTAAATAACTTAAAAAAAATTGTACATATTGAATGAACTTTTTAATATTTGAAATATAATCATTATATACTAATTTTGATTTAATTTGATTTTTTTTAAAGGTATTCCATTACACGAGCAAAGATTATGTTTTGGAGGAAGGCAATTAGATAATGAAAGAACGCTTTCTGATTATAATATTCAAAGAGAATGTTCACTTGATTTACAACTGCGTTTATGTGGTGGAGCTAAAAAAAGGAAGAAGAAAAATTACTCTACTCCAAAAAAAATCAAACATAAGAAGAAGAAGGTCAAGCTTGCAGTTCTAAAGTTCTACAAGGTAAAAAAAAATCCTTTTTTAAGATTATGATATTTTATAAGTAAATTAAAATATGAAAAATCTAGGTTGATGAGAATGGAAAGATTCATAGATTAAGGCGAGAATGCCCTTCAGAGCAGTGTGGAGCTGGTGTTTTTATGGCTGCAATGGAAGACAGACATTATTGCGGAAAATGTGGATTTACCCTTGTCTTTAATAAGCCTGAAGACAAATGAATACATTACATTTAATCTGTATTTC
The DNA here is from genome assembly GCA_018907245.1 of Eupristina koningsbergeri. Classification (NCBI taxonomy): domain Eukaryota; kingdom Metazoa; phylum Arthropoda; class Insecta; order Hymenoptera; family Agaonidae; genus Eupristina; species Eupristina koningsbergeri. The sequence goes on from JACCHV010000035.1 coordinate 2,219,499, forward strand.
TTTTACATAATAATAAATTTAAAAAACTAAATTACGTATATTATTTTTTATTACTTATATTATATTAAATGTTAGTTAAAAATAAATTGAAAACACAATTGTTCAAATAAAAATTTATATTTTATTAAAGTTCAAAAAAATATTTCTAAATTGGAAATACCAGTGTGAACTCATAATTACAATGTATCTATATAAATCAATTGTCCACAATTTGAGACTGTCGAGGTATGTAACATGTACATGTATTCAATATTCTACAATACTTTAACTTTCTATTATACATTACAACTTTAACATCCTAATAGTAGGTTCCTAATAACTTAATATTCACAAGATTTTTAATAACAATAGATATAATGTGCGATAACATTAAAATTAAATTTTTACAATTGCTTAATGTGTGTTCATATAAATTGAATAAAATATAAATTAAAGAAATATGAGCCACATTTAAAAATTTATTTTTAATTTATTTTGAGGTTCAAAAAAAATTTAATATGAAAAATTCTTTACACAATAAAATATTTACCAAAACAAAATTAATCATTCAATGAATATAAGAAAAAACTTATTTGTTTACAAAAATAGTTCTAATTATATTAAAATAAAATCAATTTTTTACTTTATGAATATGAAATATGTAAATTACTATTTAATAAATAAATATTTTATTAAAAAAGTATAGAGATCGGTGTTAGGAATTTTTTTTTTTAAATGTGTTAGATTATTTTTTAAATTAAATAATGTAATAATTTTTTAAGGCTCTTGATTTTGTGAATATATAATTACAAATTAATTAATTGATTTGTAATAAACTCTTACTTTGTATCTAATTTTCATTTACTAATAAAAATTTTGATAATTAAAAAGTAAGAAACACAGCCTCTAGCAAAGTTTTAAAATATTCGATATTATAAAGCTCATGAAAGATCCTTCATAACTCTGAATTCCGACGCTGTTCGTTTTGTGTATTATGAGTTTTCAATCCTGGTTTTAATACTGAGAACATTTTTTCAGTCGTTGTTGGATGAATACTCATCTGCAGTTGGGTCAGCGATTCCTCAGTCTATATTGATGCAAAATAAGGAAATATAAATTTGAAAATTGTAATTGGATTGTTTTAAACGCATTTTATTAAATAATCAAATTAATTAATTACTTGTCTGAGTAACTGTGCTGCTGTATGCAATACCCTTTGCCATTTTTTTATTTCTACATTATGTAAGCTTTCTTGTTGTTGAAGTAAATTTATCCAATCTTCTTCAGTTTTTGGCGTATTTCTAAAAATAGAAATATTATATTTTATCAATAAATTATTATCCAAAAATTATATTATCGATAATATTAGTATTATGAATTAATATTATTTTGTTTCTTAACACACTTATACGTAAATATATACGAAAATATTACCAAAGATTGATTTTTGATGACTGAAAAGCAACATAAATGAATTTCATAATCTCTATACTCATATAATACGTAAATTTAAATATAAAGAGTAAAAATAATAATGTTTATTACATTCTTAATTTTTTATTTGGATTTCATCTTATCCTTAAAATTTGTATGGATATATTTTACATTTATATATGAATACAATTTTCGTAATACATAGTTACTAAAAATAAAAATAGTTTTATTCGTGATATATAAAAAAATTTGATCATTCTTGTTATTCTATAAACAGTAAATTAAAATTTATTATAAATAACGAAAATGAAATAATTAACAAAATTTTCATTTAACTTACATTCCAAAATATTATATATTCAATACAAGATATTTGTTGCATAAACATTTCTTGACAATCTTCAATTTTATCAATAAAATCGAAATATTAAATTATATTTTTATCTTAATCGTTTTTTGAAATAATTTTATTCGATATATAAAAAAAAAAAAGAAAAAAGAAAAAAATACATTAGGAATGAAAATAAAATCGACCTTGGCATTCAAAATTCACATATTACACATGAAAGAACATATAAAGATAATATATAATTTCAAATATAATCATTTATAATATACATAATGAAAATAAAAATTAAATAATTAAAATGAAAACCATGCAATAGAATTTGAATTTTTCAGGTTACTATAAATTGATCCAATTAGTCATAAATATTATTTCAAATTATAATTAATAAAAATTGGAAAAATGTATAAAATTATAAATTAACACATAAAAAAATCTAGTAATATGTTAAAAAAAATAGGTCAATCAAAAATTCCATTCAAAGATACTTCTACGTACGTTTTTATATATATAATATGGATAACTAATTTCGAAACCCATAACCGCATGAATAGTCGAATATTTGAATATTCGAAGTTGGAAGGATGAAATTCTAATCGTCAAATCAATCATCAGACGAAAATTAATAAAAGGAAGAACGAGAAATATATTAGTAGTTCACGAGTTCTCGATTCATAGTAGGATGTCTACTACATGACGTAAAATATATGAATCAATAATTCTAACCACTAATGTAATATAAATTTGTAATAATACACAAATATATTTTTAGAAATTTAATTAAAATTTGCGAATATATAAGAAAAATACTTACTTTAGGACATGTAAATCCATTATAGTATAAGTGGCTGCTTCCTCTATACCCCACAATTTGTAATAGAGTAAACCATTAATAAACATCAAACATAGCACTGCTATAAGAAGAACCCAACTAAGAATGTTGCTATTATCTCCTCGCAAATCTGGAACTGAAAAATATAAGAAAAACACAATTGAATATCAATGATCAATAAATAATTTTTTTTAAATTTTATTTCAAATATTACCATTAATATTGCGAGTATGCGGTAGATCGACAGGAGGAGATTGATGATTAAAGGCTGTGTGATCAGGAGAATGAGTTTGTATGGTAACTCCAGCCGCTGTGACTCGCCTTCGTCGTCTCTTGTTTCTTTTTAGACCTCCAGCTACTACACTACTTTCTTCACATTCAACAGCTAAGGCTTTAATTAAACTATTGAAGTATTCTTGCATACCAGCCCAGCAATTTTTTTCAATAAAGCCTATATAATTTACAAAATCGTAAAATGAATTTTACATCATAGAATTTTTGATTTTTACATTGTATCAATTAAAAATAATTCTACATTATAAAAATACAATAAATAAATATTGCATTAAACTCACTTTTAACAAAACCCCATACGGTTTTCTTATATCTTATTTCAGAAAATACTGCAAAAGTTGATTCATTTTCAGAAATGCTGGTCATACAATAATGTGAGAAAACACTAAATGAATCAGCATATGGTATTCCAGCATTTGTTGTTTCTACATCAATACAATAAAGATGTCCTGGTGTACTACATGGAAGCATTACCTGAAATTTCATCAAAATTTGAATACAATTTCTATTAACAAATTAACTAAGTATTAACTAAATAATTAATAACTAAATAATAATTAACTAAATTAATTAAGTATTTTTTTTTTTATTAACTTTAATATAAAATTATTTATATTGGCTAATTTGTTAGTATTTTAAAAAAACTACTAAATATATTTGATAAAAAATTTTTTTTATAAAAATTATGCTATGCATATATTTTGAAAAATATTCTTTAAAATTTGTTTGTGTTTTACCTGTGTTTCTGTAACTTGAGATGATCTGGGACCGACAGCTTGTGTCAGTGAAACAGTTAAGGAAACAGTTCTCATTTTTTTTGAAGTTGTGCTATCTTGTGTCCAAGCTGGTTGAATCAAATCTTTAAAAAATGTAATTTTGTTAAAATTCGTGTAATTTTTTAAAAGTAGGTATAATACCTTTCATTACGAATCACAAGTAAAAAAGCATGCAGTATAAATGCGTAGTATATCATTTGCTTACTGTAAAAGATAATGTATCAATGTGGATGGTAGAAGTATTAGTTTTATAAATAATTTTATAAATATATGTATTAGTATATAATTGAATTATATTTAAAAAAATTAAATATTCTCTGCTAATAAAAATAATAAACTACTGAGGTCCATCGCATACATTTTTTGGGTTAAAATTTACTTTAAAATAAGTTAAAGTAAATTTCATTTTATACATTTATTTGCAAATAAATTAATTTGATTACCTGTTGTTTTTCGAGCAGTATGAAAATCCAGAAAAAATTTAGAATTTGTAAAAAGAAGTGTAAACAGTTGATCTATGTGTATTGGTAAAGTAGCTTTTATCAACGGTCGTCCATCATGTGATGCAGTACAAACTGCTGTACTTGCACGTATACCTAACCTAACTATAAAACATTAATTATAAAAATTATACAAATTATTATAATAAAAAAGACCATATATATTATAATTAATAATATAATTATTAATATTTTAAGAAACAATAACTGAAATTAGTTTTTAAAAATGAAACGATCTGTATAAATGAAAAAATAAATAATATTTTTTATTAAAAATTTGAATTAAAACATAATTAAATGTAATGGCACATTTCAAAACTGTATTAAACAATTTAATATTAATTAAATATAAGAATTCATGTTTAAAAGAATTGTAAAAATGTGAATGATAAAAATTTTATTATTTTCCTACCACTAAATAATTAGTTTTAATCAATAATAGTTATTAATTATAATTAATAATTTTGTTTGTGTATTATTACCACATGGCTGTTTCTCTTCTTCACTTTCACTGGAATCACTTACATCTGTCGGATCGATTGATTCTTCTAATCTATTACCAGTGGGTGAATGTATTGGAGAAGATTGTGTTAATGGAGATTCTGCAAGTGCATCAGATGATGGAGGATTTCCGGGTTTAATATCTCCCTAGAATTTCAATTTAAACAATCAATTCAAATTATTTTTAAATACTAAAAACAAAAGTTTATAAAAAATAATTTATGGATACCTCTGAAAATGAATCTAATAATAAATGTCTAGATAATTTTTCATCATTAGGAACTGTTAAAGGGCGTGTAACATAATCTTCATCATCTGATGTTAAGCCCAATTCTTCACCATAACAATGATGAACAAGCTGCCACATTTCAGTAACGTTCATTGACTTAAAAAAACAATAATATATTATTTAAAGTGATTTTATTTTCTGTTGAAACTTTATTCATATAAGAATATGAAATAATTGTCTATAATACCTCTACATTACACTTTTTACTCTTGCACTTTTGCTTCCATTCACTTTTTCCAATCTTTATATAAAATTTAGATTTAATCGGAATATTGACATAAATAAAAAGCCAAAGAAACAATAAAATGTTAAATATATACTTAATTAAACGTTTTAATTATAATTATTTTTATTTTACTTTCAATAGTAGTAAATAATAAAATAAAAAAAAAAATAACAATACATTGAATATTAATATATATTTATATAAACTTACCATGTCCATAAGAGCATTTTGCCAAACTTTAAATAACATCATAAATGTTTTATCCCTTGAAGCAAAAGATGTGAGAAAAAACTTATCATTGGAGGTAGAAATTAATATAGCATTTGGAATAACAAGAGCTGTTTTTTCTCTGGTAATTGATGTTACATCTTTCCAACGTAAGGAAACAAGAGTTTCCCACATAAAAATATTAGCATGAAAACATAAATAATTCTGAGATACATATAGTCTTCCATGAACTAAAATTTCTCGTTGTAAAGCACAAGAATAATCTGTTAAACAATTGCTATTAATTATTTTGTGTATAATGTTAGAAAAGTAATATGTGTAATGATTTATCAAAAATACAAACCAACAACAAGTCTTTCATCATCTGGTACATCTTTGAAAATTCTTTTAAAATCATCTGAACGTGACTTATATGTTGGATAAAGAATATTAGAATACCATGATTTTTTCTTAGTACGATGATCATTTCCTCTGGATTCTTTTCTGCCTTCAGAAACAGTTTGCTTAACAATATCTGTACAATCTACATTACGGTTTCCAACCTCCTACAGCACAAATGTAACAATATGATTAACTTTATTATGTTAATCCATACATAAACAAGTGCATTTAAATTAAAGCATGCATCTAAATGCATTTAATATTAATATATTTAGTACTTTTAAATATTAAGTTTAATTAGAAAAAATTATTGATAGTTTAAATAATTGTAAATAAAATTTAATAATAAAAATAAAAATAAATGTATTTATTGTGAATATTAAAAGTAATTTTAATTTAAACACAATGGGAAAATTATTATAATGAAATAATTTAATCTTGCTATTAATTTATTATTATCAGTAGATATTTTTTTACAAATATTATTTTTAATGTAATTAATTTTTTACACAATTTATTTTCCTTTTTTATATTATAATTAAATTACTTGTATATATGTTCTTCAGAGTCATGTTTAAAGTATCTTTAATATAACATACATACAATCATACAAACACAACTTATTTATTAAACATTTTATTTTCAAAATAATAATTATCGTTTAAAATCATTGATAGGTAAATTATATTTATATAATTTTTATTAAATTTTGTTTATGATTACCAAGTTAAATATATTTGTGTGTTGTAAAATATTTCACATATTAAATTTATTTTTTTTTTAAATTTTTGAAATTTTCATTTTATTCTTGGTATTAAAATTAAAGGAAAATGTTTAGGATTAAAAAAATAGAGTAATAAAATATTGTTTTATAGAAAAAAGTTAGTTGATAAAACAAAGAATGGTATTGATGTCGATACCAGATTGGAGTAAAGAACATAATTGTATAGGTGGAAGGTAAAACAATTGTTTTTATAAGTAATAATTAAGAAATAAAATATTTAAGGTCAAAAAGGGGAGAAAAACTAAGTGTAATATAGGTTTTATAGGTTTGATAGGTTTGTGCTGATATAGTTGTGAAGCGAGGTACACGCGAACACGCGCGTGCGCGCATATATACAACACACGTCATTCTGCAGGCCAAATTGTACAACTAAATTGTTATTAAAGAGTTTAACAAATATTATTTGATATAAGATGTATTGACGTGAACTTTGAATTATCAATAAGAAAGACTAAAAAAATATTGAAACAAATTTATAAACTTACCATTTATCTTTGTAAGCAAATGGCTTTTGTGTTTTAATAAGTATAATATGCACAATTTTTATTATATATACAATACCTGCATTGGTTGGTCATTCAGTTTGCAAGAAACAACTGCATCCTTTTGCGAATGAGCTATAGTGTCGGAACTACTTCTTGTGGGGTGATCTTTGTGGTCCTTGTGATCCTTATGATCCTTATGATCTTTCTCATCTTTGTGTGACTTATTCTTGTGATCTTTTTTGCTGGAAAATCGCGGACTTGCTTTAGGTGAGAGATTTGGAGTTTGAATTGGGCTCCCCCTTTCATTCTCTCCCCCAGAAGAAGCATCTTGCGAAGGCTCATTGTATGTTCCGTTAGTCAGGTTAGACGATGAACTGTGACCAGCCAAGGACGAGGAGTTAATGCTAGTAATCAAATCGTGACTAGATATCAGAAGGTTTTCCACGGATTTGTTCCTACGCAAATAATAAAGCAAAATTAAAGCAAATGATGAAGATCAGTGACCAAGCAATTCTAAAGTACATGATTATTGATGCATTGCATTGCTGAAGAGTAATCCAAAATTAAATCATAACAAACAAAAACATGTCAAAAATAATAGAGATAGATAAGGTGAGAAAATGGGGCAGTGAATTTAAAAGTGGCCAAACTCACATGCTTGTTACTGGACGCTCTGGCAGGGGATCCTCGAAATACATAACTGCAGCGAGTCGTTGCAGTGAAAAATTCGATTATACACTCGGTCAAAGGACGCATTATCTGGTTGGTTGTGTCAAGTCGCTCTGGAGCGAACTGGTTTCCGGGTGCATTTTCGCGTCTCGGAAGAATTTCTCGAAGCCGGCTACGCTCGTGTCTCTTTGCGAACGAGGAGGGCTGACGGTAGTTTGTTCTTTTTTTAGTAGAAGCGCAGGGGGAGGCTAGGAGGAGGAGCCGCGGAGAAACGGGGGTGCAAGTCTGGACAAGGATACCTGCAGGTGGCTCGCTCCCGCACAAACATAATACTCGGCCAGTAGCGTTGGCGGGAGATTCCAGTGCCCCGAGGGAGGCGTTAATTTTTACGAGGAGCCGATGCTGGTGGCGAGCGCGTCCTCGCCTCGCTCCCCGTCGTCGCTCTCGTTGACGTCGTTGTCACCCGCCACATGTGCAATTGCGAGAATTACAGTGCCCGCGCGCACAATTCACGGCACATCCGAGCTCCTCCTCAGCGGACTCTCCAGCGTAGGCACTACGTTGGAACTCGCCGCATCGACGCGCCACACTTGGCTCGGCCAACCGATAACGAACAATGACGACAATGATTTCTATTTCTTTTTCTTTTTTTTCCTTCTTTTTATCTCTAATTGGTTCTGGCGCGATGATCTCTATCTCTGTATATATTTTGCAAAGTGTGCTTTAGTTCCTTTTATTACCGCGCACAGTAGTTGGTGCGCCACCTGCAGCCAATCTCTCAAATCAAAGCCCGCAGTCCAGCCCCTGCCCTGGCAGGCCACCGCCGCCCCCTCCACCGCCGCCCAACATTGTTTAATAATAAAATAGTTGCACTTGCCTTTCAATTCCAAAGCGAGCTTTCGATCGCGCCATGGCTCCCCCCAACCCCACCCCCACCCCCCACCCCCGCCGCCGTTCCTTTAGACGCCGCTGTGATTTTCAATCGAGCCTTTCCCCCAGTCCCCTCGCGCTCTTTTCAGGCCGCAAAACTGTTTGAATTGCTCGATAAGTGGCGTTTTTCAGCAGAATAATAATAATAATAATGATAATAATGATAATAATAATAATAATGATAATAATGAGCTCGTGACGCAATCCGCTAGTTTACATGCGCGCGAACATTCGGCCGTCTTAAAAATAACACTACCACCATCTCAGAGTGGGAGCCGCGGTGCGATAAGTGTTTGGCTTTTCCTTAAAAATGAGAGGGTTCGGGCCGCGTGCGCGTGCACGTACCGAGGCTCCAGCCGAGGAGGAAAATTCGGCGTTGGTATTTTTCCGGAAAAGCTTTTCTTTCTTTCAATAGAGAAGGGCGCAACTCGCCATTCCTCCTCCTCCTCCTCCTCCTCCCCCCCGCCCCCGCGCACTAATCGCTCGCGCAGCTTTGGAATTGTCGATAAAAGGAAAAAGCAGCAAGATGGATTTAGTTTCGAGCCAATTGCCGACGTAAAGTCCATCGAAGGGCGAGGTGTTTGCGAGTCGTTGCGAGCTGACAATAATGAGAAAGCTCAGCCGCCATATTGAGGCCGTGAAAATTAAAACCGACTAAAAGGCCGTACTCTACTGTAGACGTAAGGGGGCCACTCAACAGCGACGACGTCTCAATAATAATGTCGATAAATTAATGTTAGGCTTATCCTGCGCACATTATTATTTATATTTACAAGCCAATTGATAATTTTTTTTTTTTTTTTTTTAAGAGGAAAATACAGCATTGCTGTGCATTTAAATATTTAAATACTTGCACTTGTGCCTCGTCGCAGAGCTTTCAAAGTTTTGCACCTAAAGGACACAGCACAATCGTTTTGAGTCCGATTATTTGAATTCGATTGGTGCCGCGAATTAAATTTCATTCGAATCAATTGCCCATTTGTTTTCAATTCTCCTTACGTCATTAATTTCCAATCTGGCCGAGATTTAATACTTTAATACATTTCCTCATTTACCCAATTATATTAATAATGACCTACACTTGAAATTGTACTGGCTTTCCCGATTAAATTTAAAAATAAAATAATTGCAATACTTCGATTAAAACAATTGTAACATACATTTGTATTGTGGTGATCACGTAAATAAATGAGTTGGTGCGATAAATAAAGCGCAGCTTGTGGAAAGTCCTTTAAATTAATATTAAAGTAAATTATACAAACATTTTTCTTTTTAAAATTAACCACGAATAAAAATATTGCTAATTTTCTTCAATAAATGAATTTCAAAACATTATTTTTTATGATCCCAAAATAATATTTATCCTACGCAATGATATTGTGTTGCTAATTAAACGTAGTCGTGTCATACTTGCATTACCAATTACGAATTATTTCAATTTATACGTTAAATGAAAATTGTTATGATATAAATATACTGAAATAATATTTTATACCGACTTGAAAACCTATTATTGCGTTATTTAAAAATATCTTTATTTATCCTTGATTTGATTGAATAAAAATTAAGTTTCTTTGGCTTACATCGAGTTTTGCATTCCTTATACAAGTATAATTATAGTTTGTCGAAACTAAGAGTCTTTGAGACGTGAGCCACGATTCAAATTGAACGGATTGATAAATGCCTGTGATATCTGTTTAATTAAAATTAGTTATTAATTATTTATTATTATCGTTGTGAGCAAAACGACTTATGCAAGAATATTGTAACAATGCACTTCACTCTTTGTCCCGTGAACTTAACAATATTAAATAATAACAGTTCCGAGGCTTTAAATCCAAAGATAACATTATATTAATTAATGATTATACGAAACATCACTATCTTTTGATTTCTAAAAAAATGTATAATTAATTTTTTTTTTTTTTTTTTTTTTATAAATTTAATCTGTACTGATAAAAATGCACAATACACATAATCAAAGATTTTTTTTTTTTTGTCTATACTCGATTAAAAGAAAATATTTGTTTATATATATGTGAAATATTATCATGTATATAAATATACAGGAAATGTGTCCTATTATAATTTAATCTCCTATAATATTAAGAAACATTATAGATATTTTTATAATAAATATTTAATTAATAAGATCGAGTGTGATTTGTTGAAATAAAGCAATAAAAGATTAAGAAAAAAAACAATATTTAAGACCAGACATTATTATTATTGTTATTATTTTAATTTTTTTTCAATAATTCATACATGTTATATGTATTCTATTAGATTAAATAGTATATAAATTATTACTTCTTTAATATTTAAATTAAAACATAAACTACTCAATTTTAAGACTTAATAATTATAAATCTCTATAATATATACAATAATATACAATGATCATATTATTTTGATTTTTTAAATGTTTATTCTTGTATTTATTGTATAATCTTGTTACTTTATAGTTATATGAAACCTCATACATTCACACTTACTAATAAAAGTATTTGTTAAAAAAGTCTGATTTCTATGTAAAAATGAATAAAATAAACATGTAAAACATTTGATGATTTCTTTGAATATACAATCCTTAGAACAAGAGAATTTGTCGGTATAATTTTGTCAAGTTTTTAATTTCAATTTCAAAATATTTTAAGACATATTTTATTACTTTGGTATTTATAAATTAATATTATTAAATTTTACGTTTTATTATAATTTCTTGAAATGATAAATAATTGTTAGTAAAGTATTGATCAGTAAATTATTAAGCAAGAAATTTGTTTATCATAAATTAAAATTTTTAAATAAAATAAATAAAATAAGTTAAATTTTGAATAAGTTTTTAACTCTCAAAAAAATATACAGATAAGGTATATTGTAAAGATCTTTAAATTCAAGCATTTTAATATTTTTAATTTCATTATATCAAATAAAATAAAAAATTTATAAAAATATAATTATAAGATTTTTTATATATGTCTACCTTTACATGCATTTCATATATTAAAACTATTAATGCATAATTAAAATCAAAGTGTATCAATATATACAATGTAAATACACATATAATTAATATAACATAGTAAACGATAAATTTTTTTAATTTTTAGAATACACGATACTATATTATTGTCGAAATATTTTCGAGCTATTTTTACCAACAGCAATAATAATAATTTAGATTTTTCATTATATTATTGCAATGTTTTTATTTAAAAAAATTAATAGTTTAATTAATTAATTGAAAAGTAAATGAAATATATTACATAATATATTTAATTTATTAAAATAAAATCTAAATCAACTTATAGTGACATTTAAAATATTTAATGCAATACTCTTTCAAAGAAGTAAATATTTTTTGTCTATTATAAATTATAATAATTTGGTTAATAAATATTCTACATTTATGCTCGTATTAATCATTTATTTTTATTTTTCAAAAAATAGGAAAATATATAATGAATATATTCAAAGTTATACAATCATGAAATTTAAATATGTTGGATGCCAGCTTTTTTTTAAGTTTTCGCAATAAAAGTTTTTATTACATTACAATTAATTACAAAAAAAACATAAATAAAATAAAAAAATGTTGATAAAATAATAATTTTTTCATAAATTATTTTTGCATTAAACTATTATTAACCCTTTAACTGTTATATAATTTACATAAAAAATTTTTTTTAATATATTAAGCGTAATATTTTAAATTTAAGAAAGTATTCATTTCATATATCTTCTTATAATTAAAATAGTTTGATCAAAAAATCATTTCAGCTTATGTAATTTTTATTTATCATTTTAATATATCATTATTCAATTCTATAGAAATTTTTTTTATCAATGTACCACTACTAGTTATATTTTCGAAGAATAATAGATTGATGATTAATAATAAAATAATAATGTCAATTTATTAATGTACAAATTTTCTGCAAATTATATTGCACATTAATTAAAACGCTTAAATTGAAATAATCGATATTTTAGCATTTCTCACTTTTATATTTCTAAAAACAGTAATGCAATGTTTTTTTTTTTTTATTATAATATGTTCCAAACATCTTTTCTCGGTAATTAAATTTTTTATTTAATGTATTTCAAAAATATAATTATTTTTTATATTTCCTGAATTAATACATATTATTTAAGATATAGATTTTCATCTTTATAATATTTGTTATTAATCTTGTTATTTACATTTATTGAGGCTAAGATAACTTTATCTGGAATAATTTTATCATTTGGTTGTATCATTTTATAAAAAATTCCAAAACAATATTTGTGATCGATATAATTTCTTCATAAAATTTTATAATAAATGTATAAGAGTTATCATTATATTTATTATCACACTATATCATTATTACATTGTATTATAAAAAATTATTTAAAGCGATAAAATTATGAAATCTATTTAAAACTTTTTACAAAAATTATAGAAAGCTATAATATTACAATTTTATTTATTTTATTTTTTAATTATTTAAAAACTGTAAGAATTAATTCCAATTTATTTAAAATAACAATTGGTTTTTAAATAAATGATTAAGTTTATACGAATAGAACTCAATAATTTCACAAAAATTTAGTACAATATTATATATATTTCTAAAACATTTGTTTATTCCTTTCATAAGAGTTTCATTTGCCTTAAAGACTATACACAAAAGTAAGATGTATTTATATAATATTAATTTGAGTTAAATTTTTTTTTATTATTAAAAAAGAAATACTGTTCGTTGTTATGTAACGCAAAATTTTGTTTTGTTTTATTTAGATAAAAACTGTTGACATCGATTATAATCCTTGTTAATGACATTATATTTGGGTACATTAAATGATAATAAATTTGAATCAAAATAAATTGAGTTGACATAATATTTTATCAATATTATCCAAGTAATGTATTATAATTATATAAAATTTTCAAATACCGACTTTAATTTTCAAAAATGTATTACTTGATGGTAGTTGAAAAGTAATAAATTAAAAATTAACTTTAAATTTCATAGAAAATTTTACATTTATTTAAAATTTTTTGTGCATAAATAAAATAATATTTCTTAAATTAGGAATTTAAAAATTGATTTATTGTAATATTATTGCGGCTATAATAAATTAAAATTTAACAATGATTTCCATATTTTCAAGTGAATATATTATTAAATTTATTCGATAAATAAAAATGTACAAGTTAAAAGAATCATTTATCACATATGATACCGAATAACTTTTTTTTAAATTTTTAAGATAATATTTATTGTTCACTACACTTTAAATAATTTTTATTTAATGTTCTTGTTCTCTACATTTATACACTAAAATAGAATAAAAACTATCTTGGTGCATATGTCTGCATTTATGGATAAATTGGACTATATTCTACCGGTTATATTCAAATAAATATAAAAAAATATATTATAATTAAAGTTAATATTATAAAGAAAATATTATGAACAACGAATAACAATTAGTAAATTCCTTATTACATTATTTTTAAAAAACCAATTTGCTTTTATAATAGTAATATAAATAAAAAAAAATGTCATATTTTCCTTTATTTTTAAATATTAATTCGAACATTTATATGATATACTTAGTTTTATTTATGAATAATTTTTTCAGACTATTGCATAGAAAAAGTTTCCATATTATAAAAAAAAGGATAATTATATATTGTAAAAATAGTATATTTATATAAAATTAAAAAATGTTTAGCCTTTTTCAAAATTAATACATAATAATTTAATTTGTAATTTGTAATTGTGGGCTTATTTATATTTATGTAATTAAATTCATATTTCATAAAGAATTATTCATTTACTTTTTAAATTTAAAATGTTAATAATAAATTGTAATTTTATATAACAAAACTGTACCAACCAATATCTACATGTCTCAATAGAAAAATTAAATATTTTGAACAATATTAAAAAATTCCATTATTAATTTAAAAAGAAATTTATGAAACACTTGATTATCTATTAATTAAATTAATTTGTACTTAAAATCTAGTGTGTTTTAAAGACAGATTGTTATAATTATATAAATCATTTATAGCTGTTCACATATTATAATTTTTTTTTTTCCAATTTAATTTAAATAAAATTTTTTTTTTTTATATTTTATTGAATTTAAATATTCTTTAACAAATATTATCCAGGAGTTGTAATTTAAATGTCAATAAAATGTTCCGGGTAAAAATAAAAAACCAAATATTCTTCTTTGTTTTTTTACAGCAATCAAGGAACCCTTTAATTTACTTTTATTATATTATCCCTTATGAATTTTATAATTCATTGTGGTTTGATATTAGCGAATTGGAAAACGTGTCGAGGTGATTTTTCTATCGATCAACTTGAATACTTCATTATTTAAGTTTATAAATATGTTTAATTTTTGCATATTTTTTACTTATTTATTCGCTTACGATTTGACCTTTTTCTTATTCTCTCTTTATAACTCAAAATACATGACTAATGTCTTTCCATCGTTCGTTCATTATCGAAGTTGTTTCAATTTCATCGTCTTTTCCTTCTTCAAGCAATACATAATAGATGAGATATTTTATACCATTGACTCTATACAAATGATATATGTATTTAAATATTGTCGATCAATAATACTGTTTTACGTTCATAAACAAGTTTATTCGTTTAAAATACGTTAGTTGTTTTTTTTATCATGAAATAAATTTTAACTATTCAGAGCTTTTTGCTTTTTCTATGTCCTTGCATCCTGAACTGCTATAAAATCAATACTATATCTGCTTACTTATATAGAGCCAAGGTGCACCGACTATAAAACGATTTTTTTCATTTTATTTGTTCGCATCTTTTTTAGATAGATGTAGGAAAAAATTTTTTATTGAAAAATTATCAAGGATTTTATGTCTACCTTTTTACGAACATAATTAGAAGCTTTTATTGTTACGAGTTTGCAAGAAAAATTAAAATTTTTATCCATCGGGTTCTCGAATTAAATTTTTTAATATTATGGAAATTAAAATTTTTTTTTCAAACTAACAAATTTAAGATAAACCAAATAACTAGTTGATTTTCATCTTTCTTTTAATGATAATTGTATATTTAAGTTAAATTATAAAAGAAAAAATTAAGTCAAGATGAAAGAATAATTTAAATACAAATATTATTAAAAAAATATGTTTAAATTTTTAGACTTATTAATTACATTAAATTATATATATAATAATAATGAATAGTTTAGGGGAAAATTTTTTTTTATACTTTAGATAAAAGATTCATAGAATTAAATTAGATTATGTTAGGAAAAAAATTATTCAAAATGAGTGTTGATTTTACAAATGTACGAAAATATTTTTTTTTTATATTTATTACATAAGAGTAAAATTTAAAAGCATGCTTTATTAATGGTATCTTGGGTAAAAACCTTAAAATAATGTAGTAATTTAAAAGGGCATTTTAATCAGACAAGCAAAAAATACAATCTTTAAAAACATAATTTTATGTTTTTATACAACGGTTATCATCAAGGAATTGAGATTATAAAATTATTAAGTTATTTTTTAAATTGTACTTATAAATTTTAGGTAAAAATTCCAATAAATAGAATAAATATGAAATTTATGATTACACTGACATCATACAATTTTAACTATTACAATATTAAAACATAAGAATTAATAATACTGATAAATTCATATCAAAGGAAAAGAAAAAGTTTTCATGAAAAAAATATAACGAACATTAAAAAATAACTATTACATATTATTTTTTATAAAAATATTAAACATTGGAAACGTTAATAATATAAAAGCAATATTACTTGTATTTCTTGTTTAACTAAACATAATAAATAACTTTTAATTTTTTTTTGTTTTTACGAAAATTTTTATGTAGAATTACGTAGAACTCTTGCTTATTATTCTTTTCATAATTTTGTATGAGTACATAAAATATATATTATTTTAAATTTATTCATATATTATTTAAAACTATCTAATTAATATATACATAAAGAAATAAAATAAAATAAATTTCAACTTTTTAATATTTTATTTTTTCTTACATTTAAAAATTAAATATCATTCACTTTTTATTAAAAATGATTTTCAAATACCTTTTTCATACGGGTACGCTAAGGTTGAAATAATTCTAATGTTAAAAATATTAATGATGTCAAATATATAAAATTATGCTTCTTTTTTTATAATCATAAAATAGTAAAAATAATAGGTGTAATTATTTATTGTGTATTTATTTATTAACGATATAAAATATCTATAAAATAAAAATTACATTAAATTTCAATTAGACATTTTGTTTATTTTAAATATGCTTTTACTCACTAATTAATATAAATTACTTTATGTCTAAGTGATATAATATAAAAATTTTTTTTATTATAAATAATACAAAAATTTGAAGGTATTCTTGCGTGAAAATAAAGATTATAAATGTACAATAATTTTAAACGTTCCACGAGTCAATAATTTTACACAAATTATGCAATACATTGATCAATTTAACTAACCCATTAATAAAACTACAAATAAAATTTGTCCTTATCATTATAATTATAAAATATTTTTTATACATTATTCTGAATTATAAATATATAACATTTTATTATTATTATATATTTTTAATTGGAAATATCATTTCTAATTTAAATATTGTAATGTAACAATATTTCGTTTCAATTATACAGGTTAAAATTAAAATTTAACAGGATCGGTTCTGTAAATTAAGTTAAATAGTTTCAAAAATTTAACGCTATAAATATTTTATATTGCATCTACCAGGTATGTAGGTATTTATAAGGTTCATTGGTAAAAAATGTAAATTTTTTTTAAATTTTATAAATGCAATGAGTACAATATGTCTATATTGCCTGATCAAAATGGAAAATATTGTAATAAAGAGCCTATCTCCACCATAATTTGACCATGTTTAAATTATTTTTTGATAAATTTTAGTATCAAAATTGATACTATTAAAATATATTGATATTATTATTAAAAATATATTCATATTAATAATGAAAAATAAATTACTATTTAGCTATTATATATTTATTTTCGTGTTTTCTAATCAGTAGATATTTTACAAATTCATAAATAACTTTGACGATTATTAGATTTAAAGGTGAGAAATAGTGCTGACTTGCATAGATTTTAATAAAGTTATATATAATTATTGTTGTAATAAAATTGGGGTTGTAGTATACAAAATTTATATCGTATACCGGCGGTATTTTCGGTCAACGAACCCAACTTTGGCAAGGTGACAGTAACAAGTGTTGTGTTTATTGTATTAATTATTAGTTTAAATATTAAAAAATTCAAATTGTTCGTTGGTGGGATTCACAAAATGACATAATCTTTTTTTAGAAAAAAATTTTATTACTGAATAATGGAATAAAACTAATCTAAGCAAGCTGAAATTAAAAAATTAGAGATCCTAAACATACATTATCACGACTAAATGATTAGAAAAATTGTTTTATAGGTTTAAAGTAATTTATAGTATTATAATGTAATTTTTTATATATTTAAAATTTTTTAAACCATGAGTAATTATTTATTTTATTATCGTTAAACTTACTTTTTTAAACGTTACTAATAAATTATACTAAATGAATAAGTAATTATTGTGTTGAAATATAAACAATTAGAATATTAAATATAATTTATACTTTTAAGATAAAGTTTTTTCTTTATTAGAGATACATAAAATATCAATATAATTTTAATCAACTATAATTAATTTTCTTTAATAACGATTGATTAACTTTCATAAATTAAATTTGTCAACACTTTTATTATGCACTGCATAAAGTATTCAATTTTTTATATATTCAATTTAAATCTTTTTAATATCTTTCATGTTTTATTTCACAAATTAATATTTCTTTATATTTATGATTTCTAATTTATTGCATTATGTTTTTACTATATTTTAATGTAACAATTTAATTAATTTATATCGAAATACTTTATATTTATAAAAAAATATACTATAATACGATAATTGAAGTTTAAATTATAATTTAAAACAACATATTAAATATTATTTAAAAGAATTTTCATTTTAGAATTAAACTACAATAAATCTGAAACTTAATTAACCAAACCTGAATTCCGAATTTATATGACTGAATTTTTATGATCACTATTAATTACAATACAATCCTAAAATTTATGAAGATGTAAAAACTGAGCTACTCCATTATTTTTATGGCCATATTATCTTCGATAAAATTATAATTGTATTGGTAGCGATATAAAATATAATTTTTTTAAATAATATTTTAAATAATATGATTTTATTGCCTTAATTTAAACATGCTATTAATTATATTTAAAAATTAATTATAATAAAACAAATTTTTTTGTTGAAGTATATTATTTTAATTACTATAAATGAAAAGGTAATAATAGTGATAGTTAAATTAAAAATATGAAAATTAATAAGTTAACGTATATCAAACTTAAGCCATGACTGTTATAGCAGTAAGTATTTAATTGTACATAATTGAGCTTGTGCTTATCTTATCATATATTTATTTTCCGCACTTTCTATTCACAAAGAACTTTAACTCTCAGTAAGAAATGATTGTTCCAATATCGAAAATATATATATTTTCATTATTAATTATAATATTTGATTTTGAGCTAATATATATTGTTTTAATTAAACTTGCTAAAGAAATGAAAATATTATTGTTTTATTGAATAGATTATAATAAATAGTTTTTCAACGTATTAAAATTAGACACAATATCACAAATAAGTTTTAAAATCATGTAAAATTACTGCAAAAATTTTTATTTTCCATATTAAGAATTTATACAATCGTGTAAAATCTAATAAATTAGTAGATATAAAGAAAGAGTGAAGAAATCTCTTTTTTTATCCGAATCAATTAATATAAAAATCCTTATATTATGTAAAAGTGTAGTATTTATTCACAAATATTTATTTCTATTTGATTTAAATAAAAATCAAATTAAAAATTACATCATATAAATCAGTTTATAGCGTCAAACAAAAAAACTATCGATAAGATAAATTTCATTTTTACATACAAAGGTTAATCACCCTTTTTCAAACTGTATATATAAATCTCCGATCATGAAAAGGAAAATTTATTATTATTTTTAATTTTTAATTAAATACGATTTACTTTCTTGCACATAAACATAAGGTAGAAAAAATATTATCTATACATATTTTTACACATTATAGTTTTTAATTTAAAAATAATACAAATTTTTGGTACAATAATTTAAAATAATAACAATGTAGTAAACAATTATTATTGCTAAAACAAACAAAATATTTAATTTAATCATATATAATATCAATAAATTGATATATACATGTATATGCATCAATTTTATATTTGTAATAATTAAAATAAAAATAAACTAAGTAGAACAAATTAAATTTATTTTTTCTAATTTTGTTATTTAATTTTAAACTATTTTTACAAATCTTCTTTACTTCGCTATGAGTTTTGACTAAAAAAGCAATATATTATTCAGGTGTATGGTATAGCCATAAAAATTACAATTTTCAGACTCTTACGTAAAAAAAAAGAATACAATAAAACTTTATTCATTTAAAATTTTTAGTTTTTAACGTTACCATCTAATTAAAGTATTTACAAAAATCTGAATAGAATAATATAAAAAACTTTACTGATTCGGTAGAGAATTTCTATTGTAAATAAATTCTCTCTTAATCAATTTCAATCATTGACTTTAGAATTAATTTGATATATTTTTTAATATAACCCAATAAAATCATGAAAAGAAAAAATTAATATCTTCATAAAAAATGGAAGAATTTATTGATTTTTACATTTAAATAATTAAATAATTATATGCTATGCTTAGGTATATGGTTTTTAATTTAATTTATTTATTTTGTTATTATTATTATTAAAATAATTAAGTCTTTTTTCAAAGATTTATATAGCTAATAAAAATAATTTAATATAATGCAGTTACAATATGTATAAATATACAGATTTTTTGAATATGTAGTAAATATTTTACACTCTAAGTATATATTTTGCATTCTTCAAAGAAGATATAAATATATTGTCATATATTGTTTTTAGGTTCTACCAACCAATTATCATCATCGAATGAATATATATTTTGTGTTGACATAAGTTTTTAATTAATTGTAATCTTTTAGCATCATGTATTAAACACTGGCAAAGAATGTGATTAAAATCTTTATTTCTTTAATAGATTCTTATTTACATTTATCAGTTATATCTGCCCTAACGATAGAAGCCAAAAGATTATAATGGTAAGCTTTACATCTATTAATTGTATTTATTTTATAACGTAAAAAACAAGAGTTTTTCTGTTAGATCTTTGTTAATAGTATAAAAATGCCCAAAATATTTTTTTCCAATTTTTAAATCAGTTTCTGTTATTGATGTTGAAGTTCCTTTATGGCATTTTTCCTATATTTCTCATTTTAGATAACGATATATTATATTAAAAATGTGTTTTTAAGATAATAATTAATTTGGCTACTACTTGAAACTTAGTATTATTACTGCATTTTATTGAAAATTTATACTGAAATTCAAGGCTTTGTAAAGATAAATCATAAAGACCATTTTTTTTATATTTCCGATAGACGAGGATTTACGAAAGTTTTCAAATTCGACGCTTTTAGATTAAATTAAGTAATTAAATTAATAAATTAAGTAAACGAGAAAACCCACACGACTACTTAAATTTAATCGTTATTATGTGTATCACAAGGCATTGTTCTAGTAATTTATAAAAGAATATACACATTAATTTTTCAATTATTCAATGTGCTTCTAATGCGCTTCTAAATATAATATATAGATGTATGACAAAAATTGTAAGGAGTAAAAGTAGAAACCGTGTGATTATAAAATATCAGTGCTGCGACATCGAATCTGCCTCGAAATACGTCATTCCAGAAAAGAATTTGTGGGTGAAGGGTTAGAACAACATAATTATCGATATCTGGCAATACAACGATAAGAATTACTAGGTTGACAAGATACCAGTTGTGGGGCTCTCGATTCTCGTCAATCAGCTTACGATGAAAATACAAATAAATTTCACCTTTGATATTAATAAAGTTTGTGCAACCAATCTCAAACGATCACACAAACGCACCTATATCAAATATCATAAATTAAGAGAAATTTTGATTGTGGCGATTGATAAGGACAGAGTCGTTTAACAACGAAGCTACCTGAGATGCATTTGAAAAAAACAAAATTTAAGGGCACTGCTATTGGTTAAGGGAATAATTGGCACTTGACGCTCCCGTTTCTTTATTTTCTCCAGTTAGAGAATGGTCCGTTGTTTAGATTTTTAAAGATGATGGAATGGATCTTTGAATGAATAAATAAATACATATATATATATATCTACTCGATAAATCGCAGCTTTGAAGGTCCAAAGGAATGTGCAACAAAATTATTGCAACGTCTGCCTTCCAATTCTCTGAATGTTTGACCGATTCAGCCATAAGGTTGGATGTTAATGTTAAACCACCGTTGGACCGGATTACCCGCACAAATATATCAATGGCTTGCAAACACTAGCTTACAGTTACAAGTTTATATAGAAATGAGCAAAACTCATCTTGTACATACACGAGATGAGTTTTGTTGTGTGCACCACTATCCATGCTATTTTAACTAAAAGATAAAAATTTTATGAATTGTATGGGATCTTTGTTGTTCACGTGTTAGACTGTGAGCAATCAGTCATGTTGGATGTGCAAGTAAAACGATATGCCACAGCTGACTTTAAAATGAAAAATTTGCTTGGAAAAAAAAAAAAAAAAAAAAAAAAAACGTAATTAATTGTCGAGCTTTCGTTATAATAAAAGATAATCCATATAATTCAAAACATCGTGTCCTTGATGTTTACGATGTTACTTATAATTTTGTAATTTTGGAATAGTCCTCCTGACCCTTTAATGATCGGTACAACATATATAATATATATACGTTTAAGAAAATAATTATATTTTTCTTAAACATCGTTTTCACGTAATTTTTTAATATTTCAATTATCTAAAATATTATTGAAATTGTAATTCTTCATTGTAATAATCCAATTATCATACATTTATTATTTTAAATAAAAAATATTATTTAATGGATTACCTAGTGTGGTGCGCTTAAAACAGACAGTTTTTCGAGATTTATAAATAAAAATTATGAAGCACTTGTTTTTAAAATTTGAGATTATATATTTAAATATTCTGTATCTAATTTTTTTTTTTTTTTACAAAATTTCATCTCTGGTATTTGTTTGTTCTTTTTTCTTTTTAATTCTTTTAATACATTATTAATAATGTACACAGAGACCAATTCATCTCTGATGTACATATACAATTTATACTTAATTTTATCATTAAACAAAAACAAAAGAGTATTATTTATGTGAAATAATTATAATATTCATCCAAATGTACCTTACAACGATATGATAAAATCTATTCGACAAAAATTAATAACATTAATTTGATTAATTTTTTTTGCAAATATTGATTATTTTTAATATTTAAAAAATTAATTAGTATTATATATATAGAATATTTCATTATTAAAAAATTCTTCTTCAATACGAATAATAATAAAAAATCTTTTTGGAACAACATTTTTAAAAATATTTTTAAACATGAAAATTTTAAAAATGCTTGGATGATGAAAATATAATTGTATTAATTATTCAAATAATTATTTATACGTATTTCAAATATACGTACAAAAAAAAAAAAAAAAATTAATAAAAATATAAATAAAGATAATTAATAATAAAAATATGTACAATTATTTCCTTAAATTTATAAATTTACATGTTTAATTGAAATATGTAAACTTAGGTTAGGATATTTTTTTAAATCTATTTACCATGCTTTAAGGGTTTGCTTAACCTATCGATGAAAAATAACAAATCTTTGCAAAGTGTATAGCACGTGTTGAGAAATAATTTTTATAAATATTTTAATATAATCAGCATATTGGTGATGAAAATACAATTTATCCAAAAAATAATTGTATTTAACATGTTTTTTTATTAAAAATTGCAGTGTATCAACAGTATGTATTGTTGTCGATTAATTAACTTTAATTTATTTAACTCTTTTATATAAATATATAGAAGGTTTTTTTAGCAAATGAAAATTAAAAATGTCATCAAATAAATCAAATATGCATACTGCATATGATCCAAACATAAAGATTAAACAAGAACCTGATACACAATATGAAGCTTCTACATCAGCTTCTCCACTAATACCTAATTTAATAAAGACTGTCAAATCAGAATTTGGAATTCCCTCTAATTTTACTACCACTAGATTACCTTCATTTCGAGTACCAAGAGACTTAACTTTAGGTGGAAATGTTAAACTTGAAAAGCCTAAAAAAGTGTATACACCAAATTTAAATGCTCAAAGAAATAAAAATAGGGAGTATGCAACATTGTAAATTTAAAGTTGTAAATAATTATAATTAAAGCATTTTTTACTATCTAAAAATATTTTAGAGACCAAAACTCAACCGCTGTTAAATGTGAACCTAATTTAAAAGTCAATAGAGGACGTAATCGTGATAAAGGCAAAGGACGGGGAAAAACTACAAATACTTTAGTTCAAGTAATTTTATATTTTTGTCTACATAAACTATAATGAATTGCATTATAAATTGAATATAAACATTTTTTTGAAATAATTATTATAGATTTATTAACAAATTGTTAATATTTATTTTATTCAATCATAATTTATTTTATAATATAGTCATCTGGAATATTTTCTGACGGCATTTCCAATACATCTAGAAGAAATAATATTGATCATAGTATTTATAAAGGTGTAATTGGAAAAGAATCTGCAATAACACTGGAGATACCAAAATTATCTATACCTGTTAAAATTGATAAAGTTGAAGAAGCTAACAAATTAAGAGAATTGTTAAGAGATGACTTTATAGATGATGGATCTGATTTAGATTTGGAAAATACACCTGTATTACTACCCATGATTGAAAAAGGTAATATTTAATGAAAGAATCTTTAGTTACTTAATAAATTTTAAAAATGGATTGAATTTTTAGGTACAGTATTTAAAAAAGAATCTAGTCCTGTAACTTCTACAACCAAAGATTGTAAAAATTCTGTGCATTTTCCAAATGGAGAAGGTACATAAAATTTATTATTAAATTATTAAAAATATTAATCGAATTATTTAATTAAGCTTCTATATAATTATATATATATATATATAATTTGTTACACCAAAACTTTGTAATTATTTTTCATAAAGAATTAGTTTATTGCATGTTTTTATGTATTTATATGTAGAACTGAAATTGTAAAACTCTTATTTTAATTTAAAAGTCTTAATTTTTTAATTAAAAAATATGAAATGTTATCATAATCTTAAAATATATTATTGTTATAAATACTATTATATAAAAATATAATTATACTAAAAATGTAATATACTATTATATATAAAATTATATATTGTATAGTTATATGTATTAGATATAATGTTAAAAAAAAATATAAAATCAATTCTGTAACTTCTAGATTGGTATGTAAAATTTATATAATCTTTCAAAATAGAGAAGATAAATAAACTTTATTATTAATTAAACATATAAATAACAAATTTTTATATATATTATATGAAGTAATATATATTTTTTCTTTTCTTAGAAAATATACAAAATATAATAAAAGTAAATAAATCTCAAATAAAAATAAAAGAAGCACAAGAAGATATACCACTTAATGTTCCTCAAGTGATGGAAAGCAAACCAAGTACCTTTATTTTAATGCAGGTATTTAATTCAGTATTGATCAATGTTTTTGTTTACTTTATATATATTTAAAATATATATAATATTAATTTTTTTAGTTACCTGATTGCTTACCAGGACTACAAACTGATGATAAACAAAATGATCCAAGATTAAAACGAGTATCTGAATCAACCGTACAAAATGAGTCTGATAAATCAAATAAATTTTGTACTTTAAATAATTTAAAAGAAGGACTACTTGGAAAAATACAATTTTTAAAATCTGGAAAAACACGACTACTTTTAGGAGAAAATGATCTCTTAATCGATGTTGGTTCAAATCTTAGTTTTCGCCAGGTACATTTTATAACCATATAAATACAATATATTCTAAAGCTAGGAGTGATTGATTAAAATTGATATTTTCTTTATTTTCTAATAATTTATAGGATTTAATTGCTGTGAAAATAAGCAGTGACAAACAAAGTGGTGATTTAGTGAACCTTGGGCCAGTAAATAGCACATTAATTTGTTCTCCTGATTGGGAAAATATGTTAAAAAAATTATAATTATAAATAGTGTACAAAGATAAAAATATATACAAATTTTTTTAATTTATTTAAGCATATAAAAGAATATTATTTATTTCGTTTCTTTTTTATGACTTTAATTTAATTTTAAATACATTTTATCTAATAAATTTGAAGTTTTATCTAAATAATTAGAAAATAATGGATTAAATCTTGAGCTACTGATTAAACAATAAAAAATTTTGAACTTCTTTATTTATTTTCATAATTAATTACATTGGATTTCTTTTATTATATTGTTGTACTATAACTATAAATAAAATATACACATATAAATATATGTATATTTATTATTAATTTCATAATGTATACATATAGTGTATAAATCTAAGCAATCATCCAAATCATGGATAAAACTCAACAAGTTCCTATGGCTTCCTTGAATAAAAAAGGAACATATCAACCAAAACCATAAATATATCTAAATATATTTTAATTTAAATTGATATTTAAAATTTTTATAATACATTAAATTAAACATAAATATAATTTCTTATTTAAAATATGTCTTATTATTTAATTATATTTTGTTAGACTTCTTACTTGTAAAATAGAACAATGAGTTATAGTAAAAAATATTATTGATAAAAGAGATGAATAGTTTTAATTAAAAATTTTTATTTATTAAAATATGTAAAATTTATTATTTTATTTATGCTTTTAATGATTTTATTTTTCTGTACATTTTAAACATTATAACTGTACAATTAGAATTGATTGAATGCATTACTTATACATATATTTTTTATTTTTTTTAAAGTGGGAAATAAATTGAATTATTAAAAACAGATTTTAATTTTTTTATATTTACTTCACATTGCATAAACATTATTTAAATTTAATTTATCCTAATTATAATGTAAAAATAAAGTTTAGATTTGTATTAAAAAATTTGAACCATTTATTCATATTTCTACGTATAACAATGTACTCATACATAATTTGGAGTTTTCTTTTTTAGTCAATATTTATTTATAGTTGATGATTTAATGATAAATACTTAAAAATAAATATAATTCTGTTACAAATTTCTTTATTCAAATGAATCGTTTCAATGTAGCACACATGCATAAAATTATTAATTACAAAAATTGTTATACCATTAAACATTCAACAATGTTTTTGGAAATTGTAATTAAAAAATTCTTGAAATACAAATAAGAAAAATTTCAATAAATAAAAGAAAATTTCTTATTCACTTTCTAAACCATTTATATAAATCTAAAGTATTTTAATTCAAAAATAAAATTTTAATTAAATTTATATTAGCTGGGTTTTGAATAATATTAATATTTAAAAAATTTTTTTACTAATATTATTACTTACATATTTTATTTCAATTACTGCAATATTATTAATTATACACATAATTATTAAAACTTGATGAAAGTTTTTTATTATATTGTGTACTCAAAAACTAAAAGGAACTATATTTGAAATTAGATACGAGATTACATGGAACAAAAGAGAAAATGCTCTTACTTAAAAAAAATCATTATTTAAGAATATTTTGGACAGAAGGATGAGGAATTAGTAAACAAATTAAAGAAATAAACCACATTTATTTTTATTACTACTAAGTAAAAGCATTTACTCATACGTGTATTTGCGAATAATTACAGAAAAAATTTCTTATGTTTCATACATAAGTCACATATGTTATATGGATCTATAATCATTTGTACAAAGCTTTAAACTTTGTATATCTGTCAATATTAATAATAGATATCAAAGTATTTGTCATATGCTTACAGAAGTTCAGAGTAAATTACATATTCATGTTAAATTTTTTACATATCATACCATAAAACGTTAATCACTTCGTTCTACACTGTGTCCTTTTTTCATAGATTTAAGTGCTTTTTCTCTAAGTTTTTTTTCTAACTCCTCTGTATTTCCTTCACTGGCATCTGACTCTTCTGACTCAGCTACTTTTTTTTTTTTATGTTTTCTGTGCTTCTTATGTTTTTTATGTTTTTTATGTTTTTTATCCTTTTTCTTTTTTTTCTCTTCAACTTCACTTTCCTGTAAAAAAAGATTTAATTAAATTTTATGGTTAAAAAAAAAATTGTTATTATTTAATGATAATTTAATATTTACATCTGATTCACTTGTACTTGTTTTAGTCTTCTTTTTCCTTTTCTTTTTCACTTTCTCCTCATCACTGCTATCATCATTTTTCCTCTTTCGTCTTACTTCTTTTTCTCTTTCTACTTCATCTTCATCTGAACTAGAATCCCGTTTTAATTTTTTGGTTTTTGATTTTCCCTCATCTTCACTACTTGATTCTTTTTTGGAACGTTTACCTCTAGGACGTTCATCTTCTGATGAACTATCCTTTCGCTTACGAGATTTCTTTGGTTCTTCCTCAGAGCTTGAATCCCTTTTCATT
The DNA here is from genome assembly GCA_018907245.1 of Eupristina koningsbergeri. NCBI lineage: Eukaryota > Metazoa > Arthropoda > Insecta > Hymenoptera > Agaonidae > Eupristina > Eupristina koningsbergeri. The sequence goes on from JACCHV010000035.1 coordinate 2,247,960, forward strand.
TTTTTAGATCGTGATTTTTCTTCATCTACTTTGCTTGACTTTTTGGATCTTTGTTCATCCTCTGGCGAAGTAGAAGTTTTACGAGATCTTCTTGATTTCTTTGAATCATCTTCTTTATCCTTAGTTCGTTTTTTCACATCATTTTCACTAACATCTCGTTTTTTTACATCTTTTGAACGTTCTTTTGAGCGAGTGTCTACAGAAACTTAAAAAAAATTTACTTGTTAATATATGCTTAATCTTAATTTATTTCAAAATATTTGTAAAATATTTTTATTATAATATACATACTTGATCGAGTGGAATCTCTTGATTTTTTGATTTTGTCAGTAATTTTTTTTTCATCTTCAGATTCAGAACTAGAATCTGCTTTGCTTTTATCTGATTTTTCTTCATCACTTGAAGTTTTTCTTGATTTCCTTGTTTTTTCATTCTTCCGAATTTTCTTCTTATCTGTAAATATATTTTTAGATATTTAAAACAATAAATCTTACAATTTTTTGGAAAAAAATTTTTCTTTATGACCATACCAGCATCATTACTTTCATTTGAATCAGATGAATCATCTCGTTTATCTCGTTTAGATTTCTTATTATTTTCAACGGTTTTTTTGGATGAAACTTCAGAATTTTTTTGGGAGTTATTTTTTTTATCTTCTATGGTTGATTTAAGAGAGGATTTTCCATGTTTTTCATCTTTTTTCAATGGGAAAATATCTGCTGTTGCAACAGTGATTTCACTAACTTTTGGAGATACTATTTTATCATCCCTAAAAATTATTTTATTATTTTTTTTTTTATTAATAACAATATATTTTATTTAGTTAATATAATTTTAAAAAGTTATTTTTACTTTAGATTATTTTGCTGTTTAACTTTATCTGCTACAATATCTTCAGTTTTCTTGAATGGAGATGGCGTACGAGATAAGCTTCGAGAAAACTAAAAATACAAAAAAAATATAATATAAATGTATTATATTATTATAAAATATATTAAAAATTTTAAGAATTTAGAATTTACAAGTAAAAAATTTATTTAATCACAAGATTACAGCTTTCATATTAATACACCCATAATGTATAAAATTATTCAAAATATTTGTTTTGTTAAACTTTTTATTTCAATTAAAATAACATAAAAAAATATATTTATATATATATTTAAGTTAGTATATAATATATACAAATTCAAGAGATATATATAATTTTTGAAATAATTCAAAATAATTAATTACCCTGTGTCTAGAAATAGGAAGAGAAGAAGTTGGAATTTTTTTTGGTGAAATAGCAACATCTGTCTTCTTCGGAAGGGGAATTTCAGTTTTCTTAACTTCTTTTTCACTAACTCGTTTTGAATTTTCTTCTTTAGCTAATCTTTCTTTTTCTTTACGCTTCAATTCTTCAGCCAATTCACGTTCTTTTTTCTCTTGCATTAATTTCTGTTCAAGTGCTTTTCTGCAAATGCAGCGATAAATTACAAGTTATTATTTATTAAAAGTAATTATTAAAAATAACTATGAGCACACACAAAATTTGTAATATACTACAATACAAAGTGCGTAAAAAAACTATTAAAAGTATGTAATCAATGAAATTTTGAAAAAAATTTAATCATTGTGGTGCAATTTCATCTAAAAGTACATATATTATTTTACAATTTTTTTTTTATTACATGACAATATTTATAATTTATAAATTATTAATGGCTATTAAATTAAAGCCATGATACGCTTAATAACCACAATGAATTTATACAGTTGGTGATGTGATTTTTTATCAAATAATTTATTTTAATATTAAATAAATTATTTTCTAGTAAATAATTATAAACATTAGTTACCAACAATAAATTAAGAAATAGAAAAATTAATTATTCGGATAATTAATCTTTCCATCATTAATTTATTTAATTATGGAATTCCATAATAATTAATTTTATTCCACAATCTTATGAAATTCTAAGAAATAATATGCTTACTCAACTTTTTCTAGAAACAACATTACTTTTTTTATAAACGTATGCTACACTTACCCTACTGTATTAAAATGATTCGAATGGTACAGCAATAGCACGTTTCTATTCGAAACATTAAAACAGATTTTTAATTTGACATTTTCAGTTGATCTTGATTGAAGTAATGTGGAAGTTTTTAACAAATTGTTTATTTAATAAATAAAAAGTCTTAGTTATAAAATAAATTTCTATTTTATTCATTATATTTTTTTAAATAAGAATCAATATTTTTGAATTAATTTTTTTTCTTTTCATTTTCAATAAAAATTAAATGTAATTTAAATTACATTATCAATAACATATATTGTAAATAATAATAAATAAATGAATACAATTATTATGAATAAATCTAAAACATAAAATTAAAAATATTTTTAACCATTATTTAGGTTTACTACTTAATATTTACATTGACAAACAACTTGTTCAAGGAAAACGATGATGTGAAAAAATAGAAAAACTGAAAATGTGTAAACTTCCTCATTGATTCAAATAAGGTAAACACAAGAAGAGTATCAAAAATTAGAATTTCCAATTTAAATTTAAAATGCCCTTTATTATAAATATTGAAATTGAATAGTTCAAAATTTTGTATGCCCAATAATCTTTGAAAATTTACAAATTTTATATGTGTTTGAATAAGCCACTAAATATAAATTATAAATAAATTCATCTTTTTCAAAAAAAAAATATATATATATAAATTAAATTTGAAATGTATAAATTGTTAATTATATAAAATCAAAAGAATTAAAAAAAACACAAAACAAAAATTTATAATATAAAAAATAATATAAATTATAACCAAAATGAGGCTTTCGAAATTTTGGTTAATAAAAATTATTTTCCAACCTTTGAAAGTTTTTTTTATTTTTTTATTTTTGACCTTTTTTAAATTTTAATACTTTTTCCATACAGTATTTTTTAAACATACAAATTTTTATATCTATTATTGAATAAAACTGTTATATTTAAATTTAGAAAAATGTTGAATTTGTAATATTTATATTTATTATTAAATTAAAAATATTAATATTATTTTTTAATTGTTAGTAAATAATATGAATTTTGAATTTTTAAAACATTTTTTTGGCTTACTCTAATATATTATACTCTTTCACAAAAAATTGTCAAACTAAAAATCAAATTGAATTATCAAGTTACATTATTAAATTAATAGCTTTCGATTTCAAAGAATCATTCATAAATTTGTTTTGATTGTGGGTCGTAATAATCAATGTATCGTCTTTTCCTTTGCGATCTCACATTTCTATAACCGTATTAAAGAAAGGCCAAAAATCAGAATTTTTAATTTTAATACATTATTAATTTAAAATTATTAAAATCAAAAGACCAAAAATTTCGAAAATACCAAAATAAAAACAAAAAATGATATAAAATTAAAATAAAACATAAAATTTCAATTTTCGAAATGATGGTCATTCTAAATTTTGATATTTATTTATTTTATAGGTAAATAATCTCTAATAATTTTTATCGTTGATAGTTTAATATTGAAAAAAATAAATAAATTTTTATTTACTATGAATCATATTATAATAATATTTTATATTTTATAACATTATGTATTTAAATATTAATTTTTCTTGACAAATTTAGTTTTATTTATTAATAATTAGGCAATATAATTTATTTATATTTTGGATTAAAAACAAAAATGTTTAAATAAATAGACGTCAAATGAAATAATAAATTTAAAAAAGTCGTTTCTTTAAACGTTTAAATCCTGAACATTAATAGTAAATATAAACTATTGTAGTAATTTTTTAAAATAATTTACAGTAGTAAGTAATAATTTATATTAAATACATAATGTTCATAGATTTTAATAAACTATTTCAAATGTACACATAAAAAAAAAGCCGAGAGTTATTTTACCTACAAATAATACATATTTACTATATTTTTATTATAAAGTATTTATATATATATATATATATATTTATTTATTTAAATATTCTGTATCTTACTTTGATGATGAATGGATCTTCGTCATAATTGGATACAAAGCAAAAAAAAATGTTCCTTTTTTATTTATGGAATTTTTCTGACAATATGTATATCTTTAATTGTAACCTTTTTTTATATTAAATAATATTAACATTTATTACTAATTTACTTTTAAATTATACAAAAATGAAATTAAGTGTATAAATTTCAAAAAGATTACAATAAATTCAATTTATAATACAAAGTAAATATAAATTATTTTTACCCAATACCTCTTTGTATAAAAAAAATTCAGATTTTTTACCTTTCTGAACTATATATTTTTGGACTTTTGAGATCGCCAAATAATTTACAACCAAAAAAGAGTTCGAAAGGTATATAAAAAATATATACACAAAAAATTTAAATGCCCATTAAAAAATTACCAATTAAAAAAAATTTAAATATAAGTTTTTTAATTTTTTTTATCTTTTTAATTTATTCAAGTTTTATAAATTTAAAATTCGGCAATTTTTTAATGTACATTTTTGTCGAAAAGATTTCAAATTAGTAATTGATATATTTGTTTTATTTTATGTAATAAATAAGGTTCATGGTATAAAGATTATAAAAAAGTTGTCACTATAAATTATTAGAAATTTTATCAATGAATTCTTATTGATTAAAATGAGATTTTTTAGATTACTATTGAAGTAGTATAAATAAAAAGATAAATATTTTTATATTTTATTAGCAATTAAAATTTTTAATTTCACAATTTACATTTATCTATATATTTACCCTTGTGATTATTATCTATAAAATTTGAATTTAAAAAAAATATAAGTATCACTTTGTAAAAAAATTGTTTTAGATTGAACCGTTTTTTTAAAAAACACCATATTTATGATATTTAATCTAAATTTACTGTTTAGTATTGATATATTCAGAATTACACAAACCTTTACTATTAATATTTTTATTACCTAAATATATTATTGCATTGAGACAAATATTTTAAAAATACAATAATTTTATTTAAATCTTTTAAATAATCCACCTAAATGAATTAGAAAATAGAAATAATTACCTTTTATTATATGTTTATTATTAAAATCGATAATCTTAGAATATATGAAGTAAAATAGTTTTCTAACATATTTGATATCTTAATTATATGTAACTTTGTACTTAAGAAGATTCCAAGTATTTCTTGTAAAAGATAATGAATGGCATGATTAAAAACTAATATTTAAAGGACATCTCACCTTGCAATCTCATCATCATCATCACTGGAGGAAGAATCGCTACTATTCTCAAAAACAAAACGTGAACTGCTGCTGGACCTCGACCTACCATTCCTTGGATCTTTCCTCTGAAGTTGGCCAGCAGCAGCTGTGGCTGCTGCAACTACCACCTGAGCAGCTGCTTGAGGTGGCATAGATAGAAGAGAAGCAGGAGGTGCAACAATATCAAGAAGACTAGAAGATTTCTTGGGCTTATCTTCAGAATCTGCACGATGTCTTTTATCCCTTGAAGATGAGGTATCTTTGTTGCTACTGCGTGAGCGTCTTCGACGATCACGAGAACGATCACGACGACTAGAGCGATCACGGGATGAGGATCTATCTCGATAACGAGATCGGTCTCTATCCGAAGAGCGACGTCGCGAATTTCGTCGGCTATCACGCCCGCGATCGCGATCGCGATCTCTTTCTGGTGAACGTCGTCGAGAGCAACGGTCCGAAGAGCGACGACGACGATCTAGGGAACGTCGACGTCGACGATCGCTTGGACTTGGTGAGCGTCTGCGGTAGCGAACCGGTGATCTGCGTGCTGGACTTCTGCAAGTGAAAGTCGAAGGTTAATCTTTGCATAAAATCTTTTTTTTCAAACCGATTTTTAAAAATATTATTATGTTTTAAAATTTAATTTTAATCAGTTTGTAAATACGCGTTTTATCACAAAATTTACAAGCATTCATTTTATGAAGTTATTTAAATTTGTGGAAACGCATTTATTATTGTTGCATATTTTACATAACTTTTAAAACAAATTTTTTTTAGGTATGTGGGACAAAATTAGTAGTACAATTGACCCTTGTTATTAATAGCACTAATTTTTGTTCAAATTTATTGTAATGTTATTAATTATTTTTTCCTTTAATTTTAAATGGCAATTTTAAGAATTTCAAGAGGACAAGAAATTTCTTGTTAAAGTGTTGGTAAAAAATATTGAGATACTGATTTTTTATCACAACTATATAAATCGTTATCCTTTTCAGTCAACTAGTTGGAAGGTATTTCAAATCATATTTAATATATTGATTAAATTTAAGAAAATGAAATGAAATTAAGAAGATAAAAATTAAGTGAGTCGTGTAATGATGTGTGCCAGCCAGCAACGTAAGTAGGTATCAAAAAGCATTTAGGTCAACCAGCAATGAGCATAAATCTTTATGTACCTTCGCCTACTGGGAGCTCGACGCACTGATGGTGGCCTCATACTGCGACTCCCGCTGTATCTGTCCCGACGGTCACGATCCCTGTCTCGGTCCCTTTCCCGATCTCGCCTTCGATCGCGATCTCTGTCCAACGATGATCGCCTGTGAATACCATTAGTACTCGATAATTATTCCCCAAAAACTTTAACCACATGCCTTAATAAAGTATTTAAACAAAAATTAAATAAATATCTTTTAATGCGTATATTTATAATAAAAAAGAAAAAAGTCAAAATTTATCAATATTTTCAGAATTTTACAAACAATAATTTCTAAGCGAAATATTTTATACGAATTGCAATGATATATTATATAATAGTTGCAAATAAATAAATAAACATTAATGCAATGGAGCAGTGGCAATAAGTTTAAAAATTGGAAGTACCTCCTATGTCTATCACGAGATCTATCGCGTGATCTGTCTCTGTCCCTATCTTTTGATCGATCTCTATCTTTCCTTGGAGAGGGACTGCTACGTCTCTTAATTGTCGATTTTCTTTCTCTGCTCGAATCGCTGTCACTGGCACTATCATCCTTGTTTGTCTTACGATATGATCTTTTAGACTGAACACTGTCTTTCTTTTTCCTGATTTCGAAATCGTTTTTGTCTTTTTCTCTCTTGTCATCATCAGACTCTGAGCTACTACTACTACCACTGCTTGCACTCACCACCTTTCTGTTTACTTCACTGTCAGTCTTACTTTTTTCCAAAGATTTTGAGCGGGACTTACTTTTGGAACGACTTTTAGAAATTGACTTCGAACGAGATTTTGAAGATCTCGAGTCACTGGACACCGATCTGGATTTTCTCGATTTACTTCTATCATTACTCTTGGATCTTGATTTTTTTAGGCGTGAACGCGAAACAGAGCGGGATGAGCGTTTTCCCGCTTTCAAGGATCTTGACTTAGATCTTCGTGATCTAGAACGGTCTAATGAACGAGATTTTGATCTTCTCGATTTAGATTTGGATCTAGATCTTCGTGACTTAGACTTGGATCTCGATCTACGAGATTTAGATTTTGATCTGGATCGTCGCAATTTAGATTTGGATCTTGACCTCCGTGATTTGGACTTGGATCTCGATCGCCTGGACTTTGAATTTGAAATTGATCTTGACCGCCTGGATTTGGATTTTGAGCGTGATCTACGTGATTTAGATTTAGACCTTGATCTTCTTGACTTGGACTTTGATCTGGAGCGTCGTGACTTTGAAATAGATCGTGAACGACGTGACTTGGATCTAGATCTTCGAGACCTGGACTTAGAGCGTGAACGACGAGATTTGGAGGCAGGTGAGCGCGAACGATGTTTATAGGACGGAGACTTAGAGCGCGACTTCTTAGAGCGCACAGAGGGCGATTTTGATCGTGACTTCTTCGCTGCTTTATTATTTGTCTCCTGTGTTGACGTAACTTCCGGTGACGGTGAACGATTATTCTTCTTTTTACCGTCGGCGATGCTCATCAGCTTCGCTTGTAAACGGGATATTGCGACTACCGCTTCTCTGTTCGGAAGATCAAATAATGCATGTGTGAATGCATGCCTGTTTTTTATTAAATTAGTCAGTGTTGATGCCATAGGTGTTCAATACAACATTAATAAAATACAATAAAATTGTTTAACAAATTTGAACACACGATTTCAAACAAATAATGTATCTCGTATAAAATTGTATCGAAAGAAAAGAATAATCAATTTTAAAAATGATTGCATATTTTTACATTAAAAAAACAATAAATTTATAACAACAAAAAATATTTCATTTTGAATAAAATTCTTCAAATTATAATTGTAATGGAAACATAAATTCAATCAATTAAATATTTTTATATTAACTTACGGTTTGGCTTTCAAAGGCATCATTGGAATAGCATTATCGGCTTGAGGAGAATCATCACGCTCAATTTTAATTTCACTCATGTCTTTGCTGTCTTTTGTTGAACCCTTACTTGGTGATCTTGAAGAAGATCTACGTTTACGGCTTGAACGATCACGATCTCTATGTCGATCTCTTGATCTACTTCTTTTTCTGAAGAAAAAAAAAAAAAAAAATTGAAAATAACATTTTTAAAACTCAAGTACAATTATTTTTAAATAATTGAAAAAAACTGTCTTAAAAAATATTCAAAAACTAACCGGTCTCTGTCACGTTCTCTGCTACGTTCCCTTCGATTTTCTTTTGAAGAGGCACGCTCTTTGTCTTCTTTCTTCACTTTATCGTCATCTTTATCCTTTTCATTATCTTTTTCCTTTTCGGCCAAAGATGCCTGTAATTTCTCTTGTTCTTCCTATATTAAAGAAATACGATTGAAAATAAAATTTGCAAAGTATACTTTTTTTTAAAACGTAATCGAAATCATGTAAACAAGCAATGTTATAACCCTCAGACATTTTATTAAATACGAATAGATTGAGAGTTTTTTGTTTTATTTTTTTGTTTAAATAGTTAATCAAAACAGTATAGAATACAAATAATAACCTAATTTTTTTTATAGGCCCTGTTATTTAAAAAAATTTAAAAATTAAAATTTATTCATATAGATTAAGGAAAATGAATCTCATTTGAAAGAAACATTAATATTTTAATATAATACAAAAATTACGCATAAATTAATTTTATTTATTACCAAGCGTTTTTTAATTTGATCTTTCTTTTGTTGTAAGAAAGCTTCCGGTATTCCTGTCTCATTATCTTGTGCAGATACGAGCAAATCCCACAATTCGCCCATGAATGAACGGGCGTTTTTACCATTTAAAAACCCTGTAAGATTGATCTGCATTTTTCGAGGATCAGGAAACTGTAAAATAGGTTTAAAAGCGATTTTGTACTCAATAGTGATGCAAAGCTTTCGTTAATTTTAAATGCAGTAGTATAAATTTTTCATGCAATTAATTTTCCTACTGCTTTTCTTAACTTGATTTTTTATAGATAATTATTAAACATATCAATAATAATTAATTACAGACAATATTGTTTCGTTAACTGCTTTTCCCCCTCGAAAAGGCAGTTTTTGTTAAAAATGATCTTACCAATAATGGTTACGAAAGTCATAACTTACTGTCAAACCTGTTAAAAAAGTAAAATAAAATAATGTTCACTATAAATATTTTGGCAGTGAATAAGGCAATGTTGGTGGTTATCTCGTCACCAGCTTTGCAGTTACCTTAATCAGTGCATTATTAAATTCTGAAATGCTGTGCAATGAAAGAAGCGCAAACATAGTTGCGTAATTACACTCTGAAATCAAATTATTAGTACATATAAAACAAACATTTTTTTTTTTTGTTTTTTTTTTATAAAAGTAAATTGCATGTGGGCAAGTAAATCCGTTGTCTCCATTGAATCCTAAATAAGTAAGTGAACGATCAGTTCGTTCAGGAGCCAAAAATCACGCAAAGTTTAACAGTACCTCCTGTTACAGAAAGTGCTTCCATTGCTCTTTCCCCGCGTTTAGCCAACGCCCCGATCACAGTCTGTGTTCCCCCGGTAACACGTCGCTGCACCGTTGATCAAGGGCTGATCACCGTTGCGAGTGTCACGAGGTGTACTGGAGATAACCGTTGACTCTGATCCATGACCGCTAGATTGACTGATCATGGTCAGCCGAGGTGGATGTTCTCTGCTACTGGTAGTAGCAGCGTGCAGTAGATGTTGACAAACAGCACACCAATGCTTTGGCATGCCGAGGCTACTGCTTTTGAGGTTAATTAGCAGTGCAGGAGCAGCTAGTGTCGCTGCGGACTGCAAGGGTGATGCAGCAGTCGTTGAAGACGCAAGGGCCTCATGGGAGGCTACCGTTGGAGTAGCTGCTGCTGCTGCTGCTGCTGTTGCTGCAACGCGAATCGCGCTTGAAGGTGACAGAAGGCGACGAAGAGCAGGAAACAGGTGAAATCGCGAGCACGATGAGGAGTCGAACTGCATCAGGTGGAGGAAGATGGTTCGACGGCACGAATTGTTGACGGCTGATAGAAAGGCGGCCAATCGGATGTCGAGGAGTGCACATCCGAATGCCATTTGGACAAAAGGGTCGAGAACCAACGGCCACCAATGGTCTCTACTTATACTAACGGGGAATTCAAATAAGTAAGATAAGATTTTGCTGGCGTAAAGTGTCAATTTTGACGGAATCACTTTTCTTTTCTCATAATTCTCTTTTTTCTGTTGTAAAAAATTATAAACTTTATCATATTAACTATTGTTGTAAATTAAAATTTAAATGAATTTATTTAAAGAAAGTAAAATACTTGGTACAATAATTATGAACTTTATTTATAAATTACAAAATCTATAAACAATCAGTGTTTTCAATTTTTAAAAATGCAGCCTTTAAGTCTTTATTTACGTACTACTAAAATTTATTAAGTCCGTGTAAAAGTTTAAATCTACTGTTACTTACCGTTTTAATGATATACGTATATAAATTATTATAAATTTAAAAACTTGACATACTTTAAAATTAATTGATATATATTTTTAATATTATGCAGTGTTTATATCAAATTTATGCACAAAAAAAAAAAAAAAAAAAAAAAAAAAAAAATATATATATATATAAAAAAAATAAAATAAAATAATGAAACAAAAAATTTAAGCAAAAATTTCTTCCAGAATATTTTCTTTTGATTGATTCATGGGCAATATAAGAAAAATCAGGCAAATTTACCATTATACATATCCTTCATTTCTTTTTCAAATTTATGGCAAATTGCACAAATTTTTCTTGCTAAGAAATGCTAGTTGAACTAGTCGTTGTGAGCTGAAATAATAGGTATTTAACAAAGTAGTACAATGAGGGGAAAAAGCTGTATGAACGTAAATTTTTTTTACCAATAATGTTATTGGTACTATTATTAGATGAAACTAATCTTAGTATTTACCACAATATATCCTGTAATTATTCAATTTTAATTCTTACCTTTTCTTCTAGTTGATTAATAACAAACTCTACTACAACATCATCTTCCATTCCCAAGATCTGAGTAATTTTTGTTGTTATCCATGGTTTGATGACATCTAATTTTACCTTTTGCATATCCACCTAAAAAAGTATTTGAGAAAGAAAAGATTGATTTTTAAAAACATTCAGCACTTAAGACCTGTATTGAATCATATACTGATAAAAAATGAATATTTTGATATATCAAGAAATGTAATTATGAATTGAAAGAAATGCCAATTGAACTCAATGAATTTGAACTTTTAAGTTTGCTTTATGTTCATTAGATTAAGTTTTACAATTTATTAGCGGAAGATTTTCATTAAAATGTACAAAATTTTTCTTTACTTTAAGCATTTACTTTGTATTGATAATATATACATATCAAAATAAAAAAAAAAAAGAAAAAATCTAATGGTAAATTAATTGATAGCAAAGTTAATTATATTTATGTACAAACAAATTAAATATCTTATTTCATTTTATTTTAAATCATATTTACAGTCTTAAAAATATTTCGACAATTTAAATAATTTTATGATATAAGCATTTTTGGTATGCATTTATATTTTGCACACATTAGGAATATAAATAAAATCATAAAAAATACCTTCTGTGTCAATGAATCTCCGAACTTCATTTGTTTCAATAACTTCTTCTCCTTATCACTGAACCTTGTGTCCTGTGTAGTAGTAGTCCCCTAGAATTTCATGAGTAAAAATCCTTTACGAGGAAATAAACTACAAACTATGCATATGCTAAACCGATAATATACTAAGTGCAAAATAGCCCAATCAAGTGAGATTTATTGTCGAAAATAATTTAAGCAAAATTCTCTGTCTACAAATGTAAATTATAAAGTCAACTATTACCGTGTACATCATCTTGAATGGCGTGACCGAATCGACCGTTTCGCAGAAATTCAACGTCAACGAGCAATCTTCATGCGTTACTGAACGATACTCCAACAAACGAAATGTCTAAAATAATATGAAGTTGGTTGGCTCCTCCGAATGAGTGGGAAGAGCTATGGCATCGGCGAGGTCTAGAGGCTCGCCGGAAAGTGCAGTAGCAGTGGGAGCAGCGGTGGGTTGTAGGATCGATAAAAGTGTGTGTGCGTCCGAGCGTGCCAAGGACCTCCTTTTTCTCCGGGCGGCTTCCCCTGTCCGGCTCGTACGGCTAAAAAAAAGCCACAATTCGACGTGGCGAAAATTACAAATCTCACGCCTACTCCGAGAGCGCGGCGACGGCGACGGCGACGGCGACGGCGACGGCGACGTCGACGGGGACGGCGGCGGCTGCGTCGGTGGTTTCACTCGGGATCCAACAGAGAACAAAACGCTCTTACTCGGGACGCGTGCACTATTTCACTCTTGTCGGCGGTTCCCCACGCTTCTCTGGTATAACGAAAGAGAGAGACAACGGTCGAGAGACGGCAGCGGCTCTGGACGCGTACGGCTCTCTCTCTCTCTCTTTTGGGGAAAACACTTTCTTCGCGGCGCACGCGCACTTCTACCCTACCAATGCTCGCGCTTGCCTACGGGTGAGATGATGTCCCTGAGCAAGATGGAGCAATGGAGACTTGTTGTGTAATTAACTATTTCAATGCCAAAGACTGTCTCGGACAAACGGATTCCTACTTCACAGTTATTCTGAATAATTTTAATTTTACTACATTTCTATTACATGATAGTCATGAAAATACAACACGATAACGATATTCAACAGCGGCACACGCATACGCATCCATCGGCCATTTTTACTCCACACGAGTCACTCTACCATAACCTACAATTTCTCGGTATTATCACTCGGCCGCTAGTTACTTGTAACTACATACTAACCGCTACATTATCAGTATTGGTTGGTCGCGCCATCTTTATTTAACCATATAATTTACGCCTTAAACCATCTCTTCTGCGATCAAACATCTTTTCATGAAAACTTTTAAATTTATCTGTATTTATATTTACTTATTTACCTTGTGCCTTAGGCGTAAAAAAAAAAAAATAATTTTTTTATTCGATTAAAATAATACAATATTACACGATCGCTCTGTTGTATGAGATTAATATTTACGCACACATATAGAGAAGATCCCTACAAATTATTATTTAACAAATATTGTGTAAATTTTATGTAATCTTTGACCAGTTGATCTTGTTACCTTTTAATGCTTGTACTGCCACAAAATATTTTATTTGATTACAGTCATCAATACAATATTGGATTTTAATAAAAAGAACATCTTAATCGAAATACTGAATTCCATTATTTTCAATTTTATTCACTTGTCTAAATAATTTCAGTCTTACATTAGTATATATATATATATATATTAATTTATCAAATATTAATAATAATATTAAGGAAAATAGTAGAGTAAAAATTCAGATTAATTTACAATAAATAACCTTTTTATATTTTAATTTAATAACCAATCATAAAGTTGTATTACGTTCAAATAACAGCAAATACATTTTATGATATTAAAATAATCGTAAGATTAATTACACAAAAGGAATTATTTGAACAAATTTGTATATTCAACTTAATACTATTAATAGGTAAAATGAAATGTAATTTTTAAATAAATAGCCCAACAAATTACACACACTTTCCAATGCACATTGAAAATTGATTTATAAATGCATCTAAATATTATTTTTTTCTAGTATATTTAGAAATATGGGTATTTAATAATTTTTAATTATGTAATACGTATTTATTAATTTTCAATTATGGAGAAAAATAATATACTTTGTGTCGAAAGTATATGTTTTGATGAAAATCTTAAGAGAATGTACGAATAATTTAATTATCAGATTGTTCTATAAAAAACACATGCTTTGTTAAAAAATCTATTCTGTATAATAAAAATAAATTATGTTTATAGAAATATTTTTTATTAATTGTTTTATAGTAGATCAATTTGCAAAAAATCATTATGATAATTTTAATAATATAGTGTCTACATGCATTAAGAAATCGAATTTATTAGAGTTAGAAGATAATTTTTTTGTTTCTTTAAAGGCAAAATATAACAAAACCTGGTGTAAACATAATATCTTCTGTAATAAAAATATTACAAACATTTTTAAATATTTTTTTAAAATTATTAAATAGCAAATTAATTCTACAAATTTTTCATATAAACACGTACACATAATATTATTAAATTAATTTGCGCTATCATTAAAATCTTATTATTATCTTTACTTATTAACAAAAGATAAATATTAAAATCACAAATACATATAAAAATAAGAGTTTTTGTACTGTTATTACAATGTGACATTTTTATAAATATAAATTACAATTCTTAGTTGGAAAACAATAAGTATAACTACATTTATTACTGCCTATACATTAATAGGTATCAATTATCAATTTTTACTACAATAAAAAACGATAATGAACTAATGATCAATGAAATTGAAATAAAATTTTCGATTTTACAAAGCAATTTTAAATTGATTAAAAATAAAATAGAAAATCTTTACTAGTTTAAAAAAAGGATTGATAAATAATATTTGCATAATAAATATTTTTAAATTATATTAATTAAAAAATTAATGTAACATTACTTATTTTATAATGAATTAATTTTTATTTAAAATATTATTTATTATTATGACATTAATATTTACATTGTTATTATTATACAAATATATATTTCATAATTTAAAATTACTTTTTAATAATTTTACAAAGGATTCATGCTGTTACGTATGATGTATACTCTTCGCCTCGCATATACCTGATGTAATATATCGTAATACCTTCTAAGGAAAAAACACCATATCTCAATGGTAATATTGAAAATACATAAATAGTGTAATTATTAAAAATTTTCCTGAAAAGTATTACAACCGTCATTAGATATAATTTTATTAGTTGATTAATTAATGGCAATTATCAGAAGTACGCTGTACCTACCTACGAAATTATATAAATTATATAAATAGAAAATATCATCGGTTTTTGTTTTATTTTCCCATGTGGTTACAATTTCAATTTTGAGTCCATTCTAAGGTTTCTTTTATTCTCTTTTATTTGGTTTTATTGGGATTATGTGCTAAACATAGACTTTCGAATGACATAATCTAAATATTGATTTTAGCACATCAACACATGTGCGTAAATTTAATCCTTGCTAATAATAATTGTTATTGATAAAATGTATTCGGAGAAAATTGGTAGTATAATTATAATTTCACACCTTCACAATTGGGTTATGAAATCGTAAGTCACCTTAAGTCTATATATTACTGATAATAAAACTCAAAACGATATCACATTTTTACATAAGAATGTACTAGAAAATACCAGAATTAAGACTGTTATTTTGTTATTTACACAAATTATAGATTTTCAAAAATATTTTAACAATGGTATTTAATTAGTAGAATAATATTTTAATTTTAATTTTTCTAGAATTCGCATGTTTTTAAAATTAAAGTTACTTGCACTTGTAAATAAATTTTTTTACAATATTTCACATGCGAATGTTACGCTATATGTACTTAATTTTAATAAAATAAATAGGTGTTATTTGTTAAGAAACAAAATAAATTATAAAGAAACATTAATTTCTTAATTAATATTGATTTTATTAATAGAACTCATTAAAAATATACAAATGTTCTTTAAAAGCTGTCAGTATTTATTAAAATCTTTAAAATTACGTTTAAATTATATAAAGTTCGTTACGTCAATTAAAATTATATCAATCTTAGTATAATGTTTTTAAACAAAAAATATTTTGAAAATACCAAAAATTATTAGAAATATGTTAATTTTATTTTTATTATTTTTATAATGGTGTTTTTTCACAAATATATATGTATTTATTAATAATAAACTTTTTTATTAGAATACATAATATCATCATAGAGTATATTCAATATGGAAACTCTTCTAAAAATTAAAAATATACTTCTCAGTGTTATAACAAAGAAATAATTAAAAATTTTTTAAGTTTTATACTATTTTTGTTACCTAATAATCTTTGATTATATAAAATATATTATTTTGAAGTTTAAAAGAGATTTTAAATATAGATTTTGACAGTGTATTAGTAATCATATGAGAATAAAAATATTTAATATATTTAATATATTATTGTAATTATTTTTATACATATACTCTTAAAATGTAATTGCTTTATATAATATAATTCAATTTATAAATTCGATATTATTGATTCTATAATACATATTAACATTTATGCACAATTGTTTAAAATAATTTTTGTACTTTAATTTATCTCAATTATATTATACATATGTATATTGTAATAAATATATACGTGTACATATGTCATGTAATTGTATTCATTTGTCATTTCATTTTTTTATAAAGTAGTCAACAAAATACTCTTAAAATAAATTCGAAAGAAAATTGAGGTAAAACTAGCAAAGTTTCAGCTTTTTCAATTTATATTATTTTGGAATTGAAATATTACTTCAAATAAAGTTTTGATACAAAACATTTTTCAATTACTATGATTTTTATATCAATAAACACAATCAATTATCTAAATAATATTTTAAATTAGACTTTTAGCAGTAAAAAATATTTTTTTTCTAAATCGAATATCATAAAAATTATACTGGTATACAATTGAAACTAATAATAATCGATTTGTAAAACATCAGTTTTTTATTATTATTCTTTGTAATAAATTATACTTGCTTTGTAACTATTTCCATCTGATTCAATGATTAAAACATCGATTATCGTGTTGCAACCCATTAAAAAACTATATTTGTAACAATATATTATATTATATTTTATACATTAAATCCTTAACATATAATTTGAATATATTCAAATAATATATAAGTTGGATACACTAAAGAAAGGAGAAAATAATTGTGAATTTTTCTTTTTTACTACTCATTAGTATCAATAAAAAGTTTTAATTTCCGACAAGGAAAATTATAGAGAAAAACTGTGATAACTATCCTAAGAAATTTATAGTCAAAACAATATATACTAAGTATACATTAAATATACTCTGAATTTATTTATTAATGCTTTTAGTTTTTTTATAATAATAGTTTTAAAAAATTATGATTAAAAATCATGAATTTATAAACATCGTGCTTATCATATTTATGTAAAAAATCAAATAGTTATTAATAATTTATTAACGTTAATATATACATATATGTAGCAATGTTAATAAAATATATAAATATATAATCATGATATTAATGTTAACTTTATTACTGTATTCAAATAAATATTATAAAATTAAAATGATCACTATGTAATCGTAACAACAATGACTATGAATTAATATTAATATGAAAAAAAAAATTGCAAAATTTCGAATTATAATATAAAATATTAGAAAAATAATAAAATATAAAATATTGATTGAGAATTTTACAAAAATAAATTACACTACTTTTCCTTATTAACTCTGGAAATATAAAAAATATTTAGTTTAGATAATTAATATCAAATTATAAAACCAAAAACTAAGGCATTAATAAAGGAATATTATTTTCCAGAATTCAGATGTGATAAAAATACTTATATTGGTTTATTTTCAATAAAATAATTTGTAACAATTTTATCATATATGTTTTATTTCTTTGTCTTTTATCATTATTTATGACTAGACATTGTGGATTTGTATTTGTTAAATCGCCGGTGTTTTATTTAAATTGCACCTTCAACTCATCATATGGAATGTTTTTCTTTTGTATTTTATTTACCTACATTCTCTGAGTTTTATAATCAAAAGAAATTAATAAGTCCACAAATCATTTATGCCAAACATTGATACCGCATTATTATAATTTTTGTGCATAATTGAAACTATATATTGTTAAGAATTGCAAGATGAATTAGTTGTTGAATTAATTATCTTCTAGTGATAATCATAAATTTTTTATAAATATTAAATATTCGATAAAAATAAATAAGAGTATATTGAAAAGTGTAAAAATTTTGTTTAATTTTTAATTTTATACTTATTATTATAATAATATTAATAATATTAATTTCTCCTTTTTTACTTAAAAAATTTATGAATAACAAATGTTAAAAAATTGTTTTACTAATAATTATATACAAAAGGTGATAAATTATTTTCTATTCATCATCATATAATATGTGTATGTTTGTTACCATAGAATTCTACAACGGTTGGATCAATTTTAATAAATTTGGAAAAAATTATAATCTTTATATCCAGTACACTGTTTACACTTAGTTTATGATAAAATTATAAAATGCAGAAGAATTAAACTAAAAAATAAAATAAAAATAAAACTAAAAATAAATAAAACTAAAAAGAAAATCAAAACAGCAATATATAAAAACTGTAGAAGGTTACTAAGTAATTCGTATTCAATAATCACTATAAACTGTGTAACATGAATTTATTTAATATTTAAAAATAAATATATATATGAGAACGTGGATTTATTTGAAATATGTTATTATTTAAATACGGAAAGAAAGAATAGAATAAAATGAGACTGAAGGTTTAATATTTAATAATATTGATACAAAATTGAAGAATAATCCAAAATTTACTTGACTACTGTAAATTGTAAGAATATTTTATTAATCAATAGATATTATAAAAATAAAATATTTAAAATTATTCAATAAAAGGACATCATTAAAATTTAAATAATTAGTATTTGAGAATATTTTCATATTAGATATTTTGAATTTATCATAGCTAAATTAATTTAAGCTGCATTTTTATTAATAATTAATGAAAATAAAATGTTTCTGCATAAATTATGCTAGTATGTTTATCAAAATTTGGAATAGCATTTATTCCAATTGAAAATTAAAGTTAAATTTGTTAATGAAATAGGTGACCGAATAAATACAATTTAAAAAATTAATATTTCCATTTTTAATAACACCTCGATTGCGAATCGAACATTAAAAAAAATAGTAATATACATGTATATCTTTAGCAATACAATATCATATATTCTTGTAATTGGTTTATAAAAAGATTATTGGTAGATATCTTTTGAATGTAAATTTAAAGAAAATATTTTATTACAGGGCAAAGGGAACGAGCAATTAATTTTTATGTTAAATACTGTTCGTTCACTGCATTATGAAATAAAAAAAATCGCATTGAAATAATTTGAAGCCATTGGGATCGTTGTATTGCGTTGAATTCTTTGAGATGATAAGTATATTAAAAGATTAAGGGTATTTGTGCAGGGCAGAGGGTGCAAAGGGGGTAGAAAAGTGATTGTAGTTATTTTTTCCGAACCGTAAAGATAATAATAATGTTGTCAAAGGTGGTAAATGGTGTCGCATCGAATACTCGGTCTACATTTCTGGCCTGCAAAAGAATGCAAATATAAAAGTTTAATAGGAATGGGCAGGAATCGAATCGAGTACGACGGGTAAAAATCTATTGTAGCTGGTGATGGAATTCGCAGGGAAAGCGGTTTCGCATAAAGTCCTCCCCGGCAATGAGTGCGAGTCGGAGTGCGATCGTAAAAGGCCCGAGACGAGGAGCGAAGGATGGAGGAATGCGCGAACCGATGACTCGTAGTTACTCGTAGGAACGTTATCTATCGGAGATATCAGGGCGAGAGCGGGAGGCCGACGGAGATGACGGAGCTGACGGGGAAACAAGAACGGGGGATCGGGGAATCGGTGTAAATGGGTCAGTCGTGCGCTTGCCGGCGAGCGCGACTGCAGCTGCCACACACGTGCGCGAGCGAGCGAGCGAGCGAGCGCGCGCACACACACACACACACACACATCCTCGATAGCCCGTATCTATTGGAAATATATTAGGGAAGGCCGCGGGTGCCGGGGCGCGGGAGGGCCGAAGGGGGTCCGGGCCCCGGCGCACACACGCGTCCACATCTACCTACCTGTCTGGTTAAGGCACGCACACACCTTCGCGAATAATCCCGCAACGAGCTAACGGTACGCCACACTCATCGGAATTCGCGGCTGCGCTGCTGTGACGGGTCCATTGGGTCAGCCTCCGTCTCTCTCTCCCTCTACGTTTGTGTATCCTCACGAGTGAGTCCCACATTTGAGCTTCCGCCTCTCGGGTCTCGGGTCCGCGAGCTCCTCGGCTTTTTCGGCGATTCCCTCCACTCGGGCAGATGTTTCTTCCCACCTCTACCCTCTCCTCTCCTCCCCCCCCGCCCCAACCCCAACCGACCCGCAATTAATAACGATCAATTCGTGCCTCGTTTCGTTGCATTTTTCTGGCGATAATTGTCTTGCATAAATAACCCACACTTTGTATCATCTGTTCATTGTCTGCAGGAAATTAGCTTTGCCATTTATTAGCTAAGCCCTCTTCTCTCCTTACACTCACATCGGGCAAAAAATCTTTTTAAACATAATTGCACACGCTAATTATTTATACTAGTCTTACAAGCATTCTTAATAAGCTGTAAACCTTGTTTATGACCTTTTTTTACCAACGCTCGCCGACCTCTGGATGGTCAAATTAACTTTACACGATTTTCCTTTTCAATGAGCTCAATATTATATTATTTTAAAACAATTTATTCTTCTACCAATTTTAAAGAGGATGATTAATTCTTATAAAATATCAAACATTAAAGTACCTACGCTACGCTAATTTCCTCAATTTTACCACTCGATATATATTTATTTTTAATATAATTCTATTTAATTAGCTTTGTTTCATTATTTAAATAACATTATTTTATTTTATATTCTATCATACTTTCAATTTTCACTTTCAATGTCCAATACCTGATTCTATTTTAATTAAATTTATTTTCTATATTTGTTATTCAATGATATAATTTTGAATTATTATTTTATAATTTATTATTATGTAAATTTATATTATAATTGAAGAATTAATCTAATTATTTTATTCATATTAAATAGTAGTCAGCATACAAGTAATAGGATTAACAATGTAAACATTAAAACTATATAAAATTATTTAGTTAATATATAAATGTCCTTAATCATAAGAATTTCAAATACTATATAAATAAAATTATATACAATACAATTTTTTTGATAATATTGTTTAAATATATTTACTTATTTAACAAATAACAATTAATCTAAAATCAAATTTCGATAAATCCTTTTTTTTTCAACAATTATGAATAGAATAAATATTGTTACATTTTCAATTTATAATATTAAAATAATAATTATAATAATTAACAAATTTCTTTCAAATCTTAAAAGACCTTTCAAATATCGATGAATTAATAATCAATGATAAGTCCAAGGATTATAATTAAATGATGAAATGATGGAAAACCTACGTGTGTCAAGTAAAATTAGTGAATAAATAAATAAGTAATGAACCAATTAATAGGATCGATACTATATAATTATCTACACACTGTAAGTATCTCTATAATAATGAAAATTACTAAATTGTTTAAATAAAAAGTACATAATAATTATTACAAATTAAGTATCATTATGGTGTTTACGTTTTTAATGTAAACCAAAGATTAATGCTATTTAATATAAACATAAGTCATAAAATTTTGTATTTTACATTTTAATAAATTATTTCATCATATTGCCTTAATAAAGTATTTCAATATTCTAGTGATGATATAAAAAATAATATATGCAATAGGAATTGTAAAATATAGTAGAAGGTAATCTTCACCTTTATTGAATAATTATTTCATTCAAACGTTTTATTATAGATACCAGATTTGTTTTTGTTTATTATAAAGAATCTATTTTTAATCATTAAAAAATCTTTAACACGATATTAAATGCAGATGAATTAAAAATTGTCAATTCAAAATTTTATTGTTTAAAAAATTAATTATAAACATTTTAAATGATCTATAACATTTCAAATGCTTCCTACTAACATGTAAAGTTAGCTCAACTTTTTCAAAATGTAATTTTTAAATATTTGCATTGAATGAATAGTGTTTTTATTTATTTTTTATTTTTAAAAATGTACTATTTATGCAAATAATTTTCATTTAAAAAGTAGTTCTCTTCGCATCCTAGGACGGAAGGAATTCTCGAAATTCCATGACTATTTACTTGTTTGACTCCCTACTTTATTTAACCGTTATATTCAGGGTGTGCGTTTGTGTGTGTGAGCGCGCGCGAGCGTGTGTGTGTTTACAGTTGATTTAGTCTTATACAATTTTATATCATACAACGTAAAAAAAACTGGCTGCAAATGTACATCCATATTTTAACGTATTTAATATGGTATAACGAACTTGTAGGTCAAGTACACGCGCACAGTTTATGGAAAGGTGAGGCATAATTTTTAAAATCTTTTTATTCTATTCCTTTGAACAGGAAAAAAAACTGTAATATACTTTATTTAATTTTGTAATCATTCCCAATAATATCTAAACATCAAAATTATAAAAATATTAAAGCGTCAAATCTCTAAAATGATCAGTGTCGCAGAGAAGTGCATTATAAATAGTTCAAAGTTTGAAAATATTTTTATTGATTAAATTCCGAATAGTTATGAGCATTTTATTTCCACTTTACAATAATAAAATGATTTTTTACATGATTGAAGAACTCTTACATTGAGTTTATGTTTTCAATTGTATAAAAAAATTAGATGAAAAATGAAAATATATTAGGGAAAAGTAGAAGTATTCGTAGATTTTACTGTATGGGATTATTCCCTATTAAAACTCTTAAAATTCATTTCATTTATAATTTTAATTTAATACAACTGAATATGAATAATTTCATTTATAGAGTCTATTTCTCTTAATATTAAATAGAATGAATACGTCGCAAAGTGAGCAGCTTAATTTTTTGCAAGTTCGTTTGATCACTT
Organism: Eupristina koningsbergeri; assembly: GCA_018907245.1. NCBI lineage: Eukaryota > Metazoa > Arthropoda > Insecta > Hymenoptera > Agaonidae > Eupristina > Eupristina koningsbergeri. The sequence goes on from JACCHV010000035.1 coordinate 2,271,174, forward strand.
CGCCTCATGTCGGTGATACACATGCGGTTCGTTTGCATAAGAGGTGTTACGGGGTATTTACGTTTCTTAGTATACCTTTACTCTTAAAAGAATGCCTGAAAAGAAAGAAAGCAAGCCGATTGAATGAGGCCGATGACTCAGAAATACCAAAGACTCTTCCAAGCTCCCGGCGTCGTCTATGCGGAAGTATCCGTTTTTATAAATCGAACTTACCCACGTCACCTGTCATTTATCTCCAATAATACATATATTTATTTATGTATTACCTATATTTAAGAGGACATTTTTTGATCGACATTTAAGAGTACATTTTCTGTCTTCTCTATCGCTTATCGCTCCAATGTTTTTCTTCCACCCCAGCTGATTTCTAGATTTTTTATAAATAAACACGATTTTTATAAGCAAACAATTTATCATGGGATTAAATTTTTTTTTAACATTTTTAAACTTTGCACCTAATTTTGCACCGAACAACCAAATATTTTCTAATCATACAAATTTAATTTGATTAATAATATGTTATTAATAATATATTAATAATAATTCATTGTCCAAGATTTTTTCAATTTAATATAAAATATCATTTTTAAATAATTTTCTCGTTAGAAAGTAAAATAATGTTATTATGTGAATTGGATAGAAAAAATATAAAGTATGTTTATGGTCCAAGTAATACAGCTGTTTTTGGTCATAAATGAACAACAGCTAACTAAGTACATGACCATTAAGCTATGACTCAAACTTCATAAGTAGATAAAAAAACAAATGGTAATATAAGACGTACTATCATTGATGTTTCTTTAAGAATCGGGATGGAACTTATTTTAAGAATTCAATTAAAGAAAACTAACAAATACATAATATATAATCTATTATTTTGTTTTTAATGAATTTTATATTATAATGTTTAACATTTTCAATATAAAAGTTAAAGCTTGCAGATAAGCTTATATTATTTTTATTACTGTTTCTTTGATACTTCGTATGATTATAATTAATTAAAATTATTATAAAGTACTCACTATGATTTAAATGATAAAACTATTTTGAGTAACTATACCAATAAATGAATTCAGAATTTGCATTGTTTGTTGTTCAATAAATGTACATAAATTATCTTAGTATTCAAAAAGTATAAAATTTCATTTAATAATTAAATACCATCATGTATAATACAACACACTTTTTCAAATAAATTTTAAGAAACTTATTTTTGTAAAATAACTACAAATATCAATGTCACGTAACATAATTGCATCTATATATTTAATAGCTAATTAAGGTTAAATCTTAACAGTTACTAATGTTTTTATTAACATTATCTATAAGCGTATATTTCGAGAGTTACATTTTTTTTAACTTACAACTGAAATAAATAATGATTCATTCATTTTTTTTAATATAAACTAAATTCTAAGATATTTTTAGGTTTATTATTTTTCTACTATTTTTAATTCCATATATAATCATTTTTATAATACATTTAATCTTACAATTAATTAAAAAATTCAAATATTTTTTTATAAATCATTATAAAAATTATTTCAATTTGCACAAAATTGTGCATTAATAACATTTATCACAATGATTTATAAATCAATTCATGTATAATGCATTTTATTATTCATCTGCACAATTTCTTAAAATTTTTTAAATTATTGCAAGGGAAGAAAAAAAATAAATAAGATTAAACATGAGAATTTTAAGTGATTTTTTTCGAATTTGATACAATAGTAAATTTAAATATTAAAATTTCCGTAATCATAAAAAAATTATTTCTTTAAAATGAGATAACTGTGTATAACCAATGTTATCTAAGATAATGGATAATTTTACAGAATATATTGAATTTTACGAATATCAAACTGTATATTACTCAGAATGTACTCTCGCTGCTATTGATAGCTATTGCTGCTCAACAATATTTTTGTAAAAAAAAAAAAAAAAAAAAAAAAAAAAAAGAAAAAGAAAAAGAAAAAGAAAAATGCAATCATCTTTAGAAAACATATTGGTTACAATCTCATTAGTCCTTTAAAAATGTCACTTATATTTTTCGATAACGTCGTATTTGACTGGATGAAGAAGATATATCTTTTCTCCAGCTAAACGAGAAAGAACTTCTTCATGATCTTTGTGTTAAAACCGCGAAAACCGGCTACAGACATTCATATGTATTTGTGCACAAGCACACGACCGGATTTATCTGCTTCAAGTTTCTTCTTATTCTTCTTTTACTTGTTATTCTTTTGCTTTTCTCCGGTTGCTCCCAACTTCTCCTCTTTCTTCTTCCATTTTTATTATTTAATTTTTCATTTTTATTAAATCGTCCTTTTCTTGTTATTCCTTCTTTTCTTCATTCCCGTTTTCATCTTTATCTCTCTCTCTCTCTCTCTCTTTCTTTATTGTTCTTATGCTTATTTTTGTTCTTTTCACACATAATGCTCTTACTTTTTTTTTTTTTTTTTTTTTTTTTTTTTTTTTATATAAATGATGTTTTTCAGTCAAAATCGAGCGTAACTCATTAGTTGGTTATTGGTCAATTTCCAATCGATTTTAGTACAGATTCGTAATGGCAATATCTGTGTTTATAATTACGATTATAATCGAATCATTAGGATGTATCTTTAATTATTGTTAATTATGCAATTATACATAAAATTATATTCTCATCATAGGCATTATATTAGTGTAATAAATAAAGTGTTATATTGAGAATAAATTATCGTTTCTAACTAATATATCATTGAGTGATTCTATAAATTTCAAAGTTAACTTATTTTTGAGATGCTCAAGGTACAACAATTTTAATCGCAATTTCTAAAAGTGGCGCCACACTTTTACCTTTTTATATAACACTCAATTTTCTGACCGAAAAAAGCAATTATACATACACAAACTCACTCTCACTCACACACCCACACCCACACCCACCCACACGCACGCACACTGTGTTTTTGGGCGTGTATTTATTTATTTATGCGCGAGTGTGTGTGTGTGTGTGTGTGTGTGTGAATTATACATATAACTCTTTACTAAGCGGTGAGCGAGCAGTTTAATTCATACGTCGATGCATCGAGAGTAGGACGCAATCAACTTTCAAAGTTATATCACCAAATATAATCTCTTTGTTCAGTCAGAGCTGATGAAAAATGCATTTGCACTTAACACATCTATCACCGAGGGATAAGCATCAATCACGATCAAAGTCACTCGGTGCAGGAATCGATTACAGGTGCACTTCTTTCCCAGCGAGACAATGATAACGAGCATGATCAGCACGAACGAAAATTCGAGGCTTAAGCTTGTCTCTCGTTTTCATCGCAGCATCCATCCCTACCCCCTACCGCCCCCCCTCTAGCCCCCTCTACCCCGTTGCCCCTCGCCCTCTTTTCAGTCGCTCTCGATCTCTCTCTCTCTCCCCGTTTCTTTTGTTGGTGCTGTCCATTGGCAGGGCCAAACGGAGCTATATATAGCAACCGAGAGGGCCCTGCCTTTTAATATGGAAAACTGGAAAACAAAACTTAACAATGGGCTGGAATGGAAGAGGGTAAGGATGCCTAGTAGGGCGGCACCGAGAGACTCTCGGAAGTTGATGAGCCTCCCAGATTGTTCTTGGGCTTGCAGACGCAGCCACTCTCCACGAGCACGTAGTCCTGGCCTGTGAGTGTCACCGGTCCAAGTGGGATCACCAGGAACAAATATGGTACATACGTTTGAGTGCACTCCCCGTGGACAATGTCGCACTCCTTCGACCTAGAACAAACACACAAAACAGGCTTCCTTCGTAAATTGCTCATAATATAAGATCCTTTGAAAGCTCCTAAGCTTATTATTGCTTTTGGGAAACTTTAATAGCTTATTCCTTAATAACCTAGATACATTTCGCGCTTTACAATTTTATTCAACTAGTTTTTGTAGACGCGCGCTGCATAAATTACAAAACTCTCTGTGTGCTGTTTTTCGATTTACATCTTTAGTACTACTTGTTTGGTAAAATTACTTTATGCATTAGCATTGGAACTCGAGACTCGCAAGATGAATGCTCACTAACTGTATTTTCATGTAATAAAAGTTTACGCGAATTTACAATATCCACATTTTGACCCTTACCAAATGAGTTAAGAGTTAAGCCACGAACAAGTTTTTCCTCCAACTGCTAAAAGCTTATATTTCACAAAAGGAATCTCAGAATTTAGCACACTAACTCTTTGTATTACACTTCTCGTACATACATTTTATTATAAGTATTCACAGATAAAAAGATTAAAACGTTAAATATAGCGTTGTGTGAAATATACATCTAGATTCATGAGTGACGCCAAATTTTTAACATCAAGTAACAAATTTGAAATTAAAATGAATAATTTTTGTATTGTACTATGTTAAAGCAGATTTAGTGCATTGAATGCTTATAAACTTTTGAAAATTGTTCCAATAAGTGTTAAAATTTGATTCTTACCATATTCTATTTGAAAGGCGTAGATAATATTTTAATCAAAATGCTCTATTGAAATTGACACCATATCTTCATAATTGGGCACACAACGTATACTTAATTTGATGCTCCTCGGTTTAATTGTTCCATTACTTTCACTCCATTCTCAAATTAGTGTAAAAATTTCATTCAAATAATTATACCATTTAATAATAGATCGTCAAATTTATAATTTCAAAAGTTTAATTCGAACAAGTAAACCAGAGATATTCATCGGTACGAACAATGAAATTTAGTGTTACATTAACAAATAATTAAGTGCCCAAATTTTACGAGTATTTTTATCATAAACATCCTTTTTTTATACCAGAGCATCAAATGAAAGGTATGTGGAAACAATAAGTAAAATGAATCGAATGTTTGATCAACGAAACTCACTCGCAAACTTCAAAAACTACTTGCTGCAAGAGATCGGGAAATTTTTGGACGATGGTCACTGGTTGGCCACTGGTCAAGCTTACGCCATACATTGGGGCTGTTGTGTTATACCTCGTCTTGCAAAGGCGCGATGGACCTCCACAGGTATCCTTTGTTGAATAAGACCGAGCTGAAAAATAATAGTCATTAATCTCCTTTACCTTGTCTTTCGCCAAATTAAAATTAAATTATTAAATTTCGTTCTTTTATTGTTAAGTGTAACGTTGTCAAGGATAGAATGGCACCCATTGACGTGCTCTTTAAAAATAACACCGAGTCCTTTTTGTTTAAACCATAATTTTTCACAGCTCAAATCTAATTCGTGTAATTAAATAAATATACTTTTTTTATTAAAAACAATTGAGAATTACTAATATTAGTATTATTGGATAATTATTACTTGAGAAATTAAAGCATGCAATAAGTTTAGTATCGTATCAGATGACCGATTATTTGCAAACACCACGTTTGTTCAGCAGTATTTCAATGATTTTTACTTTTTATCCGTGTACGTATCAATTTAATAGTAATTGCATACCTGCAAATTTAAATTTAAAAACTTAATATAGAAATTCAATAAGGAAACTGAATATAGAATCTTCATTATTCGTAACGCAATACATGCGTTTATTGAAAATAATATAGTTGCACTTTCAAGCTTAAAATAATGCATTCAACTAATTGTACATAAATAATATATTTTCTACTTCTTCATACTATGGTGAATGTAAATCATGTTTGATTTACATGTAGTTGGTACAATAAAATAAAATTATTGTATTTCGATCGAAAAATTTTAATTCAAACCTAAGTTTAGTTATTTTATATAGTGGTAAAATATAAAAGGTAAATTTTTTAATTTAAGCAAAAAAAAAGAAAATAAAAAAAAGAAAAAAAAAGAAAAATTAATATCATGCGCTTTTAATAAAATTTCGCTTTAATTTAATTTCTAATATAACGTAATAACAATAATGTAACACTACAAACTAATTACGCAAAAAATCTTAATTTTATAGAGAAAAATAATTTTAAGCGTTGAAAAAAATTATGAAATTATAAATAGTAATTTATAATAATTCAATTTTATTTTTCTAAAGTATTAAATATTTTTAAAATACAATGTATTTTGTTGTTATTCGATCGATTTTAATTTAGAAAATAAAAAAAAGATATATATATTTTTTCAAAAAAAATATATATATAAAAATGTATATATTTGCTACAATTATTGAATAATAAATAAATGACTCATTTAATCATGGAATTGAAGTTATTCATTAAGATTGCTATCAGTTTTTGCTATCGTTTTTCTTTAAATAATAATATATAAATGCATTGTATTACAAACTGTTTTTATTATTACATTGATAAATATATTTCGATGATTTTATGTTTTATTTATAGTAACTCAAATATTTGTTATATAGTAAAATTTCTTTTAATTACTTATTACATTAACCGAATATTTTTAATACTAAAAGGACTTGAACTTGATAATACATGAAAAAGAATGAAAAAATGATGTAACTTTAATTTGTTTTACCACAAAACTTTTATCCAGGAATAATAAATATAATATATTTATTTATATCATTATATTTTTGTATCTTTTAGTATAATTCATAGTTATTGAAACGATGATTATTAGTTTTTTTGGTGAAATAAAATTTATAAACATCAAAATTTAAATACAAAAAATGAACGTATGAATAAAAAAGAGGGAATAAAAGCGATTAACTTTAATGTAATGAAATGATTTAGAACTGAGCTATAATAAGAGTATTGAGTTTTCTATGTACTTCTAAGTATTTCAATATTCCATTAAATTAATAATCGTCAGTCATGCTTTGGTGGCACAAAAAGTATTGCAATTTATGGTAGGTAATTTTCGAGCTACACGATTATTATGGGTTTAAAAATGGTAAAATATTCTCATGACAGGGTTATCGTGATTCTTTATCAATGCGTACACCTATTTTCTCTGTATTTTAATGCAGGCACAAAATTATGAATGATGTCACAGGAATAAAGTTAAGAATAAGCGTTTATTAAAAAGTAAGAAGAAATAATGGTCTCAAGTGACTCAAAGAAATGACGAAAAAATCAATGACTGGGTGGGGTTGTTAAAGGTGGAATGAATGGTCGAGGTACGTGAGAAAGCGGTGCCTATAATTGAGGATCGAATACGCATTTTCACGCTTGATTCAGTCTCGGTGGCCGAGGAAAAAGGGAGGAAAATTCGCGAAATTGATTGGCATTAAGAGCCGCGGAACGTCATTCGTCAAGCCTGGCAGTAGGAGCACAACATCGTCAGCAGCAACACCAGCAACACCAGCAACACCAGCAACACCAGCAACACCAGCAACACCAACAACAGCAGCAGCAGCAACAACAGCAGGAGCTAAAACGTGAGAGACGCCGATTACACTTGAAACTCGACTCCAGGGTATCCCGTTATTACGTTATACATTGGTGCGCCCGAGAGTCGATAACTGTATTGGCTTCGGGGCGAGAAGTCACTCGCTCGGCTTCTCGCCTTTTACTCTATGCTGCTTCATAACCTTTTTCTTACTGTCCTTATCGTCGTTCTCGTTGCTGTTGTTGTTGTTGTTGTTGTTGTTGTTGTTGTTGTTGTTGTTGTTATTTTTCCTCTTGCCCCTGTTTTTTAATTACGTTGTCTTGTGCAAATACACGCGTGTGCCAAGAAATAACAACTGATCGCAACCGCTCGACTTGCCAGTTCCATTGCCTCCCCCCGCTTTCTAATCATTCAATTATCTGGATTATTTCATGATAACGAGTCTGCAAGACTTACTTAGTAGTTATTATATGCTAAAAACGTGTAACGTATTATTTAAGCCCAACTATTGGAGATTACTCCACTGAATTATGGAATAATATACAGTGGTTACTCATAATATACGTGTATATACTTTTCAATGTCGATCGAAATTTATCAATAGCTCTCAAATTGATACATTACATTTCCTTCCTGCAAATTAGTCTATATTTGAATTATCTATTATTCGTATAGTCATTAATTTTTTATTAAGATAAACACACAATTACCGTTTTTAACATTCATAAATTAATACAAAAGATAAATTTATTACTGCTTACATTTTCATGGGAATTAAAAAAAAAACGCTTAATGAAACTCTTTTAATTTTAATTTCATTCATAGCCGGATATAAAATAAGCTTCATTTGCCATTTTACTTTAAAAACATTTTATACACCAATGTTAATGGGAGAGTTAAGAAGATTTAATAGAAATATCAAAACTAACGGCTTAATATCAAATAACCATTCACTAGAGTACTTTTTATTTGCTAATAAAAAGAACTGGAAAAAAAGTTCCATTAATAGAAAAATACCGATGTATAGTGTTATTAAAAATTAATAAACATTAAAATACTATTATACTATATAATTATTGTATTTTATAAAAAAATATAAATAAACGCTTACCAAGAAAACGTTTTATTGTATAAACAATGTCAAGCCATTCAATGTAGTAAAGTTAAGTGAAATGTATTTTTTAATGCTTTTAAATAAGATATTTTTTTGAATTTATTGTAATTATTTTCATATCAATAAAACATTTTTTTAAAACTGTGCTATTAAATTTTTTATGCTTATCTTAATTATTAGAAGAATTATAATCGTTTTAGTTTATGAAGTAGAGTTTTTTTTTTATTACCAATGTATGTAATAATTCTCAGCCATTTATTACATATAAACAAATAAAAACAAGCTATTTTCAATTGAAACAGAAGATATATTGTGACTGAATTGTTTAAAAATTACTGTTTTTACTTGAATGAATTTGAATAATTATTTAAAATACTAGACAGCAAAGGCTAAAAAAACTCTTCAATAACGATTTTAATAAAATGAATACGGCTCAAATCGATAAAAGTTTTACCGAAGGTTACTAAAAAAATAATCAAAGTTTACTTTAGCTTGTCCTGAATAATTTGATATTTAAGATGTAATTGAAAGTGCTGTTACATCGATATTTTTGCGTCCCTGATAACGGTATAATTTTTTTTCTTATAGATTTTTCGATAGTAAGGGTATTTTTTTAAACATAATAATAATGATACGCAAATTATATTGATGGCTATTGGAAATGACTGTTAATTTTTAATTTAGTGCACGAGACAATAGATGGCCAGATGCAAATTAAAGAGCAAAATAATTGAGGAAAGGATATTTTTAGCCCGGCGAAAGGATCGAGCTAAATTTGTTTCTCACAAAGAACTATAATGCGCTGATATAAAAAGACTCAATGGAAGTTTTAATAAAGATGACAGTTATCACTGACAAGAAAATTGCACAGAGTAGAGCCTCGGCGCAATCATCTATTTTTAATATACGGCGGGACATTGGAGAAAAAGTTGGACCGAGGAGAAAAAGCCGAAAGGTCCATCCACATGGGGTGCAATGTCGAATGCATCGGATGAGAAAGGGGAGAATTAGTAGGCCAGGAGGAATTATCAGACAAATGCATGGCAATACATAATAGGATGACTCGAGCATGACTCCTAGGGATTCGAGGTCGTCGGCCAATTTCCGTGAGCCGCCGCGCGGCACGCGAATCGCCTGGAGGCTAAAAAAAAAGTTGCGAACCGGGTTTTCGTGTCATAAGGACAGAGCTGCATAATCATGATTGCTTCAACGTGACTGCGCGCCTCCTCCTCGTCATCCTCGTCGTCCTCCTCGTCGTCGGCGTCGGCGTCGTCATCGTCATCGTCGTCGTCCTCCTCCTCGTCGGCGTCGTCTCCGTCGCCGTAGCCGTCGAGGAAGCCGTCGTTCGCTCGCTCGCTCGGCCCACTTGGATCCCCTCCCTCGTTCGCTCGTTAATTTTCAATCAGGAAAACGTTAGTCCCCGAACTCGCGTAACTTACCCACGGCGAGAAGTAAAACATAATATAATTGCCTCTGGCGCCCTGATCTTCAGCTCGCATTTCTCTTCCCGGTATGCAGCGTGCGAACTTCAACTTGAATTGTGGCATTCATTTTTTGTGGCTCGTAATTAGTGAAAGGTATGCTTTAAGACAGTAGCAACTTTATTGGCATTGTTCTTTTTTCCGCATGCTTACGTACTTTTTCAGTGCATTTGCATTTGTCAGTTTGCTCCTAGGATAATTAATTATAATAAAAAAACAATGTGTAAATTAGCACCATGCGTTATTGTAATCTGCAGCAATTAAAAATTCAATGGCACATTATTTTTCTGAATAATTGCTCAAGTTCGAACCCCACACCATCAATTCTTATTTAAAATTTATTTATCATTTGTTAATGTTTCATTATAACTAATAACTAAATATAATTATACCTTGACTATATTATTTCAAGTTTGCGTTGTGCGGTGTTATTTGGAAATTCCGAATACACCCTGATGAATTTTTATTATTAACTATTATCAGTCTCTAATACGTATATAATCCTTCATCGCATTATCTAGGTACTTTTATCAGAATCGTAAATTTTATCCGAACGAACCATCCTCCGTTGCAAATTTTTAACTACTAATGTTTTATTAGGTCATTAACTGGTTCAATATGTATGAGGTTACTGATATCAAGATCCAGCAAAACTCTCCTTTGTTTTAAGAGACTATGTGTGGTATCCGCTTGTACCTTTAAGTACGTGCAAAAGATCTTTGATGAGGTCTAAATACAACGAGTTTCACAGTTATATACCAATCTAAGTAAATAGCTCATTAGTATTCGGTTTCTAGTTGTGGGGCGTGTGTTCAACCGGTCCTCAACTTTGGATAGACTACTTCATAATAAAAATAAAACATCGAGTACTGCACTTGAATTTTTAAAATTGCGAGGAATGTACGCTGACTTTATTGCCTCGTTAACTGTCACCGGTGCAAAGAGTAAATGTCGCTTATGCTCCTAAACTTAATAAATACTCTATATAAATTTCATTATTGTCAATTACTTGTCACAAATGCTTATATTAGAACTGATATTTCTATTTTACTTCTAGGCATTTATTATAAAACGTAAATAAATTATTTATCTAGGGATGAGTAAAGATTTTCATTAAGACATAGCATTTTATGATAGTGTAAAATAAAAATTTCAATTTATCGGTTTGGTTTCACGAAGAAAATAAAGCGGTAAAAAGCCAAAGGCAGTACAATAAATATAATCAGAAGGCAATTTTTAGTTTGTCGCATGTAATTGACCGACGGACGATAAAATACATTTGACGTTTAAATGCAAGAGCAATGGTTGAAAATGAAAATAAAAATAAAAAATAAAAATAAAAATAAAAAATAAAAAATAAAAAATAAAAAATCAAATTCAAATTAAAAATGTATAGATGCAATTTGAACACGATTGGCCGTAGATTTAAATTTTGTACGGCGCAGAACCTATCGTAATCCGAATGGTTTTACAGTAAGTTTTAGAGTCCCTTTTTTGTCAGTTGAAAATCTTCTTCCATCTATTCATCTTCCTTGCTGACTATAATAATAATAACAATAATAATAATAATAATAATAATAATAATAATAATAATAATAAAAAAGTTCCCATAATAATCGTAATAATCGTAATATAATGGTTCCAATCATGCTCCAACACGTTATCATTAAATCAAGAGAAACTCGTAGAAAAAATTTGTTTTTTCGCAACAAATGATGTGCAGGTTTTTGTGTGCCGATTACGATTTGGTAAAGCGGAATGAAGGTGCGCAAGTAGTGATATTGAAATTGAGGGAGGGAATGTGGCAATGGCAGTGGATAATAAATGTTGATGACGTTACCAGATCGGGAATTGGCCGCTATACTGTAATCGTCCTGAGCTGCTTTGTAGTTGTTTAGGAGTGCTTGCCTCGTTATTTCTGGGTCTATCGTCCGGGGCTGGTAATGCCGAGCCATCCGACTACTTCCCGACCAGACGTTTTTGAAATTGCGCGCGATTGCGGAACTGTAAAAAATCACATTGTATTCGCTAAATGTTGTGTACAAAGCATTAAATTTTATGCCTCGAAACCCGCAATATCTCCACTATCAATATCTGACCCCAATCGGATTACCAATTGCTATTCATTTCGTATCGACTCCGATTGCGTGCCATTGAGAAAAGTTAACTTTTACAAAAAACACCAAAGTAGCCATCCTTTAAAACCCAAGGATATTAAAATAGATGTTGAGGGGGATTTTTATCGATTAATAAGTAATAGTATTCATAAGCCCCAGGTATTATTCCTTTATTTACTTTTTTAAAAGCAATTGATATTATCAAACATTGAATTTTTCTGTATATTTACAATGACAAAAACATTTTGCAGTTAACGATCGAATAAACATAATTATTGCTTCTTCCTTTATGTTTAGTTAATCTTACATTATATATTATCTTCATTGCTTTGCCATTAACTATACAATGACATTTGTAACTGCATATTAAATTAAATATTTATTAATGATTTCATGGTTAAATTGTTTCAAACTAATCATTATTATTATTATGATTTATCTAATTTTAACCATTTGATTGTAAAAAAATGAATAACACACACGGAACTCTCGAAATAATAAATGTAATTTAGATTTTCAGGATACTTTTAGTTTAAAATGTTCATATCTCATATTGTATATTAATCGAAAAGCAGACAAAAAACAAAAAATTGAATTATTTTTATCTTTAAACTAAAAATAGAATATAGAAAAATTTCTTTCGCAAAAGGGTATTTATTCATTAATTACTACGTATAACAGTTATATTTACACAAGCCAGACATCAGTAAAATAAAAAATTATGCAATTACTTGTATAACAACAACAAAAATAATAACAAAAACAACAACAACAATGACGACGACAATGACGACAATGACGACGATGACGACGACGATGATGACGACGACGACACCAACAACAACAACAACAACAACAACGATTATGATGACGACGATGATGACGACAACGACGACGACGACGACGACGACGACGATGATGATGATAATAATGATGATGGTGATAATGATGATGATGATGATACAATAGTTGTATTTCGATATTTTATACAATTGTATAATATAGATAAATTGATTGAGACTAACGAATGCCAGATATCATATTTCTATTTATGTATATTTATATTATATATATATATTGTATAATAATACATTTTTATATTACTATGAATATCGACATAATTTTTGTACGTAATGTATAATTACTATGTACGTTTTTGGAGAGAAGCTGAGAGATGACTCAATAAATATCTTTTAAAACAATAATAATATTTCCCAGCTCTGAATTGAATTTTTCCGTAAAACTTCCCCAATCAGGAGGAGATTAGGGAAAAGAAATAAAAGAAAAACTCACGTGGGGTATTGCATGTTGTTGGGTCCTAGACAATCCGTTGAGTCCGTGAGTGCGTCGCCCCAGACGTACTTGAGTCCCATGCCGGTGCCCTCGCATCTTTTGGCCGCGGAACTCCTCGAGCTCGTCGTCGCCGCCGCCACCAGCAGCACTATCACTCGAACAAACCCCGGCATCTGCAAATTAGACCATTTCTCATTTTATTATTTTGTGGCACTCATCTTAAAGTCATTTCGCAAACTTCGAGACCCGCATCCCGTCCCCTTCTTGGCTTTTGCTTCTCAATCTATTTTTACCGAATTTAATACGCTCCTTAACATTTGGCGAAAAAAGCATTTGAAACGAACATTAAGTCTAAAGGTAAAAGATAACACCAGTACTGCTTGTAACGAAATCCATCTAGAAGGCCAACTATAATTTTAGTCAATTATTTCATATTTGTTAATAATTACTTTATATTTGATAATTATTGGTAAAAAACACAAGTCTATTGCCTAAAATATCAATGCTTAAATCTACCCAATAGTCATAGATTTGGTAAAATTATAAGCAAAGCCTACATTTTTTGCGTGTTCAATTCACTTGTTTTTTGCAAATAATATCTCATCTAAAAAATATTGAATCATTACTCGACTATGACTATGACTATAACATTGGTAAAAAAATTTGTTGCGCCATTAAAGCAAGCCATTGCAGTTTATTATTTTGAATGAATTAAGATTTTCGATAAATGAGTAAGATTATTTGTTGACTAAAGTAAAAATGTGAGGTCGAGCATATTGAAATTCATGAATACATTATAACGGCTTTTAGTTTTAAAATATACTTTAATAAATAAATTTGGAGTTGTTTTAAACATTTTTATGTAAATATATATATTTAATTAATTTAAAAATATTTATTAAAAATATATATAAATTTCTTATAAATGAATGCACATGTAAATTATAATATAAAGGAAAAACTTTATCAAAAAATATTGAATAATTTTTTGTAAAAAATTTATTACAGGAATATAAAATTAAAATGATAAATAGTTTTTGAATATGACTTTCTTTGGTAATTTAAATGCATTTCGCGTTAATATTTGAAATTTATAATATGCAAAAAATTAATTTTCTTTTTTATGATTATAATGTATAATATACATTAATCTGTAATAATACCGCACATTTAAAAAAATGTTTCCCTTTATTTATTTATTATTACTAATAATACATTTATGGTTTGTGATTATATTAAAATTCAATTCAATATAATTATTTTAATAAATCATAATAAGGTCATTGAATACTAATTTAACTACCTATATCACAAACAGTTACAATATAAATATTAATTTTTTTTTAGAAAATTGTCAATTGAGAGCATATGCTAACAAAAAATTATATATCTCAGTTTAATACCGATAAATATACAAAAAACTAAGTGCCTCTTTCGTTTTTCATAAAATTGGTCACATTAAGTACTTTACTTTAGAGAACCAGTTACCACAGAATTCTATATGAATATTTCTCCATTGAAAAGTAAGTAAATAAAGTGCTAAGTAGTCGACTGCAAAGAGAATAAATTTTTTTTTTAGTATATACTTGTAATCATATATGTAGAGTATTAATAATTTTGATCAATATATATTTCATTTGTGGAATTTTTTTTAAAAAGTTCTAATTTTGTACCCATAAAAATATTTTTCCATATACTTATATTCGTTGTTATCAGATAACATAAAATTTTTTGAATATAGTCTTTCTGTTAATGAAGTAGCCACGTTGGCTATAAATTGGAATATTTTATTACTTGATATATTTCAAAATTTTTTTTTATATAATAGTGCAATGATCAATAAGTTCATCAATGAAATTACATCCTGAAATTGTTAACTAATATCATAGTAAATTATAAATTAATTATCTGTATTTTTCATATTTTTTAAATAAACGGACAATACAAGCTTTTAAGGAAAAACATTTTACGTACAATGAAATTTAATACTCGTCTATTAAGAGCAAATAAAAATTTTATAATTTTGTAATATATTACTAAATCACTGTCATATAATTACAGTACTCTTTAGAATTATGAAAAAAGTTTACGCATCCACAGCGACAACAATTACGTGCTTAATTAGGCAATTATAATGGCCAAAGAATCAATTTTCAAATGTATAGACTGTATAGCGCTTTTATGTGTATTCATTTACATAAACTCATGGTTTTACCTGTGTATAGTTCTGCTATAGCCATAAGCTTTAAAAATATTTTTTAATGAATAATGTTTTTTTTACCGTAGTAGAATTTTTCTTCCCCATAAACATTATAACTTGTATATTTTTTTTTAGATTAAAAATTTTAAAATTCCAATGACTGAAAAATACGACGAATGTTAATTGCTATTTATGGAAAAGAATTTTGAAAAATGCCAAAAGAAGAGAATAAAATTGATATAAACTTTTCTTGGATAATTTTGGGTTTGTAGGTTATGATCCACATGTATATATATATATATACATACATACACATGTATATGTGCCGTTAGGTTGCGTGTGTGAACGCCAAAGATGAACATACCGAAATGAGTGAAAGCATATGCAACACATGAATGCAAGACACGAATTTCATTAACAAAATACCAACGTTTATTCTGCTCTAACTTTCATACTTCCGGACTGTCAAAAATTTTATCTGCAATTTCGTCAGCGATACCGTATCTACACTGAATTTTAGTTAATCTACAGTGGTATACTCACTTTCTAAATATCTTTATTGTTAGAAGATTATTTTGTAATGACTTTTCTGCTTAATATATTCAGTGAATATTAAATTAATTTCGTTAATGGTTTATTTAAATTAAATTTATATTTACACGCAAGAACAATTATTTAAATTTTGTTTAATTTTTATAACAATGCAAAACAATTCAATACAATGATTGATAAGCTTCATTTAAATGAGGCTTATCAATCATTGTATTATATTTTTGAATTTTAAATACGTTGAATGAATAAAAATTAAAGATAAAAAATCAACATTGGCCTATACAGTGAATTCCCTAAGGTTTATAATCGCTTACTTTGTATAAAAAATAAAATATTTATAAAAATTCGTAATTGTATAAATATTTTTTTTGCTTTTAAATTTGTTCACATCCGTAAAAAGTATTTATTTTTTATACTCATTTTAATCGATATTATAGTAAAATTATTTTGTACATTTAAAATAATTAATTGCTTAAAATTATTTTATTTTTGTTAAAAATAATATACATATTGTTTGGTAAAAAATGGATCTACTAAAATAAAAATTAAGAAAAAATGTTTTTTTGTAAAAACACAACTAATTTTAAATGTTTAAAATTTTGTAAAATTCTGAAAGAAGAGTTGAATTATTTTGGAAAGAAATTAAACAGTTATAAAAATTGATGTATATTGGTAATAAAGGCTTATTATTTTCCAATAAAAACATGTTATGTTTGTAATACATGTTATAATTGTTGGAGTTAATTCTGAACTTTAATAATGCACTGTATAAGCGAGTCTATTTGAATTATTACTTACGATAAATTAATTATTAAATTAATAAAAATAGCAATTATAATGATAGAGTTATTAATAAATAATAATATTAAAACATTTAAAACATTTAAGGCTGTAAAGTTAATGAGTTAATGTAATTTACGCTAAGTAGTGGTATATAATTTGTATTATGGTTTCATTAAAAATTATTATTGATAGTTATGTTTTTGCGTATTATTCATTTGCATTTGCATTTGCATTTGCATATTTCAGAAGATTATTTATTTAATTATAAAGCAAAACGGAATAGCTAATAGCAATACGCAAATAACACATAATCCTGTAGATAAAATGTTGTAGCTCCGTTACATTCGTCATTACTCAAAGCAAGCTTGCCTACATAAATGTAATAACAATGCCGTAATTCTAGATGTTCATAATCATTAATAAGCACACTTAAGCCGCGGTGCCATAAAAATTCCCACGTAATATATGTGCATAAATCATGAAATGGAGGTAGATTACGTGCTCAGGTCTGGATTCGTCACTGGGACCTCGCGAGATTTTATCATATATATATATATATATATATTGCGGATATGACATTGAACTTGAACAACCAGGACCAGGCAGACTCGACAAACAAAAAATAATGAAAGAATAAAAGAAAAAGATGGCGAAGATTTGGTTAATTTATGCGCTCGATGGCGCGTGCAGGCTATGTCGGAGCATCCGGGGGCGTTCGGGTGCAGCCTTGGAAGCCGATTTCCTGGAAGTCGGGACGCGAAGGAGAGCGAGGGACCCTCGGTTCCCGAGACAAGGCTGGTCGTTGACCGTGACAGCAGGTGTCATGGACCGACCGCGGCCACGTGAAAAACGCGCACGTACGTACACTCGTTGTTTCCTACGAAGAGGAGGTCGCTAATAAACTCGTCCACCGGCGCCGTCGCCTTCCTCGCTCATTTATGTCTATTTCTACCTCTCGAGATAATTCACGCTGGACGTCGTTTCACTTCCTCTACTCCGAGATCATCCGCGCACATCCACATTCACTCGCTCCTACATTTGTCAAACCGTCACACGAGACAACTGTTCTTAAGAATTGAAAACAACTTAAACATACTTTTAATGTACACATCTTCATCCATCTCTTGATCCTCTTGAATATTCCCACTGATAAGAATACCCTATAAGGATCTTTCTTCCTTTTATACATTAGAAAGCTTTTAAAGGCAATCTCCTTTCAAAATAAACGAAAAATGATAATTTTCAAATAAAGCTAAATCAAAAAACTTGTTTTAGATTTGCTCTGAGAGCATGTCGCATTAAAGAAATTATTTTTTTTCACTTGTAGAAGCAAAATAATTGACAATTACAAATTGCCTAGAATCGCTAATAATCTGAAAAAGTTTTGTTTTCGAAAAATCCCTCTTGCAAAGCAATATCATTCAATAGTTTCTATTCTTTGAAAATTATTGTTGTTGAAATTATCCACATGAAGTATGCATTTAATATTCAATTAATAACTAATTAGTCATCTTTATAACGTGTTCATTATGAAAACAAAGTTATATTTTATTATTATTACGGTATAAAATACTATTCAATAAAGATGAATTAGATAAATCTTTTCGTATCGTACGTATAAATAATAATAATAATTTTCAATAACCCATATAATTTATTATATTCTTTAAGCCTAATTCTTTTATTAAATTATTTTCTACTCGGATTTCAAATTTATAAAATTAATACTTTCCAATGTATAAAAAGGCATATTTTCACAAAATTTTATAATTTCTATGACCCAAAATTATTTTTAAAAAGTCATGAATTCAACATGAACTGAGTTATTTTTTTTACTATAGACTCTATTCTAAAGTAAAGCTAATTTAAATTTAATTAAAATTTGTTTTTATATTGATATTCCATAGTATTACTTTACTTAAAATATTGAGTGACATAGTTTATTCAATGTTAATAGAATAGTTATCGTTAGGGTTACGTAACATAAATATTTCAATAGCAATAAACAAATATTCCGAAATATTTGAGAATCCTAATAATAGCGTACTTAATGAATAATGTTCGATACTCTGTAAAAATAAAATCAATAGCATAATTTACTTTGAGACAATTAACCAACGATACAAAGTAAATATGGTTTTCTTTTCTCTCAAATTATTTAATAAATATTTAGATATTAAAGTACAAAAATTACAGCAATATAATTTCTACTTGAATAAAATTTATCTCTGAATTTAATGTAACTCTCAATAATGAAAAATAAAATAGCTCCATACCAGAAATTAATAATATAATTAGCGTAATAATAGTATCTGACAAATTACAGGTCATTTTTTAAAACGCTTATTTTTTTATTTATTGATATTTTGAAAGAACATTTTTAAATTATCTAATTTTTTAATTATAATGTTCTATTCATATCTAAAAATTTTAAATTTTTATTTTGACATAGTTGTTCAATTTTTTTTTTTTTTTATTAACACTAGTATATTTATTTAAGAGTGAAACTCAGTGAACAAATTTTCAAATGGAAACTAGGGAAAAATGTTCATCGATTCTATTATCTGAAATATAAATAAAAAATGTCCACGCCAAAAACAGAAAGTATAACAAGATAACTTTCGTTCATTTCCATGAAAAAACAAGTCGACCCGTAAATATTTCATGGCTATAAGGTAAGATTACAATTATTTACGCGGATATGAAAACAAGAGAAGATGTACTCTTTAAAATTCTTAGAGAAGAAATAAGTTGGTATGGTACATAATAAGTAGTAAATTGTTATAACTTATAATAAAAAATTTACGACTCTAGATCTATTTAAGTTCCAATATAAATACTCATAACCAATTTATTTTTAGTAAAAATTTTTCAAGTGAGTAAAGTAATTTTAGATTTCCTAATATTCCTTTGTAATAAGTTGAATCAAATAAAAATATTATTTTTAATTACTTAAATTCACATTTAATAAATTAATTTATTCAATGAATGAAGAAAATTTATATTTTATAGCTTTAATGAACATTTGCAAAAAATTAAGGCAAAAAAATATATGAAAAATATGTTGAAATTTTATGTTCATTCATTATATTGTCGAACTTATTTTAATATGACAGTGATATTTATACGAGATAAAAAATTTTATAAGTTGTAAAATTGAATTAAAAGTTACTTAAAATCATTATAATTAATAATATAAAACATATTTTTTTAAAATATATCAGTTTGTGGTACATAATTATATAAGAAAATGTAAATGTATATAAATCACTTTGCTCCAGTAATGCAGAAAAAAGAATAAACAAAGAAAGAAAACATTTTTGTAGACGTCTCCACCATTTAAATTTGAAAATGCATTCATTACATTGATACGTATTGTATAAGGATTAGTAGTAGTAGTAGTAGTAGTAGTAGTAGTGGTAGTAGTAGTAGTAGTAGTAGTAGTAGTAGTAGTAGTAGTAGTAGTAGTAGTAGTAGTAGTAGTAGTAGTAGTAGTAGTAGTAGTAGTAGTAGTAGCAGCAGCGATAGTAGTGGTATAAATGGTTTATTGAGATAGAAGTTAACATACAACAAAATGAAAAATCTAATTGATACAAAAAACAAATTTTCGCATGCAAGTCACGCATCGATAATCACAAGCAATGTAGCGGATAATTGACGCACGATGCTTACAAATAATAAGATAGAATTCATATCTTTCTATTTATATACTCAATTCCATTTTTCTTTGCCTATTTTTCTCCGTTTCTGTAAATCCAACAGTCTTTTCCGCTTTACTCCAATAATTAGTTTATTGCATTATTCATGAATAGGGTTTTTGCATTTATGTTTGCGATAACTTTCTTTTAACATCATTACTTAAAAAATTTGTGTACCATTGAAAGTTTTATAATTTTATCATTAAATTACCTCATAAGTGAATTATATTACAAAAACTTATCATATAAATTTAATTTTTATTCTGATGTTTGTGACAACAATAAGAAAATATAAAAAATAATACCAAATTTAAACAAGTTGCATCTATTTGCCATTTGAAAATGCTTAAAATTATTGAATTAATGAAACAAAATTTAAAGTTACTTAAATTTAAATAAAAATTATTAGAAATTTTAGTAATTCTTCACAAATTTTGAAATTTCTATTTATTTAATATATTTTAATTGATTTTATTTTATCTATACATTATATTCCATAAACAATAGACTAATGTATAAACCAAATGGATTTATGTATATTTTCATTATATTTTTAATAGAAACAGTTCAGTTGTTTATGTAAATAGATTTATTATTAAATATAAATTAGTATTAAATAGTTGTATTGAAATGTTTTATTATAATACGAAAAAGCAAACAAAAATTATTCAAATTAAATAAACAAAACTCATAAATGAAATATAGAATTCAGTAACATATATGCAAAAAATTTTATATTTATCTTTAATTGACGTTTCATTTTTAAATACTTAAGAATTATATTCAAGTTCGCCGTGTATAAAATAGTAAGTTGTTAAAGTTTAGTCAGACTATTCGCAGCATTCTACTACTTATTTTAAATAACGGTATCGATTAAAGATATTAACATGAATTTTAATTATTAATCGAAAGTATATTTATTGGAATATTGTAAAAAAATATTTAAACATATATGGATTTTTTGTCATCTCGTTTATTATAAAAAGAAATTAAATTAAATAAATCTTATAAACACTTAACGTATAATTGTTTTATTTATTTAAAAGAATTATTCCAAATTTATTAAATAGTATAAATTAATTATCTTTTGTTAAGTACTGGGTTAATACTACTTTTGTTATTGTTTCCATTAAAATTTTTTAAGAATTATACTTTAAATAAAAGTTATTTTTGAAATTTGAGAATTAAAAATTTTATTATTAAAAGCAACTAAGAGCTATTAGACACAAATTTTTAAAATTTGATTTAATATTAATAAATAATTATTAAGTTGCCATGATTACGATATACTACACATATGTCAAGTTAGCAGAAGTTCCAAATTATTATGGGATATAATTATTTTATTTCAGACTTTATTCTACTTGTAAGCAGTAAAGCACATACATGGTTATTCCTAAAACTAGTATAAATTTTTCATCTTTTTAATATAAATTACAGTGTAATTTGAGTTATACATCGAATCAATAAATTGTATAACAATTAAAAAAAGTCATAATAATAAATATGTTTAAGAATAGATAGGTAATATTTTTTAGCATATACAGTTATACGTAATATTGAAATGTAGATAAGAAAATAAAATAGTTTTGGATTTGATTCAATGATTAATATATAATCAAAAAAATACAGCATAAAATTGTTTTTTTTTTGTTATATAATTAACAAAATAAATAATTTTAATTTTGAATATTGAATAACAATTGAAAAGTTGGTTCATTATAAAGTAAATTAATATACATATATATTTGTATGCAGGTATGTTTGTATAAATCTATGTGTTTGTGCATGATTGAATCCATGGGTGTGTGTGCGTGTGCGTGTGCGTGTGGGTGAGTGCGCGAATGTTTGTGTAGATATGGATGACTGTATATATGTTTGTGTATGTATGTACGCACTTGCATATGTGCGTGCGTAATTAAAGACATGCACGACTAGAAGGTTGTACTAACGGTAAATGAATTCACACGCAAGCATTAGACATCCAAAATAAAAATTAAATTGGAATATTATAATAGCTTGAAATTCAGAATAATATATTTAAAATATACCAGTTATTTTTTATAAAATAAATTAATTTTTGAAAAAATAATGTAAGTTACATAATAAAAATTTGTCATTATATTATCAGTTATCAATTTGAAATTAAAGACTTAGCATTAATTTTTAGTTAATTAAAATTATTAATAAGTACAAAACATTTATCAATTTTTGATATAAATAATAAAATATTTAACAAATTATATTCGAAAAAAGTTATATAAATATTGCTATGAAGCTGCGTATAAAAAAAAAAAGTAATGAAAGTATAAGTTAAAAATACTATTTAATAAATTATGATAATTAATTTGAAAAAAGTATCTAAAATTATGTATTTAAAATAATAGAGTACTCTTATCATAACATTAAGCAATAAAAAAAGTACAATACACCACTTCTATACTTTAAAGTGGCTAGCGTTTTAATTTTTTATTATCAAATTTTGGTGCAAATGCGCCTTTGTTTTTATCAGTTTATCGAATAATAAATGCATATTCATTTGAATAATATAATTAAGACATCCGTATAATGAATGCCCAGATGCAGAAGAAAAAAAGAGAGCACAATTTCTCTTCGCGTGCAATGTGTAACGGTATTTGAGTATTTTTGGCGGCCTTCTTAACACATAAATTATTATCTCACCTCTAGGGAACGTCGACAGTAACTGTCGATGCTGACTTATTTGTATAAAAGTTATTAACTGTACGCACTCGTAATACAAAGTTCGATCATTTTTTTCTCATCTTTTTCCTCCGCTCAATATCATTGCGTAATGACTCAATATTTTTATTATTACGGTCGGACCGAGAGCAGAATAGAGAAAGAAAGTTTTAATCATTGATTTATTACGTTTTTTACAAAGTCATCATCGCTTGGATCTTTCGGAGGGAGTAGTACAGTTTTTATTATCTTATTTCCATTCTGAAAAGTGTAGTATGAATGCGCAAGATGAATCTGTTCCAAGTTATGTAATGTCATGTTTACAGTTCACATACATCTCTCATTTACTGTTAACGATTATATTTATGATAAATGACTTTAAGGATAATGATTAATGATATTTTTTATTTTCGCAAATTTAAAAATACGATTGTTCGTTTCACTCAAATATCTATTTCAATAGCTCAAATATGTGTGTAGGTTTAGTTTAGGTATTCGTCCAGTTATCTACAAAATTAAAATATTTATTAGTACTGACATGTACCTTAAAAATTCCTTTCACATTAAGCGTTATTCTTAAATATTTATAACCACGCTGTCTTCTCAATGTACAAATAATATTTTTTAATTTTCTCATTACCGTTGTATGCATAAATACTTTTCTACTTCATTGCTTAAATAAAATATTCATTTTTTAACATTATCGATTTAACTTCCACAAGATGATAAAGTATTATGAGATTATTAAAAGAACATTCGTTTTCAAACACGTTAAAAAAATATTAACGTAATTAATTCATAGTTTGAGATTAAAATGTATTAAAACTGGAAGAATAATTTATGAAATAATACTATTTAAAGGTTTATCTGCCAATTTGAATCATTTTAAATATCGTTTATAACATTATTTATAACTTGCTTATTCATCCAAGTAATTGACCGAACATTTATTATTGACCATTTTTTTTACGGGTATAATGCTCATCATCAAGAGATCCATTTTTTTAAATATCTGAGTGTCCTTTAAACATTTAATAAAAAATATTATGCAATTCCCATGCTCATTTTTCTTCCCATTACGTATTTGAGTTTTCTGTCCTCGAACGAAAATATAGAGAAGATAGCAGGTAGTTTTTTTGAGTTTGATGCATTAATTTAGAAGTCTCTTTGCAAACTTCATCTCTTAGTCCGCAAATCCTGATTTATAACTACTGTGCAGGTAATAATTATCATGGGCATAACGAAGAGTAAAAAATGGTAAAATAAATACGTATGGGTAAAATAACAATTACAGGTATTGGCGACCATCAAAAGGGGCACGAGCACAAAGTACATAAACGGAGCTGCATTGTGGCCGAGGTACCTCACCCGACGACGAACGCTCCCGAGGATAATCCTCGGGTGTACGTATAAGCAATATCCTGGGGAATAATTTCACGGACGGGATTTGAGTGCGTGCGGCTCAAGCTCCTCTGCGATTTCGCGTGTGCTTGTGCGCGAGTGTGTGAGCTTATTTCGCCGACACGAGTAATCAGTCCAGGAGTCTTTATTGTGGGCCGATTTTATCGTCGAGTTTACCGTCGAGTTTACCGTCAGTGCCGAGGCTTTCCTCGGCGCCGAGATGAGATCGTTAGCCGTAAGCCCGAGCGGTTATGCTACTTTTAACGTTCGACACGGCGATCCGCGGCTCCGGTCGTTTTCGGAGTGGGCCCCAGACGACTCGAGGATGTCTCTCTTGCTCCTTTGCAAAATTTTTCCCTTTTATGAATAATTATACTGGGTGCTTTGGCGCATTTAGTGCCTCGTCCAATCGATTGCCCGCACATACCTCCTGCTCTCTCTCTCTCTCTCTCTCTCTCTCTCTTCAATGCTTAACCCTCCAATCCATCCAATTGTTTTTTCCCTTTCAATTTACCCGTTGTGACATTTGACCATTCGCCTTGTTTTTAACATTGGTCTTGGATTTCTCTACCCGATTTTAAAATGCTGCAATGTTCATTGACATTGACTCGATCCTTCTTTATTTATGCATTTCCATTTTTCTTTTTTTTTTTTATTTCCAACTTTTCTAGCTATTCTCTGCAATAAGATTAACCCCACCCCACCCAATCCATCGCCATATCTCTTTTCTTTATCAAAAGCAAAAATATTTCTGAGCTATACTGATTTTTTTAATTAATTATTTTCTACATTAAATTCAATCAATCGACTATATTAATTTATTTCCATTAAACATGCTAAATAATAATATATTGTATTTATTATTTATATTCAAAAAACTACTACTCCGTTGTATGAATAAACTGTTCATTTTTTATTCATTATTAATTTTGACACAATAAAAAACTTGTTATTACTTGAAAATTATAATTTTAAAAAACAATGAACATGATTTTTTAAAATGTGCTGTTTTTCTTTTTTTTAACTTTTCATATTTTTCTATTATTTTCGGTTCGTATATTTAGATATTAATGATAATTTTAATTTTATTTTGATATTTACACGTACTCTACAAAGTTGAGTTCATTAGTAGGTCGCATACCCACGTATAAGTTAAAGCTCATTGTATTTTAATATATTTTAGTGTCTGTTAAGGTGAACCGTTATCAATTTTCAACGTCTCCAATTGCACTGAAATCACTAGCGTAAAAATCTCACGCTCAATCCTAAAAATATTTTTTGGCACTTGTGTCTTAAAAGAAAAAAAAAAAAAAATAAAAAATGATTTGTTATTAAAAAAGGTGTTATTTCCACCTTTTAATTTTTAACTTTGAGCTCTTATAAAAAAAATTTTCCACGCTTTAATATCCCACTAAAGAGACACGCCATTATTTATTTTAAATCGAAAGACTAAAAATAATACTCCAATCGTACTTACCCGAAAGAATCTTATCCTCGTCATGATGCAATTTATTGGCCTTCCAACTTGTCAATTTATATGCCGCACTAGAATGTTTCTTTCGGCAAACTCGCAATTAAGTTGCGCGAAAAATCGCGAACTACGGCAACCGGACAAATAAATAAAAAGGAACCGAAACTTTGACAGGGGGATGAGAGGAAAATTGATAAGGAAGGAAGGACAGATAGAAAAGTGGGTCGCACGGGTTTATAATCGTCGGGTGCATATAATAGTCAAGTGACACTGCACCGGTTTTCTTATTATCAGTTTGGCTGGGTAGACAGGGGGGTCGAGTACCTCCGAGATCCTCGCAGGTGGATGTCCAGAGGTTGACTGGTAGGAAGTGCGTGGACGTCAGTAGAGTAGCTTAGAGAGGCGCTCACTCGCTCTCTTTCCCCGGGCCGCGGGACGTGGAGAACATGTACCGGCTGCTGAGGGAGAGAGAGAGAGAGAGAGAGAGAAACTCAAAAGACAGGAGACATTCCCGTTGGACCCTAAACGTCTGTTTTTTCCTTCCTTCTCCCCTTCATCTTTTCCTTTCCTCTAAATGCCTCGCCTTTTTGTTTTCTCTTTCTTGTTTTTTCTCTATTCTTACGTGTACACGTGTATCTGTGTACTCCGAGTTGACGACTTGTTATCGCACTCGTTTAACATTCTGTTTCCCTTTGTCTTTATCTGTCTTTCTCTATATAGTGTTTCAAAGGTATTAAGCGACAACTATATAATACAGTTGTAAAAAGTTCATCTTCTTTAAGTTCTATAACTATGCTTACTATATTTATTTTACAATACCAATCATTTATAATTATTTTATGTCATAACTAAATTTTATTATATGTAAGAAGCTCAACATATTTCCATTTTACTTTTCACAGTCATTAAATTTAATCAAAATACCTTACCTATTTACTAATATACAATAACAATAATATTTTCATTGATTTAAAATAAAAAATCAATGTATTTGTATTAATGTAGAATTTTCAATAAAATTTTTAATAAAATAATCTTATGTAACCGATTTAAATACTTATATATCAACTAAATAGTTTTCTTTAAAAGATTTTTTCAAAAATAAAAATTATAACTTTTAAAACAATTTCTCTTATCAAAAGTATTATCTGCTCTTTTGCTTGTATATATGATCAAATTTATAGGAAATGAGATATTTAAAAATTTTACAAAATTTTTAATTACAAATACATTTCAAAAAACCATTTTGAAATTATTTGCAATTTTTTTAAATAAATATTTTGTAATGAATCAAACACATTATAACTTGGAATATTCTAATATTCTTTGTACTTTTAAATAAATTCATGAAATATTTGTAAAAGATTTTAATTGATCTTCACGCGCCTTTAACACGCAAAAAGAATCTAAAATTCTTAATTTATACAGTATTAACTATTGTTGAATGTTTTAACTTAGATTTAACCTTGAAATGTTACAATTTATAATTTAGTATTTTCTTGGAACGAAATTTAATTCGTACTTAATCACATACTTTCGTACATTATAAAAAATGTGTGTGTTGTAACGAAAATCAATATCTGTTCTTAATTGTTGAACGAGAGAAAATCGGCCCGGTATGCCTGTCATTAAAGTTGAGCGGAGATTGGCGATGTCAATACAAAGGTAAGATTCTCTCGTGGAAGTGTGGCCAGGTGAATCGAAAATTATTGCGGGGCCACCTTGAGACCGATGAACAAGTGTAGACATAAAGAATGTTGGCCTAGTCTTCCTGAAGATTACTATAGAAGAAAAAACGAATACACTCTCGCTCAGAAGAGAATTTTACTTCGGAATCATCAGTTATTTCTATTTACCCCAGCACCTGTGTGACTACATATTTGAATCCAATTAATATTTCCATTGCATTTAGACAATAGTAAAATATTCGATTATGATCATAATTGAAATGCCCGTATTCCCAATGCACTGTTCCAAACTCAGGTATTTTTGTTTGAGATTGTTCGAAAAAACGAATTTTCCTTTGAATACCTTAGAGCTCTTGGTATAGCTTTTTCAAATAAATAAACTTCTATAAAAATTAAACTCTAGTTGTGTCAGGACCGTTTGAGATTTTGTTTAAAATGATTAAAAAATTAACTTGTGGACTCCAAAATATAAAGTAACACACCAAAACATGTATGTGTATATTTATTTATAACAAAATTAATATATTTTCTTTTTTAATAGTAAATATTTATACAATTATTTAAAGAAAATTTCCATAAATGTAAAATAGTCGAAATTTTCAATTTTAATTTATGTAAATATCAATCACTGTGAAAAAATACACAAATACTGAAAAGATATGATGGCAGAAGAAATATCAAAGATAAATTTTTATCAAATAAACAAATTTATTAAGTTTTTTTGTTTTTAAATTTTTATACATATTATATTCACGTTAAATATCAAACAAATCATTTAGAAGTGTTACAAATTTTTTTTTATATGTATTATAAAAACAATATATATTTTTTATATTAATAAATTAATTTTTGCAATAAAAATATTATTATAAAATAATTAACTAGTTTTTAAAAATTACATACTTATTAATATTTATATGCGACATTAATTTATTTACATATATAAGGTTTTATAAATTATTATTAAATTAATGTGCATATATCATATAAAAATTTTTATTCAATTTTAAAACTAAAGAAAATATTAAATAAAAACATATTTATTATATTAATTTAAAAATCTATAAAATAATAAATGTAACCAAACCATAAAATAAAAGATCAACTTCCATCTAAAATATAAATAATAATATATTCCTATAAGTTTATTCAAAAAATTTTTTTGTATTTAATTTTTTAAAGTACACGTAACTTGATGCAGTGTCAACTTAGCTTGTACCTTAGAACATTTAAATCTGTACCGAGACCTGATGAAACCATATTAATCAACTTGCAAAAACGTCATCGACACAAAAATAACAAACTTATTTTTTTTACACCACGAAGAACTATATATCATATTTTAATTCTCTTTAATTTTTTTAATATACTTAATCATTTAAAATAATTTGTTAAAAAAATCAAAAAAATATTTAATGAAAACATAAATTCACGTCTAATAGTTACAATTACATTAAAATGTGTAAAACATAATATAATTTATAATTAAAACATTAATATTATAAATGCTACTGTTTCTTGGTCTTTCCATATTTTTTATATTTATTTCATCTGGATAAAAAAATGTACATTTTTTTATACTTTAATGTGAATTCAAAAATAAAATTCAATTTAATCTTAATATGATTTAAAACTTTAAAAAATAAACTTATTAATTTTGCATAATTTTTAAAATTATAAACATAATATAATCAATGGTTGTAAAGTGCACCATATAAAACTATCTCGTATAAATTAATAAACGTATTAGGTATTATGAATTAGCGCTTATGTACGAACTTTAAATAAAAAAATTTTTATTTATTTTTTCTGAAATAATATTAAAATATTAATAAATTGCATGGGTATTACATTAACTTTTAACACACATTTTCACTGTCATTATACAAATTTTATTTACGATTTTTCTTATATATAATTAAAAGTTCTTTTGCATTTCATAGTAACAATAATTTATTAATCTTTACAATTCTCTAATTTGAAATATTTTACAGAAAAATAATAAGAAAAAAGAAACACAATATAATTAATCTATAAAATGCAAAAGTTTCAATATCAAGTTCGAAATTCATATCTTATACATTTTTGTTATAATTGATCTTGAAGATTGCATCGTATTCAATGCAATATAGATAATTCATTAAAATTATAAAATATTAAATGTTATATATTTGTATAACCTAAAAGCATTTGTAGCTAAATACTTCTCTTTTAAATATAAAGTTTGAAAAAATACGCAGTATTTTATATATAAATATAAATATAAATATATATATTTATATACATATATATATTATATATTATTAACTTCTTGTAACAAAATATAAAAAATTTTTGCAGTATCATATAGTTATCCGCAATTATATTTCTGTACAAGATTTTAACGTAAAATGCATTTAATGAAAATAAGTAAAAATTCTATTTATTGGAATCCTTAAAGAATTTCATAAGAATTTCAATGTCTAGTAATCATCAAATTTTATAGAGTTAACACTCGTGTCTATTTGTCCGCCACGATAACTACCACGTTTTTTTTTAGTTTTCTCATGGCGAAAAGATTTACCTTTTGTGAATTTTAAATCTAAATGAGCTTGTTCTCCCCACGATCCCCTTGCACCTCGCTGTAAAATAAATAAAATAAAATTCATATTAAAGTTTTGAATATATTTTTTTTTATATTACATACTATATTTTTTATTTATTTTACATACAAACAATACATTAAGAAATTATGATTTTATATATAAACGCTGAATTTTTTAAGAGTTAAAATAATTTTTTATGTTATTAATTTAAAATTATTAAGTCAATTATTAGTTTTTAGAAAATTTCTGTTCTCTAATAATTGTTATACTTTTGATCAATAAAAATTTTTCTCAGCTTAAACCATGAATTATTTTTTAAAATTCGTCTATTAAAAATATAATATGTTAATTAAATTAAAATAAATATTTAAATTTTAATCAACATTTAAACAATTTTATTTAATTCAAAAAATAATAGTACATAATGAATGATATTTTTAAATATTTTAAATGTGCTGCAAATATTTTAATAAAAATAAAGTACAAATGATCATTAACTCATATTTCAATTTAATTTTATTACAGTTGCTTAATTCTATATAACTATTATAATCATAATAATGTCATTCTTACCCTAAATAACTCGAGTACTGATTAAGTTATTAATCATCGAAGGTGATTTTTTTGTTTTGAGGTTTTGGATCATCGTTACCAAAGCTCTTTCTATCGTTACCATCATTCCTATCATTACCCCAAGATTTTCTAAACGAATTATCTCTACCTCCTCTACCACCACCTTCTCTATCATTACCACCCCAAGATTTTCTACCATCAAAACCACCTCTGCCTCCTCCACGTCCACCATCCCTGAATCCACCTCCGCGACCACCAAAGCCTCCTCCACGACCGCCCCCACGACCACCTCCAAAACCGCCACCGCGTCCACCTCCACGTCCACCCCCAAAACCACCTCCACGTCCACCGCGACCACCGCCAAATCCACCGCCACGACCACGTCCACCAAAACCACCATTCCGATTACCTCCATCACGATCCCCCCAATTTCCATCGCGATCCCTGAAGTTATTACCATTGTGTCTCTTAAAACCTCCATTTTCATCTGCATTATCCTAAAAAATAAATGAGAATCAACAGGTCAGTTGCCGATTTACTTATGAAAGTTCTTCGACATTCTAGAAAAATATTTTTTTTGTTATGAAGTCTGAAAACATAATGTGTTTGCAATTTTAACAATAATGCTATATTGCATAATTTTATTTTTAATTTTTATGTCTTTTTATTTTTAACAATGGTGAATGCAAGGAAACAATTGATATATTATTTATCTCCATAGAATTTAATATATTCAAATCTAATTTCAATTTCAAAGCAAATGACCTTTCAATTGTCGGCAAATGACCTGTTCTCTCTTTTACTGTTTCCGAGCATTTACCTTTGCCTCAAATGAATTATTTCCCAACATTGGGTTTATCTCAATTTGATCATCCCTCACACGTCTGAAAGGTATGTTTTTCTGTAAATACAACAAAAATATTGCAAATCCATTAGTATTCTACTTTTAATAAATACTTTTAATAAACTATGTACTAGAAATTTTTTATGATGAACATTCATTTTGAACACAATCAAATGTTTTGTATTTTTGATTTAGAAAATTATTTTTAAT
The DNA here is from genome assembly GCA_018907245.1 of Eupristina koningsbergeri. NCBI lineage: Eukaryota > Metazoa > Arthropoda > Insecta > Hymenoptera > Agaonidae > Eupristina > Eupristina koningsbergeri. The sequence goes on from JACCHV010000035.1 coordinate 2,303,155, forward strand.
TTATAAAAATTGTATATACCTTTTCTCCATTCTGATTTTCTCCTTCATCTCTAAATTTTCGTTTACCAGGTTTAAATGGTTCTGAGTTGAAATTATTTTTGTTTGGTGAATTTGTATTTTGGTTTGTAGTTTGTTCACCATTGTTTAAACCTTTTGTTTCTGATTTTGGCTGAAATAATTTGGTTTTAAAAAATAATTATAAGTTATGAAATGCAATCTATTTTTGGTAAAAACAGTTTTTATGTTTTTTAAGATATTTATTAAGGTATTTTTATTCAATTATATATATATATATATATTATAAAAAAGTTATAATTATAAAAATATTTGATTAATACTGTAACTAAGTTTTTTCTTCACAAAAAATTTTACACAATGTATAAAATATATAAATATAAAAATATATAAACTAATATAAAAAATAACATTATGTATGTTTGTATGTTCCATTTCACCTTTTTTGGCACTTTAACTGGCTTAGCTGTTACTGCTTCTGGAGCATCATTCGAATCATCACTGGAGTCATCGTTAGAAGATTTTTCAGTTTTGGCTGCATTAGCACCAGGTTTTGCAGATAATATAACTTTTTTAGTAGGAGGTTCTTGATCACTACTGTCTTCTTCACTGGACGATGATTCTTGTTTTTTTGTAACTTGTTTGGCTGCTGGTTTTGCAGCAACAATTGCAGCTTTTGATGCTTCTTCATCACTGCTGTCATCATCATCAGAAGATTCTGCTTTAGAAACTTTAGATACAGGTTTATTTGGGGTTTGCTTTTTTATCGTAGCATCATCTGAAGAATCATCAGAATCAGAGGAATCTTGCTCAACAGCAGGTTTTGCAGGTGCTTTTGTAACAGTAGTCTTTAATACAGACTTTGCAGATACTTTTACTGAAGGTTTAACTGGCTCTTCTTCTTCTTCTGAAGAATCATCACTTGATGACTCTGCTTCCTTTTTGGTTGCTGTGTTTTTGCCTGGTTTAGTTGTTGGTACAGTTGTTACTTTCTTAGTTTTATCATCATTATCAGAGGAATCATCACTAGAAGACTCCTTTTTTGCAGCAGTTTTAGTAACAGGAACAGATTTAGATACTTGCTTTTCATCTTCACTAGAAGATTCTTCTGATGATTCACCTTTTTTAGTTTGAGTTTTATTTGGTTTTACTGGTGTTTTTGCTGGTGTTTTAGCAACTATTTTTTGAACTATTTGTTTAGTGTTTTGTGCTTCATCTTCACTTGAGGAATCATCTGAAGAAGATTCTGCTTTTTTAGCAGGTGTTTGAACAGATTTTTTTGCAGGAACTTGAGCTGAACCTTTTTGGGGTACAGGTTTTGCAACTACTATTTGATCATCGCTCGAAGATTCTTCAGACGATGATTCATCCTTTTTAGTTTGAGCTGTGTTTGGTTTTACTGTTGTTTTTGCTGAAGTTTTAGGAACTGGTTTTTGAGATACTTGTTTAGCGTTTTGTTTTTCATCTTCACTTGAGGAATCATCTGAAGAAGATTTTGCTTTTTTAGCAGGTGTTTGAACAGATTTTTTTGTAGAAACTTGAGCTGGACCTTTTTGGACTACAGGTTTTGCAACAACTGTCTCCTCGTCACTTGAAGAATCTGATGAAGATTCTTGTTTATTTGCTACTACTTTACCATTTTTCACAGGAATCTTAGCAGGCTTTTGAGTTGCAAGTTTAGCATTTTGTGTTTCTTCTTCACTGGAAGAATCATCGGAAGATTCCGCTTTTTTAGCAGTTATTTTTGCAGTTTTGACAGGACCCAAACCTTTTTGTACGGGAGCCTTTAGAACTACTGTCTGATCTTCACTTGAAGAATCTGACGAATTTTCTTGTTTCTTATTATTACCAACCGATTGTTTTACCAAACCTCTGCCATTGACAAGGGCAGGTTGTTTAGTCGCTTCTTCTTCACTCTCAGAGCTCGAATTTGAACTATTCGACTGTTTAAGATTTTTTACGGAAACTTTTTTGGCCGAACATTTTTGAAAATACTGAAAAACTTCCGAAATGGTAGGACATCCCTTTGCAAGTGGGGGCTAAAAATATATATAATTTATTGTACAAACAATTATTGCAAATTTTAATTTATTTATTGTTTATGGAAAGAAAAGCTTAAAAGCACGTGTATTTAAAAAAGATTATAAATATATAGAAACCACGTGTAAGGAAAATGTATAAACTTGTGAAAAGCGGCTTTATTTAAAAGAAAAAATTAAAAATATTTCTTAAATAAATTATAATAAGAGGTAATGCAGTATAAGGACAAATTTATCAAAATTAAGTAGCTAATCGAAGCCCACGTGGTGAGCTAAATGAATGGCGGGACGCTTGGCACGAACCATATAATGTTCGACTTAAAACTTTAACTTTAAAAGTTTAATTAAAAGTACTGCTTACCGCATTTGTCTTCTTTTGAAAGACTTTAGCCAATGACGAATCCTTCTTTAATAAATAATCATATATAAGGGCAGAGATGCCTAATTCTTCGTTGGCGGCCATGTCGGACGTGTGTACACATCCACTACAAAAAGTTTTGAGGAGCACGGCGTGGACTGGCGTTTGCGGAACAAAGTAGATTCCGGTGATTCGAAGCCTAGAAAACAAATAATTCATAGAGATGGGCAACCAAAGAGATAATTCAATGTCCCTGAAATCTTATGTTTCCGCAGGACGATATTCTCATTGGTCGACGGGTAGGTTGGCAACCTGTACATTATATTTACCAAATGAATACTTATTTACATTTCATGAACGTAATATTTATCTTCTACATATATTATATCTATTTTTAGGATTATCTGTAATTGCAATAATTATTGTTGCTTTTCTATTAACATTAAAATCTCTTATATTAATCCATAAATATTTCAACCAATCAAACTCTTGGCTCAACTAAAATTCCATATCCACGTGTTTATCGTGTTTATTCGATATTTGTCCAATCAATAATAAGAAAAAAAAATAAATTTATATTCTTGAGCGCTGCAATTTAAATATTCCACATATAAGCTTATATACGAATGAAAGTTATTGTATTATTGCATTAATCATTATTTAATGCAATTATTCTTACCAGTTATTATATTAGTCTATAAAATTATTATTTACATATTTTAAGAATAAATTTACATATTTAAAGTGAAGCCAGTCATACTTGAAAGTTTTTAATGGATGTTATCGATCAAATCTTAATTACAAATACCTACTTCATTCATTTAAATCAAAATTACATTTTTTAATAAAAGTCTTTGAGCTTTATTTAATTTGAAAAGTTAAAATTATTTCATACATTATAAAAAGTATTCATTAAATTTCTTCTATCTTATATTGAATTATTCATTGTTTCCAATGATTATTTTAAAAATACTGTATTTTTAGACTATTATTAAATTAAAAATTTTATTTATTAAAGAATTATAAAATATGTATACTATAATTTATAAAATCATCTAATTTCATGATTAATATTTATATTTCAATTAGAATATAATAATCTTTATGCATTAAATTTTTCATAAATCTATCTTCAAAAAAAAAAAAAATTCAGAAAATATTCAAGAAAATTATTGTGTCTTTAATTTAAATAAAATTATGTCAGGATTCTTAATTAATAAAGTTTTATTTCATTCAATTTTTTTTTTTTTTTTTGCATTCAATTATTTTATTTTATTATATATTTATTCAATATATTTATCAACATTATTAGTAAATTGCATTTTTATTAATAAAATAATAATATTAAGAATTTTGCAAACTATATTTTTTTTTATTTTAACTTTATCGCTTGTTATTTTGTAATTCTGTAATTAATGAATTTGAGGAAGTTGTATCTCATTCATACGTCCAAATACACAAAGTAAGAAGCAAAGAGAAAAAAAAATTTTCTTTTTAATAAATAATATTAATTTTAAATAAATAATATAGAAATAATAGATACTGAAGTCGTAGTTAAATCCCTAATAACAAATGTAAGAAAATAACAAAATATAAAATATACATTTCCTAATATTCATTATTTAAACAATGCAAAATAATATATGAAATATATATAAAAAATTTATTTTACAAATATCGTATTACTCTAAATAATCAACATAAAAATATTTTTATTCGGCAATTTAGAAACGTTAAATAAGATAAATATTTTTTGATATACGTTTTAATGTTGAGATAATGCTAACACTCCATCCTTTTATCGCAATATAATAAGGTACCGTTAATTTATAAATTAAATAAATTGTATTTGTGTGGCCCAGAATACACCGTACAGCTATAAATTTCATGTATAAATTTAATAATAGAGTATTTAAATTTAATATAAAAAATGCTCTTCCAAAATGCAATGAAGTAATCTCTTGAAGAGGATCTATTTTTGTAACACATAGATTTTGAACAATGTAGATGAATAAATAGTATATATAATGCTCAACCTTAAGAAATTAAAAGAAATTAAAAAATAAATAATGATTATTTTGATTTAAAATCTGTACATTAAAAAATTACAATAATAATTATTATTATTATGCTTTTTATAATTATTATAATCATCATCATCATCATCATCATCGTTACTATCAAATAATAAAATTATTAATAAAAGGATGGAATATCATGTGCACTTCATTACAACAAATAGATGTATTATAATGCCAATAATATTATTATAAAATAAAATTTATAACAGATAGAGTATTTAGAATATTTGACAAATAAAACCAAATTGATTTATAATTTATTTATAATGTTAAAGAGACCGGAGTGTTCAAAGCAGTTTTAAATATAAATTTGAACAATGCATACAATTGAAATTCGGGAAATGTGTCACTAGTGTATCATCGATCGACGTTACTTTTGCATTTTTTAATAAAATTTTTGACCTATTTAAGCTACCATATAATCTTTAATAATTTAGTTACGTACCTATGTTTATTGAAAATTAATTAGATGTTATGAATAATAGCTTTTGTTGAAAAATTTTGTAATATATAAAAAATGAATTTTAAATGTAGTTGAGAAAAAAAGGATTATAAATTATAAAAAGATAGCAATTTTCATAGAATAAATAAATTATTTTTTCAGACTATATGTCACATTACACGCTTCTATCGATGATTTCATTTAATTCTAATAATCAGGAAATTTAATGAACGCCAATGTAAATCAAAGGTACAAATGAAAGCACGGCAGAACAAAATTAAATTAAATGCATTCGATTGTTGAATGTTATTAAAAAAAAAAAAAAAAAATACAACAAGTTAGTATAACAATAATTTTGTAAAAAGTTATTTCATTTGCATTTTTTTTTTAAATCCTGTCAGAATGTGTAAAATTGATATTATGATATAATAACCAAGATTTTTGTTTAAATTTTACCATCATATCGAGATAGTGGAAGAGATTAGAACTTCAAATGTGAGATCTTCTTTACTGTTACTTTTGTTACTTTTATTTATTGCTGATTAAGGCAATCCTTAAATTATCGATCAACACTTTTATTTATCTTATGAGCTTTGGCACTTCCCTCATACATTGAGTGGCTTATTATTTAGTTTTATTATAAGTATTTATTACTTTTAATGATAGAAATTATTATATTAATGTTAAAGTAACAATGAGTATCGATAGCTTGATTAATGTCCAAACAGCCTTATTATTTCTATCAGTAGTATTGATTTTAATCAGAAGAAGCTGCGGGTGCACGTAAAGCCAATTGATCCAGAAACACTCCTTCTTAGTCGAGTATCTAAAATTATTTCATTTACATTATTGATTATTTATTGATTGCAAATTATCGTGTTATCTTAAGAAAAGTAAATTGTTTATAAATGAGTGTACAGTCTTGGATTCAGTCGTCTCCAATTAAAATAGCCTAGTGGCGTTTCTCTCTCTCTCTCTCTTAAATTTAAATTAATTTAATTGTCATATTTTGAGAAAAGGTTTATCCGATATCCCAAGTGTAATATCATAACGAAATCGTAAATCGTTAATCTTCACTATAGTTTGTGCATCTTTCGCATTTGCATTTGTTCATTCCAAATGTTTTGCACTTGGCGCTTTACCATTTAGATTAGAGGAATCCTAAGGGTGTGTTTGTGCCGCACACCAGTCACAAAACTGTAAACACCACATTCGGCATTTCCATCGGCGGTCTGATCTCCTTTTTCGAGTTTCCCAGTCCAGCCAACCTCCCTGACAGTACATACGACAAATTTAATCCAGGCACACACACACACACACACCTTCTCGTGAGTTTGCAGATTTGAGATCAGCGGTTCCTTTTTTGAGGGATGATTTCGCGTTGTTGTCAGTGGCTCAAATTTTAAATATAATATAAAGTTCTTTTAATAGATTTTTTTTAGTATTTAAAAGGTACACTTGTACAATTATCAAATAATTAACAACCGATATCTTTAGAACTGATTTTATTGCAAGAATTAATTGCAACAAGAAAAAATTCATAACCTAAAAATGAATTTAATTTTTATTTTTCAATAGAAAAATTGTTTATATAAAATGTACATTATATTTAATGTGTTTACTTTTTAGTATAACCTAAATAAAAAATATGGATAGACTATTGCGGATAGGAGGTGGTATGCCAGGGTTAAATCAAGGTCCTCCACCTTCAGATGCCCCAGCTGTAGATACCGCTGAGCAGGTATTATTAAATAAAAATATAAGTCACCAATTGATTTATAATATAAATTTAAAAATATAAACATTTTTTTTAAGGTTTACATATCATCTTTGGCACTTTTAAAAATGCTAAAGCATGGAAGAGCTGGAGTACCAATGGAAGTAATGGGTCTTATGCTTGGTGAATTTGTTGATGATTATACAGTAAGAGTTATTGATGTTTTTGCTATGCCACAAACTGGAACTGTAAGTCTTTGCATTTGATTTTAAAATATAAATTTTTTTTTATTCACTATCTTTAATTTATTATTCATTGAATATTAATTTTATAAATAATTTTAGGGAGTAAGTGTTGAAGCAGTAGATCCAGTATTTCAAGCAAAAATGTTGGACATGCTTAAACAAACTGGTAGACCAGAAATGGTTGTAGGTTGGTATCACTCTCATCCGGGATTTGGATGTTGGCTTTCTGGAGTTGATATAAACACACAACAATCATTCGAAGCTCTTAGTGAAAGAGCAGTTGCCGTTGTAATTGATCCTATTCAATCGGTAAAGGGAAAAGTTGTTATCGATGCATTTAGGTTAATTAATCCCAATATGATGGTGAGTAAATTTAAAAACAATAATTTTAAGATTAAAAAAAATAATTCTCATTTCAAAAAATATATTTTATTAATATAATTTTCATTGAGTAAATCATTTTAAGTCCATATATTATAATAAGTAATTTAAATATTACCAAAAATATTTACATTATTATTTAAATTATATTTAAAATATATTATATAATTAATTAAAATGGATAGATTATTAAATAATAGAAATAGCAGTTAATAAATAAAAATTAGTTGTTAAAAGCAATTAAAATTAAATATGTTCTGTACAGGTTCTTGGGCAGGAACCTCGTCAAACGACATCTAATTTAGGTCACCTACAAAAACCATCTGTACAAGCACTGATTCATGGGCTGAATCGACATTACTACAGCATAAGTATCAATTATCGCAAAAATGAACTTGAACAAAAAATGTTATTAAATTTGCACAAGAAAACATGGATGGATGGTTTAACTTTGGCAGAGTATTCAGAACATAGTAAACTTAATGAAAATGTTGTTCAAGAAATGTTAGAGCTTGCTAAAAATTATAATAAAGTAAGATTTTTTTAAAAAAAAATAACTGAATATCTATAAAATCAATGATGTAAATATTAAAATTTATTTTTTTTTAGGCTTTGGAAGATGAAGAAAAAATGACACCAGAGCAGTTAGCAATTAAAAATGTTGGTAAACAAGATCCAAAACGACATTTGGAAGAAAAAGTCGATAATCTTATGACAACAAACATAGTTCAGTGCTTGGGAGCTATGCTTGATACTGTTGTTTTTAAATAACTACCTCATTTAATTTGCAATATGAATTTAAGGAAAAATATACATCTTTTTAATACTCCAATTGATTAATTTTTTGATATACCAATCCATTCAACTTATTCATTTATAATATATAAAAAAATACTAATGCATTAAATATATTTTTATATTTTTAATAGAAATAGTAAATTATGTTTACAAATGTAAAATAATCACATCTTACGTGATTTTAATTGGCTTATTTTATTCATAGTCGATGTACATACGATTTTTTCTATTTTAAACTTATATAAAAAAACACTTCAATGAATAAAATAATCTTATTTTATAACTATAATAAACAAACTATTTCTCGTATCAAGAAAATTAAGATTTTCACAAGTATAATTATTTTTCAAGCAATATACAATTCATTTATATGATAGTTGTGAAAATATTTTATTACAAATATTTATGTAGAGTTTAAATGTTCATTGACTTTTATCTATGAACAATATTATGGAACTGAAAGTTTGGCAATACTCAATAAAGCCAAATTTTTTAACAACACAAATACATTCTTTGTATTTGTAATGAGTTATCTGTTTTAAAAATACAACTCATAAATATGTAGCATATGTGAGCTCTTATTCACATACACTTTCATTAAAAAATAAATGATATCTGTTGAATCAAATTAAAGATTCATTGAAATGTTATTCTTCTGTTATTTGTTCTTTACTCTTCTTTTTCTTCTTCTTTTTTTCTTTTGTAAGTTCCTAATTAAAATAATTTATTTATTAATTATATTATAAATAATTTAATAAATAATTTTTTCTGTAATAATTATAATTTACTATACCTCAGAATCTTTTTCTCCATCTATTGTTTTTTCCAATTCTGTGTCAGATTTATCCTTCTTTTTATCTTTCTTCTTTTTCTTTTCTTTCTTGTCTTTTTTTTTATCTTTAGGAGATGCTGTGTCTAAATCTATACTTTCCCCTGTTGTCAATTTTGATTCTGGTGTTACAATCTCATCGTGTTTTCGTTTTTTAACAGCAGCTTCTTCATCTTCATGATTATTAGAATTTTTTATTCCATTTTCTTCAGTCTATAAAAGTTAAATTATTGTTTTTTTCATTGCTTAAATTTTTTTTTCTAAACAATTATTTTTATTATTACCTTAACAGCATTATAATCTACATATCCAGATAACCACTCTGCAGGTGTACTTTCATTTGGTTTTCCATGTTTATCAAGTTTGCCATCCAAAATAAGACGCTTTTTCAAAGATGCTTTAGGACCAAGACCCCATTTCCTTGGATATGCATCTCTTTCCATAATAACACGTTTAATTTTAGCAACTACACCATGATCACAAGCTGACATTGTCGGTGTTGTCATTAAAGCAATGGCTAAAACGAGATTTAATATTTTTTATAATTTTGATTTACACTTACATATTCTTATATGTATTTCATAATTATATACAAATGATTGAAATTATATTAAAAAAAAACCAATTTCTTTTTGTCTACAGCATTAAAAAGAAAAAAGAAAATTATAATTAAAAACATTGAGCAACAAATTTGATAAAAAAAATAATTGTATAAAAAATAAAATATATTTATTTAAAAAAAATCTTATTTATATATTTATAGATATAGAATTTGATGCATATAAATATTGAATAGTGCAGTTGAAGTATAAAAAAATTACATATACATGTACATGTATTTTGAATCGATTTATAAAAAGAAATTTCAAATATTTTTTTAGATAATTCTATAACAGACAATTATGATCATTTATAAATATAACTATTCAATTCATGAAAAATTAATTTTTAATTTAAATTTAAAATACAAACAATTTTTAGTTTCTTTTTCTTATGAAATTAATAATAATTTATACATTTAAAAATTATAATTAGAATTTACTAATCAAAAACAATTAAAATTTATTAATTTTAAATCTAATCTATATAAAACTATGTATACATTGAACATAATTTCTTTTAACAAAAATATTTTTTCATGACTTATATATTATAAAATTTACCAAGTGCAACAGCTTCTCCTTTAGTGGTAACAATTACAATTTCTTGATTTAATTCAATACCTTCATCATACATCAAAACTCCAGGCAACATTACTTTAGCTCCATAACAAATAGCATTTACCTAAACACAAAAACTTATTATTATTATTTTGAATCATCAATATTGAATTGATTAGAATATTAAAAAAAAATTTTTTTAATATTATTTATAGAACTTGTAAATTTTTTTATTTATTACATATAACAATTATATTATAAATATATACAACATACATAAATTATATAATATAATCAAAAACAGAATAATTTAAAATGACAGCTAATTATTATATTAGTAGCTACATGTTATGTACGAAATGAAATATTAATGAACTATTCTTATAAGAATGTTTTCATAATAAATAAATAAATGAACACATTTTCAAAGTAGGAAAAATCACAAAAGTGAACAAGAATTTCACATTATAAGAATATAATGCTTTAGTAAATTATTTAGTAAATTATTCTTGTAAAATATTAAATTTGTATTAACGATATCAATAAAAAAATTTTAATCATAAAATTTAACTTGATAGAAATAACAAAAAAGAATGTACTTGGTATAAATATTCCTGTATTGATCATTCTTCAAGCTTTACTATTTTTAAATTAAATAATGAGCAATAAGAGTCTTTAAGAAAATAGCTAATAGCCAAATAAATTTTAATATCTTAACAATTTGAGTCTTCTTTAATTGATTAAAATAAAATATACTTTATAATTTTCATATTAAATTGTATAAATAAATCTATAAATACGATATAGTTCTAAATAAATATTTCACTGTATAATATAAAATATGATTTGGATTTTTTAATTAGAATTTATTATTATTAAGTAGATTTTCAGTTTATTATTAATTATTATTATTGAGTAGATAATTGTTTAATAAATTATTTATTTATTTTTTGAACAATAATTTAATTCAAAATAAAATGTAAGCAATAATAAAAATGAATTACAAAATATTTTTATTTTATAGTGTGGTAATAGGAAATTTACTAAATACTTACTGCACTATCTTTGACAATAATTCGTTTATGATTAACTAAAAGTGATTCTAAGGGCTTGATAACTCGCCTCAAGTAAGTTTCATCACCATGATTTTCATACATCCATTGAGCATCAAGAATATCATGCATTGTAACTAGTCCATCCTGTTCAGACATGATACCAGATCGAACTCTTCTAAGTTCTTGCATCTGACAACCAGTACCAAGAAATAAACCAAGATGTACACAAATAGTTCTGATATATGAACCAGCTTCACAACTGATTTTAAAAACACCCATATTTCGCTCTTCGTCATAATCAAGAAACCAACTATCATACACAGTTCTTACTCTTAACTGACGTTTAACAGCTGATATTAAAGGAGGTCTTTGAAATAAAGCACCTTTTAATTTTTCAAGTGCTTGGTATATCTGAAAATTAACATTATATAGGGAATGGTATATAGAATTGCAGACAGTTTATTGTGTTGTTTATACCTTTTTTACATTATCAACTGCTGAATGAAGTTTAAAAACTGCCACATATTCCTTACCAGCTGATTGTTGTGATTTTGCTAAACGTGTGGCTCTATCAATACAAACAATTAAGCAACCGGATACCTTAGGATCTAAGGTACCCGAATGACCTGTTTTTTGAACTTTTAAAATTCTTTTAATCCATGCTACAACTTCATGTGATGATGGATTAGAAGGTTTATCTAAGTTGATGCAACCTGATTGAATATACTCTGTTAATGTACGATGTAAAGGTGTAGATCCACATGACAAAGGTGTAAAGTGTTTTGTTCGTGTTAACATTTTATCAAAATTCTAAATCAATAAAATATTAGTTTCTGTTATTAAATAATTATTATTAAATATTTTTTATTTTATTTTAATATACCTTAAATAATAATGGCCAATCCTTACAATCAAGCTTGGTGATTTCACTAGATGGTTCCATTTGACATTTCATCTTAGCTTGAATCTCACCAAGAGATTTATTTTTATTTTTCTTCTTTTCTTTCTCTAAAAAACACATTAAAACATTTAGTACAAATTCCTAACCTTAATTTTAAATTTAACCTTAAATTAAAAAATAAAACTATGTTTGATAGGTATTTTTTATTAGTTACTTATAAGAAATGAAAAATTATTAAAAAATTAAATATATTTAGCGTATTTGGCTATGTACTTTATGAAATTACCATGATCGGAAATGTATGTTAACCACGTGTTTACGACTCTGTTAATAAGCAACCATAACAAGTTGTACAGAAATTTATGACAATAAAGTAAACATTTTATAACATCATAAACAATAAAATATTGATATATATCAAATAAAAATATAATATAGAAATTTTAATTACCTATTTCATCCATGATGAACTAAAAAAAATGTATAAATTATATTTTTGTACTTCCCTCAACCAAAACTACAGGGATTCAACGTGTTCTAATATTCCATGGAATTGATCAGCAACATAGATACATAATTCTTAGAAAAATAAACAATTCAAATATTAATACTAATTTAAATGTTTAAAATAGAACATTAAATAAGATTATTTAAAAATATAATAAATGACTCAGTAATTAAATAATAATAGGTTTTAAAAACTTATTTTGTTTGATACCTTATTAATTAGTTATTTAGTTCAGAGATATCGAACCAATCAAATGTTTTGTCAGAAATTGATTTTTAGAGCATGCGCATTTGTAGTTACAAATTTACACATTTTTTAAAACAAAATAATTATTGTATCTCATTGAAATTTATTAAAAATAGGCTTGGCATTTATTTATATTGTAGTATGAAGGAACTTTAAATTATAATAACGTGAAAAATGCTTCACACAAATAAATTAAAAATTTATAAATCCAAATAAGTAAATATATAAGCTCGTGTTCTGATATTTATTTAATTGATGTTAATTTTTTTTTTTTTTTTTTTTTTTTTTTTTTTTTTTTTATTAATATGATCATTTCATTTTTTAAAAAAGTTTTTTAATTATATTTTTTTATTTTTTCAATAAATGCTTGACAAAGATAGTAAATTAAGTCTATTAAAACATTGTTAACATGATACTTATGTTTGAGTACGTGTGTGTTTTAATATTATATCAACATACTCTTAATGAATTCTTTAAATTAATATCATAGTAAATCAATGCTAATAATTATACAAAAATAATAACATTGTTGTTTTGCTCAACAAATAATATTTTAATTATATTCCATTAATATTAATGTGTATTAAATAAATACTTAGATTGCAATCAAATAAATCTTTTTCTTTACTCATATTCTTGCAAACTTCATTTTTCTGTATAAATAAACAGATGCACAACAACATTATTGAGAAGAGGTTGACAATAAGATAGAATGTTGTATCTACCATTTTTTAATTTAATTTTAATAAATAATTGACTCTTATGGATTGTTATGTAACTAATTTTTTTTATTTTTAATATGGATGCTTGTGAAAAGCATAATAAAAAAGAATAAATTGCACCAAATATATCATTTATTTGTCTTTGGTACCATTCAATTTCTAGCACAGAACGATCTACCCCTAAACTTAATGATTTTTCTAAAATGTTTATTTTCTTTAATACCCACAGAAGAGATACTTAGGGAATACCCATAGAACATCGGTAAATGGAGGATATATTAGTACGAATCAAAATCCGCTAGGTATACGCGTACCTAAATTTATAATTTTGTATCATCTTTAAAAATAAGTAATTTGTGCGAATACGAAAGCTTGGTAAATAATAAATTATTTATTCTAATTAGAAAATTTCAAGTGGTATTTGTAATCACTAATTATTAACTATTACTTTTTTTTATATTATTTCGCATTATTATTGTTATTGTTATTTAAATTATTATTTATAATACACTTGAAATAATTATTTAATTAATAATAAATAAATTAGAAAACAAAATTAATTTCGGTTATTATGACGTTTTAAATTGTTAATTTTTTTTTCACTGGATATACTAGAATTTAATAGTCATTCAATAAAGTTATATTTTTTAAATGTGCCGTTTAAACAATTTCTTATGGGTGTAAAAGTATTAAAAACGGTAAGTTTTTTCAATATAGTATTAATAAACAGTAATTTTGTAATTATAATAAACTTTTGTATAACAGGAAACTAAATATTTAAAATTATTTTATCTTTAATTTTTAGGAATAAATTCAATTATAATTATATAAATTAAGATTTATTGATTTTTAAAGTTAAAATTTATAACTACAATTAAAGTAAATAGTCTTCGTTATTACTTTGACAAATGCTCAAGGTGATAAGAAAGAATTTTTACTGGCATTATTATTAACCAAATTTTGGATAACAATGTTAAAATCAATTGGCATAGTATATTTATTTCAATAAACAAATATTAATAAATTTTAAATACTGCATAATTTAAAATTTAAAGCTAATTTATAAATATTCATACATCATGTATATAGTTGTTACATTGCAAATATTGTTTCCAAAAAAGAACATTTAGAATTATTTTAAAATTGTACTGTATATAAATTAATTCACACAATTTTTTATAAAAATAATTGATAGAATAATAATTAAATTTTATATTTATAATAAAAAGAAAAAAATATTACTTGAAAGAAAAAATGTACTTCATACGTAAAAAACAATTTTTTTTTTTTTTTTTTTTTTTATAATATTTCGAATACAGGAAACATTATTCATCAGATTTTTATTAATCAATAAAATTATTTAAAATATACAATAAAAGTAAATAACCAAAATAAAGAATTATTTCTATCGTACATTTTAAATAACTTTATTGTTTAATAATCGGCTGATGAGAATAGGAATTTATCGGTCGAAACGTTCTACAACAATAATGTTTGATTCTTATTGTATAAATTGCTTACATTTTTCTAAAATAAGGATTTTTCTTTTTTTGTTATCGTACAGAAAAATACCAACAAGAACGTCGATCTTATATTGAAATTAACATTTTTTAATAATAATTTATCAAGACTTCATTAAATATAGAAAAATTTATAAAATACTTCGGATAGATTTTAACATTTAAGATTTATTATGTAGTCAATCAATTTTTAGAATTTCTTAAATAAATATTATTTAAATTATAAATTAAAAATTATATGCTCATATGTATAATATATTAAATTTGATATTTAAATTAAATCAAAAATTGTAAAACAAACATTTTTAAATAAATCGTGTAAAATATAGATGAATACACTTTTGTTGTTTTAATCCATACATTTTAAGTAGATTTTAATATTAATTAACAACGTGATATCAAAGAAAAAAAATCGATTTTACATACATAAATTTTTTTTTTTATTATTTTTATGTTATTTAGCTTAGATTTTTTTTTTTAATAATATTTTTTAAGTTCACCAATTCATTTTTAACATTCATCCAATTGATTTGTGTTTAACTTTTATTCTATTATTTTATTTCACTTTTTATACAAAATAAAATAACTATTTTTTAATAGATCGTTAATATAAAACTCAATTCCAGCAATATATAAAAAAGCAATTAATATATAGAAAAACATCATTTCATCAACAAATTATATCAATTATGATATCAACAAGTTATTTCAAATACAGTAATATTATTTTATGTTAAAATTTATAAAATAGTTTTGATAATTTTTCATATTTAATTGAATCAACATGTTATTTAAAAATCTACAAAAAAGAAAGTATACACACAAACTTTTTTTTTAAGCACATAATTTTAAATCTTTTGTTTGGATATTATACTAAGTGAAATAATCACTGTGTTGTGTTACTGATATTCATCAAACTTTTTAAATAATTAAATAAATAATGTAAAAAATAAATATATGAAGTAATAAAAAATAATAATGTTATTAAATATAACAATTCTAATTTAAGAATATTTTAAAAATAATTTTGTAATTGTAAACTGTAAATTAGCTGTAGTGGAATATAGTTTTTTTTTTAAACTTTTCCAATTCTTATTTGTGTTTTCGTTCCAGTTCTAATTTTTGTTATTACTAAATATCCTAATCTCTATTCTATGCTAAATATGCTGTATATTTAAGAGTTTGTATTGCAATGAATAAGCATTAATTATTTAATAATTGCAAATAACATGTCAGTTAAAATTATAATTTTTTAACTGAAGAGTAAAATCATGTTGGTTTAGTTACGGTACATTTTACTTTATAAAAATGTAACGAGGTCATATGTGACAACTGTAGACATAGTAATATATTGTTATTAGGAATAAAGAAAATGGTTTTTAAAAACGGGTGTTATAGTTTATTAAGATTTTACAAATATTAAAAATATTACAATTTATTACACTGGCTATGTTTAAATTACATAAAAATGTATAATTCTTTTATATTACTTTCTTCAGACAGCGAAGACGATGTAGTGGTTGAGGTTAGAAAACTTGTATTTTATTCTTTATGTATTATTATTTAAAAATATTGTTTTCAATATACCAAATAATTGTTAATTTATTTCATTATTTTTATTAAAAATGCATTATATATTTTTATATATTTTTTATAATTTATTTTTTACTCTATTACAAAATATTTGTTATGCAAGCTGTTTTTGTGTAATAAATGAAAAAAAAGTGAACATTAGATATATGTAAACAAATTTCTGTTTTATAGTTTTGTAAGTTATTTATTATACAACATTATATAAAGTATTGGATTTAATAATAGTATTATACACATCTAATTTAATATAACTTGAATCAATAAGAAAATTCTTTAAGATAGAAGTGATCTGTTAACGTTAATTAACCAAAAAAATTATAATAATTATTTATAAATTTCTTACATTAGTTTGTACTTTTTTTTTTTTTTTAATATATTATAAGCTATTATTTATCTTTTAATATTTAAGTAACAGTATTATCAAGGAATAAAAATTATTTATAAATGTGCTTAATTCATAAATTCAAATTGATTTTTATAATTTACTATTTACAACGATATTTTTTAATTAATCTTTAATATAATTACCGAAAAATTTAATTTACTTTTTAATTTTTGGTAATATATTCTATTAAACTAATTTATATATCAAGTATTATTTATTAAAATTTTAGAATTAAAGTGTTCGCAATTAAATTTTTATTTTAATTAATTATATATTATTATAAGTAGAGTCAATATAAATTGATGTATCTAATTACTAAAAAAGTGTTAATATAATTTTTATAAATTTACTTATAATTATTTATTGTAAATTTAACTTATGTTGCATAACTATTTAATATATGTATATATGTGTGTGAAAATATAGAATGTATAAATGTAAAATAGTAATATAATTAATTAAAATTTTGTTTTATTGTTAGATTATAAATTGTTTTATTTTTCCTTATATTCAATTTATTAATCAAAAAACTTGTAATTTTTGTCAAATTAAATCAATAATTTTTAAAACTTTTCTAAAAAGTTTTATAATAGCCTTAAGTGTTTTTACATAAATTTTTTAATAAATTTGAATTTATAACTAAATTTAAAAGTAGACTTTTTAAAATTATTTGTAAATCATAGAATTGTAAAATTATATATACATTTGCATATTTTTATTCAGTATTATATCTATGTTAAGAATTTAATTTTGATTTTGCTTATTTTTTATTTTATGATGTAGTTAGTATGCAATTTTGATTATGTTTAGTGTTGGCTATTAATCGTTGGTTTTATTAATATATACAATTTACAAGTATTATAATTAAAAACAAAACATATGAAATATTGAATTTAAGAAATAAAAAATAATACATAAAATGAATATGTTAGGCTTAAAGAGCAATACCAACATTTTTTATATTTGAATTTTGTAATAAATTAATAGAATTTTTATGTTTTAGAAACATAAGAAAACAGAAAAAGTTGAAGATAATAAAAAATTAAATTTTCCAAAAAAGAGAAAGTTGTCAGTTGACTTGTCAAAGGAAAAAAGTTCAAAAAAAAATAAAATTTTACCAAATGAAATGGTGTTCCTTGATCCTAAAATTAAAGCTGAAATTTGCTCGGATCCATCAATGAAGGATTTATTAAATATACAGTTTGATAGTACAGATTGTTTAAAAATAAATTCTGAAAATAATACATCGAACAGTAATTGTTCTTTATCTAAAGATAAAATAATACAAAATAATGAATCTACAAATAAGTCATCAAAAAAAAATGAAGTGGCTGAACAATCAAAAAATGAATTTTTATTCAAACCTAGTTCATCTCAAACACATCAAACTAGAAAAGTTATAAAACCACAATTAATTGTGAAAGAGAAAATAACTATTCCAGATACTGAAGATGATATATTTGTGAAGTTTATTGAAGTGTGTCTAAAAACGAAAAGTGATGATATTACAAAAAAGATTTTACAAAAAGTTCAAAAAAGATATAATCATCTTGATTCTATTAGTATAAATAATGACAAATTCAAAGTGTTTCTCAATGGTATAATTAAAAAAATCTTAAATAATCATGAAGAAAAATTTTATACTTACATTCAAGAAGTTAATGATGAAATAAAATTATATTATAATGAATCACGGATATCTCCTAAATCAAAACTTAAAATCGCAAATAAAGTTTTAAACCAAAAAAGTGATAGTGAAGAAATAATGGCAGAACCAGAAAATGAATTATCTCAAAGTGACATGGAAAAAGTTAGAAAATTAGAAAAAACTATTGAAAAATGCCAAAATAAAATTAGAGAATTAGAAACCCAAGAAGTAGATTTTGATAATGAAGAAGAATCTATTTATTTACAAGAAGATAGATATAAAAGAAAATTAATAGAATTATGTGCATTACTCAGTAAAATAGTTGGGGATAATACAATAAAACGTCAAATATATAAAAAAAAGTTAAGACGTAAAGACATTCCTAGTGAAATGACTGGCGTAAGTGCAATAGATAATGCAATTATTGATTTTATTAATATTAGTATAAAAAAAGTTAATAGATTAAAACATATTAGAAATCATACTGCTATTGCTGATTATTTGCCTGTGCCTGATTTTGAAGATATTTATCAATGCATTTCTAAATGTAATATTGAAAAAAACCTTGGATTTAATAAAATAAAAATAAAAGAATTAAGTAAGTATATGTAAATATGAAAACATATTATTTTTTTAATTCAAATTATTGTAAACTATAATTTTTATTTGTATTGTGTATTAAAAAATAGTAAAATAAATTGTAATGCTTCCTTTTTATATTTATTTTATATAAATTAAATATTCATAATCTGTCTAGCACGAACTGCTTTTGAGTCAATTGTAAAATATTTGAAGAAACAAAGAATATTAGAAAATAAAAAATATATGTTATCATATTTGGAAAATGAAGAAGATCCTGCAGAAAACAATGATGAATTAAATAAAATATTACAAAAAAATAAATTAGAGGGTGATAAAAAATTAGAAAAAATTTTTCAAAAATATGTGGAAAAGGAAGAAGAGTCATTAACACAAAAACAAATAGTTTCAGAAAATTCTAGTTCAGGTAATCTGAATTATAATGAATGTGCAGTACATGAAAGTGATAAAAATAAAGATAAGAAGAAACTAATGGATGTTTGTGATGAAAATAAAAATTCAAAAGAACAAATTTTTGTAAATAAAGAAAATATAATCTATTTAGAAAAAAAGAATGATTCACTTTTAAAAGATACAATATGTCAAGATGAAGAAAAACATTCAGATGAAGAAATTATATTAAATACAAATAAGAAAAAAGAGTTAGCTGAAGAAAATGAGCTATGTAAAAAAAAGAACAAAAATGAAGAAGATAAAGATAAACATCAAGAAGGTAGTTGTCAACATAATAATAGTACAGAATTACAATATACTTGTAATAATTCTACTAAAAAAATACAAGAAAATCAAAATATTATAGAGAAAAGTAATATTTGTAAAAAACCAAATTTTTTACAAAATAATTTAGATGAAAATTCTTCGATTAAATTTAATATTTGTTCTGTAAATGATTTAAAAAAAATTATTAATGAAGATGTTTTGAATATATCAGAAATTTTTAGTACAAGTACAAATTCAAATAACGATAATAAAATTCCATTGTCACATGAATCTAATGAAATTGAAATTTTAAGTGATGATGATAAAATAATTTCAAATAATAAATTAAATACCAATTTAAAAACAGAAGAAATATTTAAAATTGATAATGGTAATGATAATCATGTAGTTTTATTAGTTTCCGAAAATGACAAAAATATAATTTTGGAGCATTTAAAAAATAAAAATAAAATTGATCTGTCAAAGGTTGTTAGTGATAAAAGTGAAAATGAAGCGAAAAATAAATGTGAAAATAAAGTGAAATATAAAAGTGAAAATGTAACTGATTTACAAAAGACAAAAACTGTTACAAAAAAATTGACATGTAATAAAAGTTTACATGAAATTGTTGTAAAAAAGAAAGCAGTCGTTGTATTAAATAAATTAGAAGATAATTTTTCAGGTCATTCTAATCAGAATAATAATAAATATAATTTCAATGATACTATAAATAAAAACAAAAGTATTCCAAACAATACTTTAGAAATAAAAAATGTGAAGTTATTACCAAATCCATTATCAATGGTATCAGTAAATAAACAAATAAAGATGGAAAATTTGAAAATATCTACACAGAATGAAATTGAAAGTTCCACTCTAACGAATAACAGTGAAAAGACAATTGGACAAAATGAAAATAAAAAAGAGATTGTAGAATTCATTGATATAGATCAAGATATTGAAATGTTAGAAATACATAAAGAAATCACTGAAAATATTCAAAGTACCAACATTGGTAATTAACTATATTGACATTCATTATTTTTTAATTTTATTTAGTTTAATAGTAAACAAATAAGATCAATATTCTTTATAAATCTTTTATGTTAGATTTTAAAAACTGAAAAATTATTTTTTTAAATAATTTAGCTAACTGTTAGTATCCATATTTTAATTTAATTTTATAGTTGATTTTATTATTACTTATTTATAAATAATTGACATGGTTTTTTAAAATATTCATTTTATTTAGTATAATATATTAAATATTATATTTACACAATGCTTAGTTTTAACTATGTTGCATCTAAAATTTTTAATATATTTATAAATTTTCCGGGTAGCTTTACATCTCAAAAACCATGTACAAACTGTAATTTTTTTATATTTTAATTATTCATTTATGATTATTTTCATTACATATACCTATCATATCTTTTATCCTAAAGTCGAATTTTGTATTTATTATAATGTAGCTTTTTGCTACGTAACTCTTTATTCTGTTTTCCATGATTTTAAAGTAAATTTTGTATTCTGTCTTTTATTTAATTAATTCGATTATTTTATCGAATTTCTTTTTCTTTTCTTTTTTCTATACGTTAATATAGCACTTTCAATGCACTTTATTTCCTTACCCAATTGATTAAATTACTCTTATATTTCCAATGTACTTACCTTGTTCTTCATTTTACTTTCATATTCTATTTATAATTTCAGCCTAAGTTGAATTTGTTGCCTTTTTTACTTTGATTATTATGTATTATTTTTTATTTTTTATTATATATTTTTCCCTTGTCCTTCCAGCAATCGTGATATATCGGTTTTCTTTAATGTTTCTATATATAATTATATTTTTCATCAACAATTTATTCTATATTTTTTCTAAGTTTTTCTACATAAATCGAATGTATATTTTTTACTTATTTATGTATTTTAAAAAATTTTTTAAATATAACATATATACATTAATTGTGTTTTTAAAACTTAATTAATTTTTTTTAAAGTTTCAGTAGCAAACTTTTGTATTCTTTAATTTTTATTTATTGTATCCTTTTATTTTATAAATTATGTCACAGTTCTATTAATTTTAATGTAAAGATTTTGGCATGTATATAGTATTAAAATATTTTTACTTTTTTAATAATATTGTTTAAAATATCTTAACGTAATGATATATTTACAAAATATTTTTTTTATTAGTGTTTTGAATTTAAATATTTTAATCCATTATTAAATTATATAAAAAAATGAAAATTAGTATTCTAAAATATAATTCTATTAAAGGAAAGAAAAATATCATAGATATTTCTTATTGAAATTTTATATTTTCTCAATAACATTTTTGTAGTTTATATTATAGTACTTTATTTTTGTACAAGTTAAGATTACTTAATTTCTTGAATTACTGTTTTCTCAAAATCATATACTTATTTTTATTTAAAATTGATTTTACTAGTTAAATAAATCAATTACCATTATTTAATTAACTACTATTATAATATTAAAAGATATACTATTTATATATAAAATAATTTCCATAATATAGTTACTAATGATGATGATAATGATAATAATAATTTAATTGAAATGTAATTATAGTAAATTGTTTTTCAGATTCCA
Organism: Eupristina koningsbergeri; assembly: GCA_018907245.1. Lineage (NCBI taxonomy): Eukaryota > Metazoa > Arthropoda > Insecta > Hymenoptera > Agaonidae > Eupristina > Eupristina koningsbergeri. The sequence continues at coordinate 2,325,716 of JACCHV010000035.1, forward strand.
AAAATATTCATAATGAAGAACAATTTGATACTGTGTCTCAAGTAACATCAGAGCAAGAGGAAAGCACATCTTTTATAAAAGTATGTTCTTTTGCCAAACCACCTGATACCTGGAAGGATAGCTTATCTCCTAATAAATCCAAACAAAATCGTAAAATACTTAGTGATAAAATACCAAATTCAGAGTGTGTTGATTTGACTAACGAGGAAGATGATGAACTACCTTCCACGAGTACAACAGTAATCAATTCTTTAGCAACTAATAATTATCAAGCATCCGTTAAGAATGTCGTTGTAGTGAAAAACATTATAAATAATTATAGTGTCCCTTTCTCTCAAAATAACATTAAAAATCCTAAAATCGCTATAACAAGAAATATTCAGCTTGTCAATTCAGAATCTGGAAAAAGAATTACTTATCTTCCAAAAATATCAAATTTACTTTTAAATCAAGTATCAGTGAATAATCTCAACCAAAATTCGTTATTATCCAATGTTAAAGGGCCACTTTCAATATTACAAAAGAAACAAAATCCTAAGTAATTAGCTATTAGCCAAATTACGTTCTAAATCTTATAGATTTATATAAGAACTTCTTGTAATAATACATTTTTCTCTTTAATTTATTTAATATTTATATTATTAAAGTATTTTTTTAAACAATTTTTGTACAATATTATTTAAACATTGTAATTTTATAACTTTTTATAGATTGTATCGTTAACATTTTTTATTAATATTTTGGACAAAATGAATTCTTTTTTTGTAAGATTTTCTACAATACTAAAGTGATCTATATTTTCTCTTAACAAAAGAAATTCAACATTATCAACCAATTTTATAAGTCTCTGTAACAATAGAAAAAAATTACTATTAATCAATTGTATTTCATTCGTTCTAATTCAATGGAACAAAAAAGTATTTTACTTACTCGTGCATACCGACGTGATTCTTCAATAAAAATAGGTGAGTCGCATTCTCCTACAGTTACAATAACTTTAAGATCACGTATTGGTGTTAAGTCCTCCTTCAAATCTGATGCATTAAAAGGTGCAAATGTATACAAATTTATTTCATCCCTGAAAGTAGTTATCATTGTGTTATAAATTTTGTACAGTGTAAAGAGTAAATAATTTAATTTGAGTAATATAGCTAATAATTAATTTAAAAATAAAAGTAAGGTGTATTTGAAAAAAAGGCTGATATAATATTTAGCTCTTTTAAATTATAAATATAAAAATAATTATTAAAATTTGAATTATTATAAAAAACTTTTTCTCTTGGTTACAGTGTTAGTGAATTAATACATTATTTTTTTTTATTATTATATATGTTATGTTGCATGGTTTACATTGTATATTATACTATTTTTCAATAAAACTATAATATTTATAAAATTAATTAATATTGGTAAATAAAATTTTATTGAATTTGCAATAAAAACTTGTTGTACTTATTAGTTGTCCAATAACATATATGATTAATAAAAACGTTATAATGTTTCGTGTAAAATAAAAAATTGAACTATTAAAATTCAAAAGATAACAAGTAATGAATGTACATTGTTAAATTGAGCATTTCGTTGACACTCGTTCGTAATAAAGGCTCAAGAGCATAAATACCACCAATAAGTACGAGGCCCTTCAGTAAATTCAGGTGTTCACTTCTGCAATTAAAATTAATACGAATGAGTACTACTGTCTATCGAGTAGAAATTTATAGAATATTATATGAATGTTTCTTTAAAGGTTGAACCTTAAAATTTTATGAAATATTTTTAATTATAATTTATTGTAAGTAAAATATCTGCAGCGGCTATATTTGGAGTAAGAAGTATTAGCCAAAAAAATAAAAAAATTTATTAGATTTTGTACAAAAGTTACTTAAATAAATAAGCTGTACTTATTGTAAAAATTGTATACACTACTGAAATTATTTTTTACGAAACTAATCAATAATTATATATTCACATAAAAATAGTTATGCACTCGCCAAACAAGACTCATGTATAAAGGGATTCTTCGATATTAATTTTTCAGGATTTCTAAAATAAATTATCCTATTAGCTCACGAAAAAACACTAGATGATCGTGCCTTTTCACGAGGTTGAGCCAATTGTGATCGTGTATGAGACTCGCGGCAAGGTGAGCCCCAGCGCTATGACCGCCTATCCACACGCTCCTAAAATAAATTTGAAGTTTTAATTATTTATAAAAATTTTATTTATTAGATGAAAAATATATCGCATTATTTATATAAGAATAAATTAAATATCAAAGAGTAAAGAGTAGGCCAATAAACTAACTAGAACCTCGGACCGGCGGCTTACGTTGTTCAATTATACGATACACGTAAAGAATTCTAGAAAAATAAAAAATGTTTATAACTACTTAATGCTAATTATAAGTCATATATTATATTTAATTATTAAAAAGAAAAGCAGCTTTTTTTATATTTTTGTATATGCGGTAACTTTATATGCGTATACTTTTTGTAAGTTCACTTCCAAGCTAATTTTTTCAAATTAATTTAATAAAGCATCGAAAGAATGTGAAACTAATGCCAATAATGTAACAATATTTAAAAATATATAATTCGTATTTAAAAATTGCTCTTTATTACTATTATGTCTATATTACTATTCGATAAAATTTACACATGTACATAAATTTCAATAAAAAATGAGATTGAACAAGGATTAAATGATTTTATTTTCTTACTTGGACCCCATTGAATGTGCCAAAGCTAAGACTTTTTCGGCCAGCATCTGTATTTGGCGGACTATATCTGTCAGTCGAACTGGAATAAAAATTAATATTTATATTTTAGAAACATTTTAATTGCTTATTCTTAACCAGCTTTGTTTTTATTTCTTAACGAAAATTGAAATGGTATTTTGTAAAATAACTTAAAAAAAATATCGACGCTGATGAAAATGGTGTACATTAAATAACTTTTGAAATAAAAAAAAGAGAAGAAAATTTATCAATTAATTACTAAAAACTGCAATAAATTCTAAACTGATTTATTTGCATGAAGTAGCTGCCTTACCATTGGGACACAAGTCGTAACCACCTACGATAACTTTAATTCCGTGGGCAACGAAATTGGGTACAATCCAGCCGGCCATATCTTTTGAAAATTCTGTCCAATATCCCCCATGAATAAATAAAAATATTGGGGCACCTGAAAAGAAAAGAAAAGAAAACAAATTGAATAGAATCCTAACTTTTTTTACACATTTATTATTTTCATAAATATTATTATGTTTTACTTTTAGGAAGATTCGTTCCATATATATCGTATTTTGTTCTTTCGGATGAACCATACGGGACATCACGATCGTGTTCAATGGAACTACGAACTTCATTTGTTACTGCAATAAAAATTATATTAAAATTATGCGTTTCACTTATTGGTGCAAATTTATCATCTTACTGTCTTGACTAAACTTGAAATATCTTGCTAATAATTCCATAGCTCCATATCTTTTACTCCAATTACTTGGCATATAAGCTTTTTCATGTTCCTAAAAAAAAAAAAAAGGGTAAACTCTTGAATATATTTGTAAATACAATAATTATTTGAAATAAACTTTTATGGATTTAAATTTAAAAATAAATTTAAATAAAAATAAATAAATTAAAAGTAAAAACTATGATTTAATTTTTTTTTTTTTCAATTTATCAACATGCAAGCATTGATTAATTTTATTTTATATTAAAACGAATAGGTTTACTGACAAGCTAGGTAAATATCATTCTTATAATTAACTCATACATATAATTAACTTATCGAAATCGTATTCACATTTAATTGTGATATTAATTAATAATAACAATTAATCAATAGTATTGACTTTGTGACAGATTAAATTAAAACGAGTTTAATAATTAAATGAAAATGTATTACCCCATACATATTTGATCATAGAATAAATAAAAATTTAAAAATTTACAGATTATTAAATATTTTTTAGTTTGATTTCAAGATTTAAATTTACCCGTAAAATTGAAAAATCTTGTAAAATAAATATAATTTTTATCTGTAAAAAACCATAATCCACATATTTCATTATTCAAAATTTCAATGTTATTAATTAATTACTACATTTCTTTTCATCAACATTTATTCGTGTATTTCAATATTTCATATTATTATTCCTTTTATTTTTGTTGTAAAAATAGTATCAGTATTTAATAATTACAGATAATAATTAATAACAATACAATGTTTTATATAATTTTATATAAATTTTACTTGAAATGATATTATTTAATTTTATGATATGTTAAAAAGATGAAATAAATGAGATAAACTTTTAAAAGTTGGAAAACTATTAAAATGTTGGAATAAACGATATATGATTGCATTTTTAAATTAAATTTAAATTAATTTAAAAAATTGGACTCAACAAAATTGTAATAGAAAAATTAAATGTGGATAAACATATGTGTATAAAAAATTTTAAAAAAAATTTCATTGTGATACAACAAAACTTCTATATTATGTACAAAAATAATGAAATGCGGATATCTATTTGAAGAAAAAAAACTTGTATATATTCCAAGAAAACTGCAGTTGTTAATTATACCTGACATCCACAAAAATAATATTTTTAATTTCACCAATAACATTTGCTTGAAAATGTAATTATGGTTCATGTGTAACATTATCATTAATCGATATTGGTATTGCATGAATTATTAATTTTTAAATTATTATTGTTAACAATATATAATTTTATTGCAAAATAATTAAAAATTAATTTTTAAAATTATTTTTCTTATTAAATGATAATAAAGAATATTATTATGATGCATATTTTATACTGTACAGACTTTGAGTACATTGATGTTCATTTTGAAAAATAAAAAAATGTATTAACGTAAATATTATATTTATAGACTAGTAATTTAAAATCAAGTTTAAAAAGAAATCAAAAGAATTTTCTCGAAAATTAACAAATTTTAAATTATTATGTACGAGAAATTGCTTAAAAGGCCTCAAAACTTATTAATGACTGGAATCTAAAGTACAATTATGAGAATATTATAAATATCTCTTACTGGGCATATTCAATTTAACTATACAATACAATATAAAAAAAAATGTTTCTGTACTATTTAAAAAAATAAGAATATAATTATTATTTATATTCACAACAGCTTTCCTCACATTAATTTAAAATAGCATTCGTAATTATTGAAATTTTTAATATCGTTAATTCTTAATACTGATATTGGTTACATTTAACTTTTTAAGTGTAACTTGAATGAGGCTTTACTTAGGTACTAAAGCTTTAAAGATGTTTATAAAAATGATTTATAAATATATCAATGAAAAGATTTATACGAGCCTTAATTTAAATATAAATGTAATATAAATTAATTTTAATTTTCTACTTTATACCAACATCCATGTAACCAATACTCAAGCATTCACTTAAAGCACATTAGAAACTATAAAAGATACTCACTGCACTGGACATCTTGAATCAATGAAATTCTCTATTAAAATTTCTGTTGGCTTCTGCCTTTTAATATACCAAAAGAAGTTCCTGGTTGCTTTACTTTTCAAAAAAAGTGTTTACTTAGGCCATCAAACACTGTGATATAAGGTCGACGATTTGAAAGCCTCTTAAGCAGTTACTAGTTCTCCAAATATTTTCATTCAATATTAGTACATAGCCAGCCGATAATAATTTAAATAATTTAAAAAATAATAATAAGCACGAGGAGACAAATGCGAGCCTCTTTCGCTTGAGCGAAACTGTTCCACTGCGCGTATAAGACTAAACCAACATAAGAAGAGATTATGAACTTCTCTCCCGTAATCGGCGATTGTATAACTCTAGCTCTTACATTCACTTTTGCGGGTAGAAATTAAAGGAAAATTTACTATACAGTCTATATCGTGGCGAAAAAAACATTTCACCCACTCAAATAAATATAATTGAAATTCAATTGAGTACAAGTTTCATTGGCTTTTAAGGAGTATCTTTAAAATCATAAACCAAAGAAAAAGTGCATTTACCTCTGTTCAGGCTAATTAAATTATTATATAACAATTGCATTTTATCAAGTGTTTGCATAGTTTTATGGAATTCAATTCAATTGAAATATGTTATTTGTTGCACGAAAATGTTTAATATAATATTTAATGCACTATAATAAAACAGCATTAGTTCTTAATTGTATGCTCTTTACATTTACCGAGATCTTAAATAAAAATTTTTATTTAAGCCTTTATTTTATATTTCAAAACATTTTTTTAAAGCGTATCATTTAAAGGATATATGATTTACAATCCTAATTGTTTTTATATGAACAAATGCGAGGGTGTATTGCTTATCGGTGTAAATCAAAGTCGTATAAATCAATCGTGTTATTATTGGTCCACTTCACTATAAAAGCCATACAATTAATAATGTAAATAATTTTTTTATTTTATTTTATTGCATTATTATTTATTAAAAATTGCGTAACTTTGATAATAATTTCTGTTGAAATTGGATAATTTAAAAATTTATTCATAAGATGAATCAAATTTTTTGTTAAATAATTTATTGATTGTGCTTTCAACATTAAATTTTAAATTTGGTTGTACAGTGCCAGCTTTTAGATTTGATATTTAAACCAATTATATTAATGCTTATTTTATATAAAAATGGAAATTAGCAATAAATATTGTGTTCAAATTATACAGTAATTTCCATTTCTACTGTTTTGTCCAATATAAAAAATATTTAAAATCAAGTTTTTAAAGTCTTTAAGTAAATAAATCCAATGAAACGAAAGATTTAAAATGCAAAAAATTATTAAATTATAAGCAAGCAAATAACTATTTATTACGAACACATATTTTTTACAATATACAAATATACTTATTGGAAAAGTTGTTTTATGGATTTTCCCGAAGGGTGTATAAAAAGGAGGTGTATGGCAACAATGAAGTTGTGGGTTTAATCTCGGCAAGTGTATAGTGCGACATCTTAATGTCTCTTTTGACCTGGCGCGACACAGTGTAAAAAATAAGTATTTCCTCTTAATAAAATTAAAAAGCACGTGCATTCCAAGTAGAAATTAAATAAAATAAATAAAGATTTAATCCAATGCTACAATATTTTAAACATTACGAATTGTGCAAAAGGTAACTTTTAATATCGTTAAAGCAATGATTTATATCGGGCTAATGGCCTTAGACTGGAATATTGACTGCAGTCCGTTTTTTTTTTTTTTTTTTTTTTTTTTGTTGAAAAATTGACGCTCGTACACTCAGAACAGAGATTAAGAGAAGGTTAAATTCTACGTTAAGCATTGGCGACAAAATTTTATCTTTTCTCTCTCTCACACATATGGATGACTATCAGCGCCACTGGTGAGGCCGTGGCACTCTATAAAAATTTTTTTTTGTGGTTTAAAATCTATTAAAAAAAATCTTAACTACAGATATACGAAGACTGGGTGAACGTCCTGGCATTTTAAAATACTTTAAGCGCGAAATTTAAAATGCCACGACGTTCACCCAGTCTTCATATATCAGTAGCTTACATTTTTTTTTTAAATAGATTTTAAAGCATAACCAAATTATTTCTGCATTTATAACAGTTATAATGTTTGAAAATATAAATATCAATGTACAATTTTAATAATCAACTAATAATAAAATATAATATAACACATAATACATATATTTTATTATTAGTTGAAAGTTAATTTATAATATCTATATATATATATATATATATGTATAATTTAAATATTATATGTTAACTATATTATCATTAATATATATATTATATGTAATATTATATTTTATTATTAGTTGATTATTAAAATTCTACATTGATATTTATATTTGCAAACATTGTAACTATTATAAATGCAGAAATAATTGTTACATAGAATAAGTGTATAAACTTATATAAATACTTTTATAAATATATCAATATTGACATATTATTATTGAAAAAATATGTGTAAATTTTGTTAAATTAAAATTAAATGATAAAAATGTTTATTATGTTACATATAAAAATTATTATTAATAACAGCAAAACAATGTATGAAAAAGAAAATAATTTATAATTTAAAAATGTACATTATTATAAAATATTATACTATAACTATAAAATATGTAAACCGATAATATGGTTATTATAAAATAATAAATATTTATTATTGATAATAATAAGGTAAAAAATATTGTATGAATAAAATATAATTGTTTATGTGAAAGTATATATTTATTACATATAAAATGTACTTACTAATATAATTATTAAAATGTTATTGAAATTAAATCTATCAACATACATACCTAAAATTTTTATTCATCTTCTTTTTCTTCACAAATTCTGTTTTCTCCTTTGTTCCATTTTATTAATTTAAATTTCTTATTTGACTTTCAGACACATGAATTCCAATCAATTTTTTATTTTTATATACACTCACCGATCAAGGATTACTTTATATAAATTATCATTATTCAATAAAATTAAAATTGAAACAATTTCAGAACATTTTCTTTCAGAAAAAAAGTTTTGAATACGGCTTACATTGTGTTAGAGAACAATAACAACACGTGCATCGTATCACCAGGATCGGCTCACGAAAAAGGTCATCAAGGCGACAGTAAAGTGCAGGGTGCTTGAAATTTTTAGTCCTAGTCGTGGCACGTTTGTCGCCAGTTTTCCCATTTAAACTTGAGCTCCCCGGTATTCACACTATATTTTGGCGCGAACAATTTATAAGCCAAGAGCTTTTAAAAGTTATTTATTGGTATTATCACTTCGGAGAACGATAAGATATATTTAACTTGTTATACACTGAAAAAAGAAAATAATTGCAGCATAAATAATTAATAGTTGGTTCTTTTTAATCTTTCTTAATAATTTGACAAATTAATTCTTTAGTCTGTTTGAGTAATTAGAAACAAAAGTTTAAAAATAACGTTTTTATTTTAAAGTAATAATTTTAAATTTATAATAAATTGATATGTATGGATAAAAATATGAAACTGTTCAACATATAATATTACTGTAAAATATTGAATAATATCATTTATTTAAACCCCGAATAATTTAATTCAAAATATACGTAATAATAATAATAATAGAGTGTGATGCAGTCAAATTTAGACAATAGTATAATGTTCATAACTGAATTATAAGTGCTTTTTGTATCTATGCATAAACTGACAATTGTAATATTAATAAAACATAGTAAAATAGTTTGTATATAAAAATTAAATTTGCAAAGATTTTGAAAAGTAAAATTACATTTAAATCTAAGATAATTATTTTAAGAAAGAGAATATATTTTGCTTTAATAAAATGTTGACTCGGTTCGATAATTACAGACTGGGCACGAAGAAAGTTTTAATTCATTTTATAAAAACTATAAAAACAAACACATAAGCAAATAATAACTCAATTGATAAGATAACAGAATGGATATCAACATCACACAGCAAAATAATAAGTAATAATAGAACAAATAAAAAATAATTATTTGCGGATTTTCTAAAAAATAAAAGTTTTTTTACTCTACTTTCATGTATATCTGTAAACTATACATAATAAATAATATTTATTGCATACGTATTGATATTATTTAATTAGTAGTTATCAAATCTTGTTTTGTAATAATAATATACGCGATATACTTTCAGTATCAATCTTATTAATCTATATGAGCTGATGCAAAAATGTAATTTTTAATAGTAAATTAAAATTAAACAATCATTATAATCGACGATAATTATGTTTGATGAATTAAACGATATGAATAAAAATTTTCTTTTAAAAATTTTTAAAAAAAGTTCAAGAGAAGATATATAAGAGTGAATTCAAGAATGCGCTAATTGAATTATTGATATTTTTATAAAATAGAACCAGAATTTACTCAGTCGGCATCTTGGATTTTTAATCATCCAGAGGCATATTACCAATTTACCAAATACTCCCCTTACCAACGACTCGATGGTTCACACGGGTAAAAGCGTTTTTCGTAAGGTCAGTACAACTCAAATGCGAAAAGCCTAGGACGCAAAAGGATACAATTAATGATTTTGCTGGATGCGGATGCTGGAACGTTGAGAACCCGCAGAGCAAATCACACCCCTGGAATACCTGGGCGAGAAGCTGTCGGCTGTCTCTCTCCTTCTTCCTCGTCTATCTATCCCAATGCCCCGTCCCTCGCGGAGGCTACTGCTCCTCGCAAACCAGAAAAACCGGACCCTCCCCCGCCTTCCCCGCGCTCTCTACCACCCAGTGGAACTCCCTCCTCGGGCTCCCGGTCGCTCGAGAGGAACAATGGTCGCTGGAGGAGACAGCGTCGCTCGGGTTTCGGGGACCGATTGTTCGAGAGCGGCCCTTGGAAACAAGAACGTGTCCCTCTTCCAGGAGAAGCTCTCATGGTGGCTAATTGCGCAATCCGAATGAGTGCACTTCCACGCGACATTACAAACCCTTACGAAATAATGTAGTTGGCAGCGTAATCGGACCTTTTACGTTTGTTCTTTTGTGTCATTGTCCCACTCTTAATCCTCATTCGGCACTCTTTCCAAAAGAGTGACTCGGGTTATTTACAAATGGTATACTTTAACCCTATTTTAGAGTTTTATAACGCATCTTCCTATTGTAACCTATGGAAGACTTGGTTTCTCTTTACCGTGTATCTGCATTTACAACACCCATTGCGAAAAATCCTTTTATTTTATTCACACGTGAAACTGACACGGGCGCTCTCTCTCTCTCTCTCTCTCTCTCTATCTATCATGTCCGTTAATTGAAATTTTATGAGAATAACATTTAATACACGAGGTCAATTATTATTAAACAATGAGACTTTCATTCTCAAAAATTGTGCATTCATCAATGGGATTATATTCAGAGTATAATAGTTTTCACGTATTAATGGCTAAATACTTGCGATATATTATTTATAAATTTTCTCCTTTCTGAAGAATTAAAATTCTCTTGGATTTTTCTCCTTTCTCATTGGTTAATCTTACTGCATTCAACTTCTTGTTATTCATATTTTTCAGCTGTGCAAACATCTAGTAATCGTTAAGACTAACTCTTCTACGCCGTAGTAAATGACAACTTTGCTATTTTCTCTTTTTCCAGTGTTACTACACTTGAGCCTTCTATAAATGCCATATCTCATATTTGCTTTAAATATAAATGTCCAAAAAATCCCTAAATATTTTCCAGATGCCATCTACAAATAAGGATAAAGCGAACCACAGATAAACTCTTCCATCTAATTTAGAGCATTGCACTTTATCTTACCCTATCCATGTCTTGTCTACTAATTATTGGGCACAATGCTCGTATCGTAAAAATATCAAGCTATTATTAAAAGTAAAAGATTTATTAAATATTCAATGAATTTTTCTTTTTTATGTTTTTTTTTTTGTAAACAAATTTTTTCACACTGCTTATAAAATAATTTTGTGGACGCAATAAAAATCATAGATATGATTTATCTTAATTTATTAATGCATTTTGTATAATATTCATTATCTAACGTTTTTTTGATAAACAGAATTTGTCAATTTGAATCTCTGCCGCATTCATTGAATATTAATTTGAATAAATACACGAAAAATAATAATATTTAGACATTATTAATACAATAACGTTAGATAATTTATAAAAAAATGTACATTACTATTAATTAATTTTTTTAATTGTATAAGTATCATGTTGAATCCATTTTAAGTAATTGTAATTACCATTACACTTTATTTTCTTCGTCAGTTATATTTACTGAACTATTATTATTATCAATCACATTGGCATAAATAACATGTCGACATTAATGAAAAATAAAAGAATTACAACATATTTTTTGAAATGAATAATGAATGCAAAATTCTTTATATTCAAAATAGGAGATTGTTAATGTTAACAATAAATATTAATAATCATTTAAAAATTCGTAATTTTCTTTAAAATAATAAAAATCAATTTCAATTTTAAATATAATACAGTTTTATTATAAATGCATTGAAAACTATTTTTTTTCCATTTTAATAAAATTCAAGATTATAGAAGAAGTTCACATTTAAATTTTATGGTTTTTGTCGATAAAAGTTTTTGTTGGTACAAAAAGTCATTTTAAAGTTGTAGCTTCGTAGTTCTGTTTATCATTTTCAATAAATGGAAATTTCAAATTACTCTTAAAAGTGAAAAAGAAAGAAACATGTTAGGAAATTGTAATCAGAAAGTCTTCAGATTTAAAAGCAATCTCGCGCTTGAATATATTGTCATGTGAAATAGTAAATTTCGACTACAGTCAGACAGATCATTGATTATTGTAATATATGTCTTTTATTTATCCCAGAAATTAGGTATTCCTATTCTTCGTGAATTCTCGATGAAGTAACCTTCTGTTTTTTTAGGTCATCGTTGAACTTATTCCAGAATAATACAATTTACATAATTTTAGAAATTGGATGCTTGTATTGTTAGATCTTTACCAGACTTGCTCTTTAGATTTGAATAAAGTATTGCATAAATTGCATTTTTAGATATCAATATAAAGTTTGTATATCTGAAAGGTGAATTTATATTATCAATTGATCATTATAGTAACTATTTTCAATATCAGAACTTTTCAGTGAACAATTTTAAATGAATTGATTGTTGTTCATTACCAAAATAAAGGATCACAACAATACTATATTCATAATTTTATTCTATATGGATTTTCTTTTGTTTTAAAATTAATTACAAATTAAGCATATCAATAACTGTGAATTAACAATAATAGTAAGATGAAAAGGTAAATGCGGTAGCGAAATCCTCATCGACGAGCTCGTACAAAAAACACACGTCAGCCAAATTTCTTCAAATTTCATTCCAAGTTATGGCTGCGAATATGTAGAAAGTTCGAACGGGTGACCCTTGAAGGGCTTCGAAAGGGTCGCAAGAAAGTGTCACGGATCGACGAGAACCCGAGCCCAAGGGCAGCCAACCCGTCGCCGTTGCGAATTTCATTGTCGAGGTTGGAGTCTAAAGGAGTCCGAGGAAGAGAAAATGAAGTGCCTTCTTTTTTTCTTCCTCGGTTCCTCTCGCAGAATTTTCGACCAACGGCAACGACCGTGACCTCTTCACCTTTTCCCACTTAGTCAGAAATCTAAACTGATGGGAGTGCAAATCAGCGCTCAGATTCCCTAGATTCCGCCGGAAGTACTCGAGCTATTTCCGAATTTACGAGCTCTTTCAGGCTCTATTTCGAAGGTGATTTTTCGCTAATTGCAAGGCAGTTTAGCGCTGACAAAATTGAAAATTACATACCCACCAGCGATAATGTTTAAAATATTACAAATCTATTCGTTAACGATGATTGTAACAACAAATTATAATGCTCAGGCAATGGTGGCGCTACAAAATCTATAAATAAAGCACTCATTGGTTTTAATAATCTAACAAAGAACTTCCTTAAAGGCTTACTTATTAAAAATAAGTAATTAATTTTTTACAAGAAATTTGGCAACATCATTGGATGTAATATTTGTAAAGATTTATAAAGTACTACTACAAGTGAAATAAATATTGTTTTTTTAGTTATTTTATAAAAGAAAGATATGTATTAATTTTATAAACTCTAATCTTTTTTTTAACTGTTAATTTTTATTGTAATAATACGTCACAAAAATCACCCAAAAATATCAAACTTTTGTAATCAAAAAAAGAATTCTGATGAGTATATAAATTTTAATTATATCCCACATCTTTTAAATTTTATAAACAATAATTTTTAATATTGTTTTATAATTTTTTTTTAAATTTACTTAGAATATTCTACATACTGATTCTTTTCAATTTTTATATTCATCTTTTATTTTAATTTGTAACTAAACTTGACTTACCTCAGTTAATAATATATAATTATTTTTACTTTATAAAGAAATTGAACCATAAACACAAGGTTCGTTTACCTCGTTTTGTTTCCTGTTGATCATGTATTTTTCTGTGATCCTCGCTTCCTTTGTCTTGATTTAGATTCATTGTTTTTAAGCAGTTTTTTTATAGAATTGAAATCCATTTTTTTCTAATTTATAAAAATCTGAATTTCCTGTTTAAAATTCTAGAGAATATTGCAATTTATTTATCAGTAAATTGTTGTAATATTTATAGAGCAATATTTTTCTAATTTATTGTTTTCTTTGATTATAGTGTATTATTATTTATTATATCAAACTCTTTAATTACAACTTTTGAATGTATGTTATTATGGTTTATACCTGTCTATATATTTCAGTTATTTTTTAATACTTTTGGAAATTACATTATTTTTTATTTAAAATTGCTTAATTATCATGAGAAATGATTTGAATAAAGTACTGTAAATAAATGATGTTACGAATACAATAATGTGATCCAAAATTAAATTAAAGTGAGACTTTAGTATATTATCACATTTAATTTCATTAAGTATGAATATATAATTTAAATAATGTAATAATTATCTGAATATGATGAATTTCAAATTAATACTATTCGTGAAAAATTTCATGATATTTTATATTATCACGGTTCTTTTATACCACATATAAGCGCTTCTATTTTTATCATGATAATCTTGAGCATTAAAAATTTCATACATTTTTGTTATCTTTATACTGACTATAACTAGTCTATGTAACAATCTTAATGGGCCAATTTATTTGATCTAAAATGTAAGTAAGAATAAGAGATGGATAAAACAAACAGATGTAGATACATAGATGATGAAAAATAAAGAGACAGAAGCAAATAGATAAATAGATAGAGAGAAAGAGAGTGAGAGAGAGAGAGAGAGAGAGAGAGAGAAGGGGGAGAGAAGAAAAGAACAATCATTTAATTGTCAAAAGCGTAAATTGCGTTTCGATAGATTTATAGTAAGATATACACGATGTGTATCCAATACATCATATTTGCAATATGAAAAATACCAAAGACGCGACATATAACAAAAATGAAAAAATTAATTTGGCCCTGACTTTTCTATATCTACATATAGAACATTTTTAAGACTCATGTCTTAAGGCCTCATTGACATTAATTAAAGATTATAAGATGTCTAACGAATGAGATCATATGTACAGAAAATTAAGTTTGAGACAAATGTTATAGGTAATGACCTTTTTAAATTTGAAATTAATTTTTAAACTAATTATTATTTGTATGAATTTAATTTTTGAAAGATTCTGATTATAAGTATATTTTAATCATAATTATTTTTAATTATGAAATTTTATTAATTACATACATAAACATGCATGTATGTTATATATAAGCATAATTCTCTATTAGTAACAAATATTATTTAACTACCTCCTCTTATTATTATTTACTTTATTAATAAATGAATTATGTATATGGTAAATGATAGAAGCGTTTATATAATTTCTTGTGTTAACTTTTAATACATCCACATTATTATATGGATTAACATCTATGCGCAATGCATACGTGTAATTAAATATTGATTTTATTTTGTATCATAGAATATATATTTAAATATTAAATAAATTCTTGATGAATTACAATTCAACTGAGTGTATTAATAGTTTCAAACTATAATAAAATCATAGTTAACTAATTTTGAAATTATAAAATCGTAATTTTATAAGATTTTTATTAAAAAGTATTATATATTTCATTAAATTTTAAATTTGTAATTAAAATTTTTTGGAATTATATGTTTATTTTAATTTCACTATTTTTCGTTCCAATATTTATAAAATTAACAAATAACTATTATAGTACAATTTTTACAACAATATAAAATATAAATACAATACAAAAGATAAATATTCACGTTAAAAATGAGGAAACAAATGGTTTTAATTATTTTCCCAGTAAATCCATTCTATATTCATTTATTAATTATAATTACTCCGTATTATAATAATTAAAATAAGAATTGTCAATTAAAAATCTAATGAATTATAATTTTTTTTAATAAAAAAGAGTGTTTGTAGTTAAATACAAATAGTATTTTTTAAGATCATATAAAATTAGAGATAAAAGAAAGATTTATTTGAATAATTACAACCTGATATGTGATATTATTTATTGGTACTTATTTACTCGGTAGCTCCCTAGACCAGTAGCGAATGGAATATCTTTTTCGCGTAAATATAAACTTCAATATATTTAATTAGAAAGTTTGCATTGAATGATTCTCTATACATTAACTATTTAACTTTAATATTGAATTTTATTAAACACTTTTCATTTAATAGAGATAAATGTTGAAGCTAATTTTTCTCCATTTTTTAATACCTTTATAATTTATGATAAATTTTTATTAAATTCGTTTCGTTTTATTATAGGCTAAAAAAAAATTGTAAAAAGATTGGATTATTTTTTGTATAACTGTATTTTTGACTTTGAACGTCATTCTTTAAGCTTAATTTTCGCAAGCTATGATATTTTTTCACTGATTGTAAAAGTATTGATATTTAAGTATGTTAAAAATAATTAAAAATTTAAACTAAAAATTCTTTAGTAGATAATAGAATTTTAAAGGTATAAATATTTTTTTATACACGATAACAATTTTTTTAAACAATAATAAATATTTTAATATTATATAAATTAAAAGTAATATTTCGGTTTTTTCCCTGCATGTCGTTTATAAATATTTTACATAATATATTAATTTATTAATAAAATATATTCATAAACTTTTTTATTATAATCATTGTCAAGTCTATAATAACTCTATAACTAATACAATAAAGGTTATTTAAATAAAAATAATTTTGTAAGCCTTGTAAGTATTCATTATTCGCTAATTATATTGTAATTCAGTATTAAATAAACTTAAAATAATGAACTACCGATATATACATCAACAATTGATAAAAATCCAATCTAACGATTAACATAATTATTTTGTGACTATGAAGTATAATTTATTTATAATTATTTTCAAATAACAAATTAGAATAAATTTTTTTATGAATTTTTTTTATTAATTACTTACCACTATTAAATTAAATGCAATAGTTCCCAAATAAAAACTATTGTACAAATTGATATAATTATTTTATTAACCTATGAATCCCAACAATTTTTAAATAGACGTAGTGATAAAATTTAGAATTTATAAAAATATTTCATACTAATGTAATATTGTAAGTTATAAATTATATTTTTATTAACATATTTGAGTAGTTAAGTTTTCAGAAGTTTGTGAAGGAGACATCTTATGATAATAATGTAGTGACGGTCATGAGTCCCTTTGGCAGATTAATAATGAACGAATCATACAATCGATTTGTATAAATAAAGATATTTTCAGATTATTTTTATATGAATTTTTATGAAATATTGTTAATTATAAAATTCGAGAAAATTATTGTAAAGTTTATTTTGATAATTTCCAACTATTTAAAAAAATTATTATACATACATCCATGTATTGTGTATAATGCAAATATTGTTTAATTTTTAATTTAGTAATAATAAATAAATGAAAGCAAATATTATGCATAAATTCTATTTTAATTCCTTGGAAATACTTAAAAATCTATTTATAACTTAAATTATTAATTATTTAACTGTATGAATATTTATTGTATGTTTTATTCAATTTAATTTTTAGTATTTATTGATTCGTATTCTATTAAATTTATAATTATTAAGAAATACAGATTAAAGTATTTAGTTTTAAATAACTATAAAAGTTAGTTTTATTTTTAATTTTATATATTTTTTAGTATTATAATATTTATACAATTTTTAAGCTTATTATATAGCAATAAATATGATTAAAATAGTTCATTACATACAGAAAAGCTGGTTCACATATTTAAATAATAGAAAATATATGAATTTGTTATGAAAATCGATATATAATTGTTTACATTGATATGTATTAATATGTACATAAGATAATTTATAAATATACGTGTGTACAAGCAAAAAGTATAAAAATGATATTTTGAAGTTTAAATTTATTACAAATACATTTATTATAGGTAACTTTAAACTTAATCTATAGTCTCATTATATAATAATGTTATGGATACAGTATTATCAAATTATCTAAATACGTTTTCATAGAAATAAGGTTGTATAGAAGTAATTCCACAAAACACAAATTTCAAAGTTTGCATCTATATTACAGTGTCATTACTTACATCTGAGAATCTGATCTTCACTCTCAATTCCATTTACATAATAAGACCACTAACGTATCACTTTTCAGTCTTTATGTCACATAAAACAGTATAATGGAAAATTTTGGTAAGAAGAATTTTCTTTTAGTTACGCATTGAGAAATACACATTGGAGATATAATTGGAGAAATAAATTTATACCTCTGACCTTACTTTTATGGACATAAAATTCAAATAAACTATGTCAAGAATTCACATCAATAATTGGTTTAATAATTATAAATTAATTTCATATATTGGTGATTATTTGGTGAAGCACTTCGAATAAATAGATAAATAAATTGAATAAAGTCAAATTAAAATCACTTTGTAATTCATTTTTTTTTTTTACAGTGATCTTTTATAATTTAAATTATATAAATTAATAAAAATTAAGGAAAAAAATTTTTTATATAAAACATTTTTTTATATTATTATAATATCAATTATTTTGAGCCATTCATTTTTAAATATTGAAAATAATAAGAATTAGGTATATAATAATAAATAAAATCATGTTTTATTAAAAAAAGTTTTTTTCTGTATATTATGTCATTAAATGTTAAATTTTTTAATAAGCTCTAATTGATAAATATGCACGTTAAGCTCGTTGTGGATAATAAACTTATCCAATTTTCAATAGTAATCATGGTATTTGTAAGTAAATTCTTTTCTATTCATTTAAATATTAAATATCATAATTTTTTATATAACAAAAATATTTTCTTTATTTTCTTGACATGAGATTTGTAAATATATACTGTAAATATTCAATTGATCTTACATTATAACCATCTTTATCGAAAATTTTTGCTTAAAATGTGCAAGGAAGTAGAAAAAATACTAATACTGAATATTATATTACTGAAGGAATGAATCAGAATTTCCACGCAGTGAAATACATGTAGTTTTATCGTTGGTTTATATCGTCTCATATTTTACATTTATTTAAAATTGACTACATATATATCAAAATATAGTTCAGTTAATAAAATATTCTTTTTGTAAACTTTATTTAAAGTAAATAAATTCCATTTTAATTTAAATACTATGGATTTATTTTATAATTAGTCATTGTATTGAGAGTAAAAAATAATATTCAGATAAAAATTCTTCTCCTCTTGATTTATTACTCTTAATTGTCCAATATCTAGGCTTATGTATTTTTAATTTCAAACGAGCTTTATTATCGATAAAAAAAAAAGTATACGCACAATAGAATAAATATGACGAGTCGATATTGCTTTTCTTTATTGGTGTTGAAACGATAAAAGTTCAGTTGCTCATAGAAAGTTGAACTGTTATAGCGAAGTCTTGATGAAGACTTTAAAGTTAGTTCAGCAATATCTTAAGCTAAATAAGCTTTTGATAATGCATAATTGGTTAACTCGAGATTTAGATGTATCTCTGATGTGGTTCAAGATCTAATAAATTTGGGCCAGGAAAAGACATCCCAAGGGCAGTTTATATTGTAATTTTTATCATGTGAAGACTACCCTGAAACTTTTGGAACCGATTGCTCGGCAATCATAATCCGGTGGTCAAAGCCACGAGCGAGCCTATAGTCAAATGCACGAGGAGAAAGATCAATCGCTCTCGCCGGAACCGATAAATCACCGATAAATCACCGATAAATCACCGATAAATCGAGATGCAGGGATCGGCTTTTATTGGCCAATAATCCCTCACGATAGGGAGGAAAAGTCAATCTCATCGCCATCCCGAACTCTGAGGAAGGAGACGAATAAAGAGTCATATTACCCGAGGCACCGCCGTATCGGGTTATCGGCATTGGACATTACGTGAAGCTGTTCTACCATAGATTGTAATTCACCCTCAGATGAATTATTTTGCAGTGAGACAGACTGTAGGCGATAGGTTGCGCGTCGTCTTAAAACTGCAAATTTTATTTATTTAAAAAAAAAAAAAAAACCCTCATAAAATCAATGGATACATTCTCTGCAACTCTTGATTTTGGGAACGACGAAAAAGATAAATGGCATTGGTGCTGAAGTGACGGTGTAAAGATTTCAATTAGTCTTAAGCCGTTGTTTCATCATCACTTATTAAGAATAGCTTGTATCTAATATGATTCGACTTAATAATATTTGAGCAATTATTTCGAGGGTCTATGATTTCCGAATATCTCTTCTATATATTTGAACATTTAATGCCGTACTCAAGGGAAATTATAAAATTTCGATTATATAATTTTCACTAAATTCAAAACATTGCATCAGCTTCGATAGTTCTATTATTTAGATTTATCCCAATTTTTGGTCTATTATAATTTCAATATATTTTAATAGAGTTTGAAGTTACATTATTGATTATATCTATTGTAGATGATACGAATAAATATTATGTTTCCAATTACGAACATTTTTATTTTGATGTAAGTAGAATTAAACATTTGTTTTCTACGACATTTAAAAGGATCTAGAATGATAATAACTTGAAAGATAACATATTATACAAAATTTCTTCATAATGTAACATAAATATCAGTTTTAATACGCGCGACCAAATTTTATTTAATTTGTCTAATACATTCAGTCATTAATTCTATTTACTTGAGCTGAAATTTTTGTTAAAAAAAACTGTTAATTTAATTATTACAGAAAATATAGATAATTATTTAAATTACAATTTAAATATAAATATTAAGTACAATTGATACACCTATTTATCTTTCTATCGTCGATTGTTAAAAAATATTTAATAAGTTTTTAAACATTTTTTTGTGTAACATATTTGTATTGTTGTAATTTAAATCGATAAAAAATTATCAAGTACTATAAACAAAATTTAGTGTGAGCCTGTACTTCGTTGTAAGTTAAATATATCTTACAGCATATTCTTTGAATAAATAGCGATCGTGATGGTAATTTTAAATAAAACACGTTGCTTAATGAAGGACTAATCGATCGAATAAACTTTTACCCATTCAACACAAAAGGTAAAACAAAAATTCAAGTTTGATCTATAAATAAATTACATGTTTCAAAAAAAAAAAAAAAAAATAAAAATATTATTAAAGATGTTTCCTTTACTTCATAATATTATAATAATTCTACAAAGAAATCAATTTAGAAAAAGCATCTGAAAAATAAATAAAAATATTATGTTTTTCATTAAAAATTAAAATTAATGTAAACATTCTATTTTATTTAAAATAACATTAATTGAATTTTAAAAAATCTCCTTTTATTCATGAAGTTTATTTATGTATTATTGTTATTATACACGATCAATTTAATGTATTTAATTCCATATTTTTTTAAATATTACAAAAATCTTCTTATATTCTTTACTTTTGCATTCTATAAATATAGTTAAATCATATAAAGTTAATTAAAAAGAAATTTTTTATAAAATGTTGTTCAAATATTATTAATAAGACCAAGTAAAGAACATTAATTATTTATTCGACGACGATTTACTTCTAAAGCATTAATTTTTTATTATAATAAAAAATAAAGATAAGCTAAAAATATGATACAATCTTATATAAGATAAAGAAAAGATACAATTATTTATTATCATATAATTATATTTTAGTTTCTTAAATTAAATTGCAGTATTTTAAATCTATTTATATATTTTACAATTCATTTGTTAAAACTGTACTTAAAGATACTGAATAATAATTATAATGTATATTTTATGTGAATTATATAAAAATTACTTTTACTGCTATGGATATTTTTACATTGGTGTGAATGATTGTGAATGTGTGTTCTTGAATTGAAGTATGTAAATGAATTATAAATTTTTAATAAAATAATCCACATGAATTATGTTAGAAAACTTAACACGTTATCGATAACTTTCATTAGTAATATATTTTGTATCAATCCAATCACATTCGATAATAATAAATTTTTTTGTTCGAGTAAATTCGTATTTTATCGTATCAGGAGTATTATATTCATTATATTAGTGTATCGTATGAATGTTCTGCAAAAGTTAATTAAAAAGCTTTAAAAATAAGACATTAAAGTATTAAAACGATATATTTTTTTACACATGCCAATCAAATCCATCAAATAAAAATAAGGATACCTTAAATTAGCGTATAAAAGATCAACATCATTGCCAAACCAACTAAAATTACATATCACCGAATGGTCCACATGAGTTCTCCGCGCCCTCATTTTAAAGTGACAACTTAATTTCTATTATTTGAGTACAGTTGAATAATTGATAGCATAATAATACTAGGAAGTAATTTTTAGCTCGCAGCGCCATCGTACACACGTACAGTCATCTAATACAGCAGAGCTCTTTGTTTGTATGAGAGATGCATAGACGTGTATCCGTTTTTAGGTCAAAACCCGCGACGAGACTTGTGTATTAAGGAAACGATTATTGTCTTCTAGTTTCTGTGATGAAATATGAGCAAAGTACAAGAGCCATCATCGAATTATTTCTCAGATATCCCTATATTAGAGCATCATAACGTAATAAAAGATAAGACAAAGTTCATTTTAATTGGCAATTAATTAAAACTTTGTAAGTCTTCTGAAACTCCGTTTTATTTTACGGAAAGTTCAACAATTAATATTTGTTTTATTTATATCTACATCCTATTTAAATATCAATTTAATTTTAATTAGAACGATTATCGACATCCTAGATTCTAGGAAAATTTAAAAATAATTCTTATTGATAAATAAGTTATCTCATAATTTTTTTTTTATTTTCTTTATCGTTTCATTGGAGTTAAATTGGGGAACTAAAATTAATGAAAATATTCGGATATTATCTATTTTCACTATTTGTTTTTTTAATTCTTTATTAGATCTAAAAGTTATTATTTATACTGTAGTGGTATAATCAATATGAGAATTATAGCATGTTTTTAAAAAATTTGAAGACTAATTTTTTTATCTTATCAGGATACAAATTTATATACTTTTAAATATATAAGTGACTATTTACTAAATGTAATTGTAGTTAAGAATTGTTATCAACTTAATGAATTTTTTAATTCTCATATCACTGCTCAATTAAATTTTATTGGTTTGATTTTCTTTTACCTTGAATTACCTGCTTAAATATTTAAGATAACATATACTTGATTTAAATTTAAATTTAAAGAAATGAATCATGTAGTGGTCAATGGCCAATTTTTGTACAAATTGTAATTCCATGTAATTTTTGTAAAAAAGGGGATTCAATATTGATCTTTCTTATATCTGCTAGATCTATCGCGTGTACTGTAAAAATGATAAATATATCATATTCTCATAGGGTCGCTTACATCTTGTTTATTTAATTAATTAAATATTTTATTGGTATAAATTCTTAATCGTAGATCTAGCTAATTTTGCTATCACTGTATTTATAACCTGGATAGGAAAAGGAATAAGATAATGATGCTAATACTCGAAACGAATCTTTATAAAATCTAGTCGACATTTTAGCAGAAATTTTTTTTCTTCGATAAATCATTCAAACCCAATATAAATCAGAAGCTTGTTTACCCCGTCAATGTTTGAATGGAACAATAAATAAATCGATTACTGTAATGGTCTAACCACTTTCAAAAACAACTAATCAATTTATTCTTCTGGACGTCGTGGCAGCATCCGCAATGCTGTTAACAGTGACAACCTCCCTGAAAAACATATCCAGATGTGTTCTGATTTTCATAGATTAAAAGCGTACTCGTAACCTTCCTATCCCTTCTGACATTGCACTAAAGTCTTTAAATAGCTTATAGTTTGTGATTGGTGACACGTGTTCCACGCTCAGACAACTTTCCACGGCAATGCAGACATCGTTGCTGCAAAAACAAAGTGGCAACCATTTTATGAGCATTTCAGACTGATAATGATAACATTTCATCGAGGCGATGCTATTTAAGGTGTCCCCTTGACGCTAATAAAGATCCCACTCTTCCAACTTTCGCGTATCCGCGCCATAATGAAATGATTTGTCTTCAAATTTCTATGGCTAAATACAGCTCGGGCCAACATACACGATCTCTACTAAAAAACAATCCTTCAACTTGTTATACGCACGCCGTAGCACATTTTTTCTTTCTTTTCCCCTTTGATATTTTGATTGATTTTGAATAAGACGGCCGGATAGACATAAAAGAAAGTTGATGGGTAGGACTCCCCGGGAGGATACAGTCCTGCGATCGACCAGCCCAACTCTCAACTTCATTTAACGAGGATTTAACATTTCTACTCTGTTTCGCTAAACTTCCTTATTCAGCAGAAGCATTATTCTTTGGGAATTCGCATTGGGAAAGCCACAGCTTTATTCCGATGTCCTCGGGAGATGAACCAATATTCGATCCAATCCACACGATGCATTCCAGATTCTTGCATTCGAGAAATCTTATGAAGCTCCTTTTCACACGGGCTCGTGCACAGGCCAAGAGCACTACTACGCCTATAAAAAATATATGCAAATGCACTTTCAAATGTAAGAGATGGCTGACGGGTGCATCTGGATACTTTTCTCGACGATGTGCCTTTGTTGGCGCACGAGTAGACCGGATACATCGGTTGCGAGGAGGAGGAGGAGACATTTTTCGCGGGGACGGCTCGCACGCATTCCTCCACATTCGATTGATTGAACAACAACAACAACCTTCGCCTCGGAACCGCGTGTTCGGCTCGCCTGACGCTAGGCCACCGGACCATGGCAATTCAGAGCTAGTGCACGCAGCTTTTTTCCTTGTTCCTTTGTTCTTTGGGAGTGGAGCTTGGGCCAAGTCCAATATTTCCAATATTTCCAATGTCTCCAAGGTCTCGAGCCAGTTACACTCGAGAGTTGGTTGAGTGGATCGGCTGAGCCGTCGCAGCCAACAGGAGAAGGTTGTTTATGGGTGCGGGTGCCCAGCCTCGGCACCAGGACTCACCACCTTCGCATTTCATGATCCCATTGATGGATTTGCTGGTCGTCGCGAGAGCTCCGTCGATCAGTGTTGCAACTTAAACATTTTCCGAAAGATGAAAGATGATTGAATGTACGCCAATGGAATTATTATTCCATTATTATTAATTAATTATTATTATTAATTATTCCCGCATGTGAATAATGTGCTCATAAATGAGCATTTCAATCGGGTGGCTAATCCAATCCAATTGTTCATGTCTTATGTAAACATTTACCGTAATAGCCCTTAAACGAGTGACTTACTCAACTGGCGGCCTTCAACTTTGTCACTTTTTCAAAAAAAATTTTTTATTTATTTTACCTGCTACCAATTGCTGTGTGCTTATTAAACAATAACCATTCTTTATGTGTACACACTGGCTCGATATTTCTGCATGGAATCCAACTACAAATCTAAATATCTTTTGAACTAAAATGTAACGATACTGTAAAGGTCAAAGAGTTGAGTTATGCAACTCAATGTGGAGAAATTTTACGACAGATGTTGAGAATTACTTAACTATACATAAACCAATTTTTTACTTTATCTTGGCTATTAATAAGAAAAAAATATACTTTCAATTTTATAATTATTCATACTTAAAGTATATAATGATGATAATATACATGTATATAAACCAATTTTTAGTTAATAAGATGATATTGGTCATATATACAAAAATTAATAGTGGGTATAGTTTAAACTAAATAAATATACTAATTAAGACATAACAGTTTTATAATTTATTAATATTAATTAAACAATAGTAATAATATTAATAAGAATTAAAATAAAGTAGTAATTCACATAAAATTAATAATAAATATTAAAGTAATACTCTTAAATTATTCTTCATATTTTTATTATCGGCAAAATGTTTAATATTATTTTAGTTATGTTTTTAAATAACGATATAATATATATTATTAAAACATAATTCTTACGATTTAATAAATCGATGAAATGAGAAACAAAACTTTGTTCAATTATCTTGTATATCAATGTGCTACTTGTACTTTTTTTAATGAATTTATTACGCGCTGAATAAAAAATATTTACAGCACTATGTTAATCTGCTTAATAGCAAATACTTTTTGCAGACGCTAATCTTTGAATAAAATATCCTTTAACCATAAGTAATTTAAATTAAAAGTTTTAATTAAGTAATAACGCCATCATTATACTCTACACTTGCTACTTGATTATTTGAGAGGATTAAGAAATATGAAAGTTTCCATTTTCTTAAAGTAAGTAAATAAAATTTCGTAGCAAGGATATTAAAATATAATAATTCATTGAATAAGTCGATAATAATTATTTTAAATAAAATTTAATATCTTCACATTTTAATAACTAATCATTAAAGATATAATTTACTGATTATATTTTGGCACTCTATATCAAGTAGTCATTATGTTTTAGATTTTTTAGATTTAGTACTGCTAGCAATAGGTAACAATGAATTAACTAGAAACTAAAATTAAATATATTAAGCTTTCTATAAATGTAATTAAGTATTAAAATAATAATAATAATAACTAAACGATCGAAATATTTTATTTTAATAAGCAATTAATTTATTACTATTAATTAATTACTAATATAATTTTTTTTTTTTTTTTTTTTTTTTAAACTAGCAGTTTAGTTTTTCAATTCATTACTTTCACTTTAATTGATTGTGAAATTACTTGAATATGTTGTTTTATAAACATTACAATAGTAAGTTAATGAGTTTTATAAGTATTTACTAGAAAAATAAATATTTAATTGGAAATGAAGCATTCATTAAAGACTAACATAAATTATTAAATAAAAGGTTATGCATATCTTGTGCTAAATTTACACAAAAATTATTATGCATGAAATAAAAGAAGACAACCAAAAGAAATATTCCTCGCTATTGATAAAATACAATCTGAGATACAATAATCCTTTTAATTACATTAATTTTTCCAATCGTCATTTCTCCTACTCATTTTTCGTCAGATAACTAATAATTGATATTTCACTCTTCCAGCTGTTGATGACAAACTAACGTTTTCACGAAATTCTCTACAAATACCTTTCAATACTGTTCTTAAAAGGAATTATTAAAAATTTAAATATACAAATAAAATTCAACTCTTGGGTATATACTAGAATAAGAAATTCTTAATCATACACAAAAAAGGCTATAGTTCGAAATTTTTAATGATATGTAGTTATGATTAAACTAAGGAGCGAATTCACTTGCTGCACATGTTAATCGGTAGCGATTTGTAAAAAAAGAAAAACCAATTTAAGCACTTAAAGTTAGTATTTGGAATCGCATATACCGCGTATTGATCATAAATAAAAATGTGATAAAACGCTAGTGACGATAGATCGCGATACATTCAAAACCCACAATTGCAAATTACAGATGACGAAGCTAGGAAAAATTTTTCTAGGATCTATTTAAAAATGTATATTCTTAATTTTGAGAACGTCGAAATTTGTGATTTACTTGTAATTGCACGTTTCATTGAAATATAATGCATTAATCTTTATTTCATTATAATATTATCATGTTATTTTCTAGTACAATTATTTTATTCATTACAATGAAATGTTTAATGTCATTACATGAGAATCTCAAGTACGAGTTCCAACAATATTCTTCTGTTTGTTCACAGTCATAGTTGATTCATTAATGTTCATTAATGAAACTTTTTTACTTAATAATAGCAGGTTTCTATTATTCTATTACTATTTTATTTTCACTACAAGTGTCTCTTGGAAATACGTAAGAAGAGTATTTATACGTAATCTTATTATATGTACATATTATATATACATATCTTATTATAATACATATAATACAATAAGATTTTAAAATAAATAAATAATACTCAGACTTAGCGTAAAAATAATAATTAACAACAAATTTGAATTTTTTCCGTCATTCAAAAAATACCAATTATCAATATATTAATATCAATGATAATAATAATAAATAATAATATTATTGATTATTAATTATTCTAAATTAATAAGGAATAATTTTTTAAATAATCATACATTGAAAAATGTTGTAGATATTTTTTATATTATCAAATATCAATTGAATATCCCTTAATAAAATATCTTAAGAATATAATTTCACAATATAATATTTACAATATTGTTATTCGCACCATAAAAAAAACCAATTAATTAATAAGATTTTAGAAATTATATTAATATTATTTATCTAATAATAAAAATATTTTTTGAAGAGAAAAAAAATATATTATAGCTGTGTGGTTAAAAAAATTTTCAAACATTAAAATTTTGAATCTTTCGTTTTTACCTGTATATGAAAAAACAAATTTATAAAAAAAAATGAAATAAAATGTTAAATATTATTTAATTATTTATGAAATTATCCCGATATAAATTAAAATATTATGAAATTTCCATTATTTCTTTGTATTACGAAAATACGGATATCCTATATATCAAAATAATCTTAGTGCGAAATATATACTTGAATGTATCTTCCTTTGAGTAACAATATTTCGAAGTACTGACTTTGATATTTAGTACTATTCTACTTTTAAAACACCATGAACAATCATTTCTAAAATGTGTACAATAATTTAAATTTCAAGAACACTTTTTATATAGCAATGTCATACTTTATCTCTTATTTAATTAACACCAGTTGTAAAAAAAAAAAGAAAAAAAAAACTGTCCAGAATAAAGTCTTCTTAATTTCACAACTTAAGATAGCTCTTGAAAAATTCTGAAGGACCTACAATTATTGTTCTGCTTCGCTAATCACGCTAAGCCGTAGATAACGTTTATCTAATTTATCGTAATTATAGGTCCATGAAAGCGAGTACGATCGATCTTCGATTCGATTTTCTCATGACCCACCCGCCTCTGATGGATTTATACAAATGCACGTATGCATTCACGCAACAAACAGAGATTAGTGAGATTAATAATAGTTTGCGAAATCATTTTATGCGAACGGATAAAGATTAATTCCTTCCAGTTGTACCGCAATATGAAAACTCTAAGTGCACAATTTCCATCTTTCTCTTCGATTCGTGTAAAATGCAGCCGCACCGTAGAAGATCACGTGTAGATCTTAGGCGATCGAGAGTGAAAGAGGCTGGAGTCTGGACCTACAGCTACGACACAATGATCGCGCAATGATCTCTGGAATAAAAGGTCTTAAGCTGCCAGTTGTGGATGCTATTCATTCACCATTTAGCCTTCCCTCGTATGAGTATGCGAACTTTTACATAAACGCCGCCTATATTTGAATAAATACAATTTTTTTTTTTTTTTTTTTCTTTTCTTTCTCCATTTTTTTGCATTTTTTGTTGGTGGAGATTCGCAGTCAATGGCTATTATTTGTAAAAGTCGTTTATTGAAATCTTATTAGTTATGAGTCCCGAAGTATCCTAAACAATACACGGTTTCCATTGATAAAGACAATATCTAATTTATATATTTTCAGGTTAATCGTTTTTAACTAAAAAAAAATAGACTAATAAATTCCATAAAGAGACAACAATCTTTTTTAAAATACATCAAGCCTTTACCTAAGACTATTCATTAACAAATTTTTCTTTTTAATTTAACACTAATAATTATTATATAATTTTCAAAAGATATTTTTTATTATTTTTAATTTACATTGACCTATACATTTCAATATTTAATTCAAATCAATACTAATTTTCAATACAATAGATTTTATTATTTAAATGTTAAATATTTGTTTTCACACTATTAAATATATACATTTTTTTTTAATATTAAAAACTATATAATATTTTAAATAAACAACAATTAATAATTATTTTATTTTTATGAAAAATTAGGTGTTTAATTTTTATCTGTGTAACTTTCGAATATCATGATGTTTTACAAGAATTTCCAGTAGTTCTTTGGTCTTTATAAGAAAATTTTCAAGTTTCATTCATTTTCAAATTCTTGCGCATTACCTAACTATCGGTACTTGCTCACTATATTAGCCATTATATTAAATTTATGAAAATTTATAAATATTTATCTACAATTATAATAAGTATTACTACGATTTTTTTTTCTTGCAATTGTATCGTACAACAATGTTTAAAAAAAGTTTTTATTTATGATATTATTTAAAATAATTAAAATAATTAAATAATATTTATATTTGAAAAAATGTAATATTTATATTTGAAAAAATGTAATATTTATTAACATCTTACTCATAGCTTATCAAATTTACTTTTTATTAATTGTATAAAAGAATTATAAAAAATTTAAATTAAAGGTAAAACTATTAAAATTTTTAATTGTCAAACTTACCGAAATTACAAAAAAATGAGAAAAAGTAATTAATTTTTTTTTTCAAATTGTACGTGAAAAAGTTATTTAATTCAAACTACATAATGTCGAAAAAAGGAACAATCGATTTAAAGTTTGGGATTGAATTTCAAATCAACCGATGTCTCAATATAATTAATAACGCCATTAGAAAATTTTTATCAAAATAAATCAAATTGTTTGCAAATTTTGTATAGAAATTTTGACCTATTTATTTATAAAACAACAATTTTTTGACTGTTATAATGAAGCCTTAAACGTTCAATATATTCTTATATCAAAATCAATAAAATATTTTATAATGATAAATATTTTATAATTTTATTAAACTAAATTTGATATAAATGAATCATACCAAGTGCTGTTATAGATTAATATAATTATTTTTTTCTAAATATCTGGACAAGTTTTATTAGTTCAATTTTTTAAAATTTAAATAATACTCTTTAATAGTTGTTTAATGTACATTTTATAAATATAATAGAATTTTGAAATACAATCGATGAGAGCTTTGAAAACATTTTACTGTAATATAAACGAAATAGGTAAATTAATATTCTGGGAATTTTTATTTCTTGTAAATTTAAATCAAAATACATTATTTCATTAGTATAAAAATACATTTTTCTAAGCTTTAAAAAAACCTGTCATGATTTAAATTTAGAACTTCTAAATGAATATTTAATTGAAATTTGCATAAATATCACTAAAAAGTTATAAAAACAATCAGATTTTCATAATTAATATTATGTATATCCTTAAGTCTACGATTCAGTAATAACTTGTATAACAGCTTATGCCTTGCCTTTGAAATGATAATTTAATATTTTAAACAATGTATGATTTATTAAGTAAGTAGTGATTAAATAAAATAGTGAAATTGTAAACTCTACAACCGAGAACGAATCGACTTTTTTCTTTTTTTTTTTTCTTTTTTTTGGAAAACTAGTTATTTCAGTTTCATTTATCACAGCATAGTTATTTCTCACAATAATAATAATCGATCCATCTCTCAGTTTTTTTGCGAAAAAAAACTTTTCCAGACATAAAAAATTCGGGATCGTGAACTACTCCAACTCCACCCAAACTTGAATTATACGTAGGTGTTCAGAAAGTATACGCGTACGTGTAGCGGTCGAGGTTGAAATTTCTTCCGAAGCCGGTCCCAAAATCCTCTCCTCAACCCCTTTCCCTTTCATCTCCTGGGCCTTATGGCCCCGATGTTACTACGTGTATTTATATTTATTTCGTCGAGCGAAACTTAGCTGTAGCAACTTTTTCAGGAATTTCGGGGACCGAAAGAAGCGTGAACGATGCGTCACCATGACTACTGTTTGCAACATAACTAAGGAGCATAGCTGTCCTTTTGTAATTCCACTTTAATTTAACCTTTTTTTCTTATTATTTGGATTGGTTAGAATCAAGTCAGTGGTTTTATATCAGGCCTAAAATTAGAATTTTTTATCCAAGAAAAATTTATTCATTTTGAATATCTTGGGATAGAAATAAAACACGAAACATTTAAAAAAAAAAACTTGCAACTTTCTTAGATTCCACACTTAAATCAAACTTTTTATTCAACTGTTTAAAGTTTTTGCAGTAACTTCATTTATGGGATGGGAAAAACTTTTTTTTTTATCTACTCGACTGATCTTGTGTCAGTTTATTTAATAATTGTGCGTAAAATTATGATGATTGTGTACTTTAAATACCGGCAAGAAATCACGGCACTTGACACGGCATATTCAAGATCTGTTAGTTGAGATCTTATTTATTCTAAAAATACTTGATTCTTAAATTCTTTTTTTTAGTGATTCATCCTAACTGATGAATGTTTTTTTTTTCTTCTTTTCTTTTACTCTCTAATAAACAATCCAGTCCTGATGACTAATCTGTTATTTCAAAAGATAAATATATTTATTATATTATTTTTGCTGATTGCACAAATTTATAAACCGTATAATAAACAATTATAAAGCAACTTTAAACAATCTGCTTATAAATATTCTTTTATTTTCCTAAGAACATATAATTAGTATAACATTAGCAGCACAGAATTTTTCAACACTGTTAATTAATGAATTATTAATGAAGTATTTTTGTATTTATTTAAAAAAATAACCAATATCAATTATTCATTAATAACATCTGTCATAATTATTCTATGAAATCAATGATTGATTAACTTTACATAATACTTATTGTTTATGAAACGTTTTTATAAATATAAGAATAAAAAAATATTTTATGTATAAAATAAAATATTTATATTTAAAAATCTATGTATTAAAAATGAATTAATATAAATTCTTTATTTATTTTAACAGAGAAATATGTTTTTTTTTTCATGTAAAATTTCGTGGTTTCAATGCATTGACCATTTTAAATTGAATTATAATGGTGTATTCGACACCTGTCAGAAACTATCGAAAAAGTTGACCTAGTTTGTTAAATATGTTAAATTATTTATTACTAAATTGTATTGCATAATATATTAAATTAGTCAGTTGATCCTTTTGTTTTGTTATCTTTTAAAATAATAACTTTTATAACTCAATTCAGTATCTTCTTGAGTATTCACTAGATACAATTGTTCATATTGTTAGATAATGATATGGTTTATCTTGATAGAACGTTAACAATAATCTATATTTAATAATTACATTATTCTAAAAATAACTATAAATTAGAATTCAATCAGAATTCAACTTTCAAAAGGATTTTATGTTTGTTATCGAATATTTTATTTTGTTATTTATCTTAAAAATCAGCAATTCAATTTTATAAATTTCTTGCATTGTAAGCAACGTAACATAAATTATATAACTTATTACAATTATGATAAAAAGTATTAAAAATTTTTGACAATGAGTATATCCTTTTCATAAATATTTGAAAAGAATTTTGTACTGTATTTATGTACATGTACTATTTGCTTATTAAACTAAGAAATAGGGCACTTTTTAGGTCGTTAGCGAAATACAAGAAACTGAATGTATGAAAAATCTTTAAAAAAAATTCGTAATTTTTTATTTTCTAAAATGGTACTAAAAATATTCATCGGTTAATGTTTTATAAAAAACTTTAACAAAAAATGCATTTTTAAAAAAAAAAAAAAAAAAAAAAAAATCTCATTTTGTTGTATTTTGCTAACGACCTAAAAAGTACTCTATATCTTGGTCTATATCTATAATTTAAAAAAATGAAATGTATTGAAAAGAATCATCTGTATCAATAAATATATTTTTATTTTAAACAGTATATTTCAAGGAAAAGATTATTTTTTTGTCATTTCTAAAGCATGCTAAAATATAATAATATATAGAATAATACCATATAATATTGTATTACGCTATGAAATTAATTAGGATATATATAGTTGGCAAGATTTTATTTTAATCATATATAATTAATCTGTGAACGAAAATAAATAATATATGTATATTGAAATTAAAATTATTATTTTACAAAATGAAAAGAAAATTATAAAATAAAAAATAAATTTATATAAAACTTATTGTGCAAATAGAAATGTTAAAGCAGATCTTTATCTTTCAACGGAATTGATGTTCTTAAAGAATATTAGCGAATACGAAGTATTTATCTTGGATTTTAAGAATTTATCATTATCAGTACTGGTACTGATTTGTTAGGTAATTAGCGGTGGCTCTTACAATATTTTAATTATAATTTAAGTCTGAGTATATATTTTACAAAAGTCAGAATAGTTTCACATTTCACATAAAATTTGAACGCAATAATCTTCTATAAAACTTTTAATGTTGACGAAAGAAGAAAACTTTTCCCCATTGTGCATTCCTGGAGGACAGGAAAAAGCTCTGGTACATCGAAGTCTTAGAAACTGACTTCAAGAGGAAGCCACACATCTGGTGACCTTTCCATACAAAAATGACATGCCATATGTTATTCCTAGTTTCTATACCCCAATGAATTCACTTCATAAGGTGTTTTTATGTATGAGGTTCATACTTATACTAAAAAAAATATAGAACAAATTATCTAATTGACCAAGGGATTATTAAGTTTATCGGGGGTTGCATTGGTGACCTCGTGAGTTATAGGATTTTTTTATTCGAATTTCGTGGACTGCATATAGAGGAAAACAACATGAACTCATCACTATATTTTTTCCTCAATCTCCTAATGGGTAAGCGATATTGGAATAGAAGAATATATAAGGATGAAAATTGCGATGAGTGAAAGTTTTATTATTATAAATTCAAGATTTTATTTCCTCTTTTATTTCTGATACGTCCTTTACCTTTTCGATTAATATAGCCAAAGTTCCATTTTAAGAATATGTTTATATTCGCTAAAATTGCAATTAAAATTTTAATTCAGTAACATAAACTAGTACTAATGTGACCAATATTATTTGACTCTACAAATTCTAGGTGTACATAATAGATATCCGTATAAAGTAATTTTCATGAGTAAAGCAAAATATTTTATCACAGAAAAAAAAAAAAAAATTAATTTAATGCATAGGCGAATTATGAAAAAAATGATTAGTAGTCTTTTTTTTTGATTGGTTAAGTGTGCCTCTTAAATTAGTGCAGAGATCAGCATTTGGTTCAAGACACTTAAAAAACAGTCAAACCCATATAATTGTCGATTTACACGCGCGTGCCTATATTGCCGTTTCGTATCCCAGACATCTATCTTATTTACTGTCTCAACAAAAATTTATGAATTAAAAGTTTCATCCTGCTAGATAAATATATATTCATAAGCTCAAGTTTTAAAAAATGTATATGAACAAGCAACGAATTCCTAAAACCAGTTCTTAGAAGACCAAAAAAATTTAATTTGCAAAACCTAAACATTAAATATATTTGTTCGATAACAAAGGAATGTTTACTCAATGGTTATTATAAAAAATATCAATAATAATACTCGACTGAAATAATATTTGAGTTTGATACATAGTGAGGCATTGCATACAATTATGCAAGTAAGCCTTTGAGGACGAATGGATCGATGTAAAAATCTTATTTATTTATCGAAAAAGACAAGAGGATGCATTGAAAAATAAAATAAAAGTAAAATAAAATATTAAGCAAACGAAAAAACCTGTTGATTTTAATGTTTGCTTTTAAAAATCGACACCATTTTTACAAAGACAATCGCTATAACCAAATTCTAACAATTTAAATTTTCTGAGGCCCCTTAATCAGATTGTATATTGGAAATAAACAAAACACGCATGCAAAAGGACATTACTCGTGCTCATTTTTTTGGAATTTTTCTCTGTATCTCCACTCTTCCTTGATTCTCATCCTTGCGTACATAATTTCGATCAGCTCAGATGATTTGCCGACTAGTGCTTGCGAAGGGGAGAGAGAAAGAGAGAGAGAGAGAGATAGATAGAGAGAGAGAGAGAGAGAGAGAAAAAGATACAAGTACGTAGTCGGACGCGCAGGAGGTTAAGATTTTTGCGAACGAAGCGTCCCTTCATCCTGGTTCGGTCACCATGGCAACGTGGAAGGCAATATACACGGGTCGCCGCCGCCGCTACGTCACCTGCGTTTCGTCGGTTTGGGCCAGGTGAGTCTCATCTCCCCCTTCCACTTTTCATTGCCAACGCTGCAAGTCTTATGTGGCCCTGGCTACGGACGTGCACGCACACTCGTGGGAGGGACTGAAAATTTTTTG
Source organism: Eupristina koningsbergeri (assembly GCA_018907245.1). Lineage (NCBI taxonomy): Eukaryota > Metazoa > Arthropoda > Insecta > Hymenoptera > Agaonidae > Eupristina > Eupristina koningsbergeri. The sequence continues at coordinate 2,361,788 of JACCHV010000035.1, forward strand.
AGAGGAACCACCGGAAAACACTGGCATGTGCTCCCCTGCACATCCGGTCTTTGTACTTCCTGAGAGAACTTCCATCGCTGTTGTTACAAAAAATTTAATTTATTTATAAACATTTTTTGTCTCCATCGTACAGTAATTATTTTCTTTTCCCCTTTATAATCCTTCATTTTTAATTTAGCCGTTTTATGAGCATAATAATAATAATAATAATAATAATAATAATAATAATAATAATAATAATAATAACGAATTTATTTGTATTATTAACTATGCTGATATAATATTTAATACATTAGTTTAAATATTGACACAATAATTTTATTGATTGATAAAAATATTGATATATATACATATATAAATAACTGTAAAAATGCAAAAATATATATATAAAAAATAGCATTATAATCAATTAAAGTTTGATTTGGTAATCCTTTTACTAAATTCTGAATTAATTATTTTAAATAGATATCGAATATAAAATTTTTATAAAAATAAATTTATGTGTATATTATAATTATTCGATCATTACAAAACCAATTTTATAATTTTTTAAAAATATAAATCGTATATAAATGGTTTTTTAGAAGATATTTTTTGACAGATATAAATTTTTAAATCTTCATTTTTATTTCAAATGCTTCTATTTGCTTTATTAAAGACCTTCAATTTGTATAATTTAAGAATGCATAATATCAATTATTATTTATACTCATTAAAATTTAAAGAATTAAATGTGAAATAAGTAACGTGTAAAAGATGATACACATAAGTGTGTCAAATAAAATATTTACATTAGAAACATTCATTAAAAATTATAAACAGTTGAAACTTTGTAAGACAGATAACGAAGAATGTTTTCCTATGAGCTGTAACAGCTTCATGTTTACTGAAACATAAACGTTAAAAAATTATGTAGAAGTACGATCGGCTGATACAAAACTGCAAAAAAGTGCAATGATATAAAAAAAGAAAAAAGAAAAAAAAAACCAAATGTTTTTGCCATTTATAAAATTTTAATTCTTGTAATTCGTTTAAATTTTAGTGCAATGTCACATACGCGGTGTATGTGACATTGAACACCAAAGTGTGCAATATTTTAATAAAATATTTAAAAATGTTATTGAAGAAGGCTTGTGTAAAAATAAGCTACAGTTTCCATTGTAGGAAAGAGTGAAAAGATTATGAAATTTATCATCCGAGGATTCATCGCATGACTCAAACATGCACAACCTAGTGCAGAATTCAAATATCTGTACTAAAAACTAAAAACATTTCTCTTACCGGCAAACGAAAAAATCGTAAAACGCTAGGAAAGAATACTCTGAGAAACGGCTGCAAAGCCAAGGGCATGAATACAAAAGTAAGAAACCACAAATTTAATAGTTTAAATCGCTCATTCACGCTCATTATTCATTCTCATTAGAGCAAAAATTACAAAGGAAAGATTAATGCACCTATAATTGCTGCGATTAAAGGTGTGATGTCAATGGTAAGTTTTAATAACGATTGTAAAAGTAGGGGGTAAAGGTATTCGTAATATGGAGGAGGTTGGTCCCTCGCAAGGACCAGAGCTCTTAAACCCGTCAAATTCAGCAAAAAAGCGTTTAGCGGGTGGCCAAAAGTTTCGGAAAGAAAAGAAAAGCATTCGTCGACAACGCAAGACCATAAACTAGCGGGGACGCATGCGCACGAGCCTCGGCACCTCGCGTGTGTTCCCGTTCATACTGTCGCGGCACCCTCACCCTCTCCTTCGCCGAGTGCACGCACACACACAGAGCAGCGCGAGCGCGACTTTGCGGGAGCGAGACGGAGCAAGTGCGCCGGCGAGGGGAGTGGGACCTCTCCAGCCGCACGCACACACACGCACACACGCACACAGCCCCGGCCCGCGTTCCTGGAGGCGGCCGCGAGGTGGGGGGGAGATAAAGCGCCGGCGACCGAGCGAAGGGGAGAGAGAGAGGATGCGGCGGCGGCGGAGGAGGAGGAGGGGGGGAGAAAGGAAGGGTCCCGCGGCGAGCACGAGCTTCAGTCCCCGACGCTCGCGTGCGCGTTCGTGTGTAGGAAAGAGAACGAGAGGAAAATACGTGCGCGGCTCGCCGAGAGCTGGTGTTCCCGCTGCTGCTGCTGTTGCTGCTACTACTAATAATTTTTCACGACCACCGACGTCCGCTGACGCTCCAGAGGATTCCTCGTGTGCACGCCACAGGACCAAGGGAGAGAGCGCCTGCATCCCCGTGATCGGCTAGCTCCTTTTTTCGCCACTCATCCCTCGGTTGTGCGCGTGGGCACGCGGCGGCGGCGCAGAAGAGGAAAAAAGGCGCGCGCGGGCGAGTTCGGCTGCTGGTGCGCGGATGTGCACATGTGCCGGCACCGCGACACCGCTCAACGACGTCGAGGACGAGGATAAGCCAGTGGTCGTGGCTCCAACCTCCTAGTGAATCAGGGCACTCGCCCCGCGACGGTGGTTTTTTGATTTGTGTGAGACTGTGTTGTTGTATTGTTGCGTCGGCTACAGGCTCGACTCGCTAAAGGACCTAGAGACGCCGCTTGCTGGCATACCTGAACCAAGTTCTACTCTTTACTCTTGGAGCCGCTTCTGCTACTGTTGCATTCCTGGGAGCCTGCTGACAAAAAGGTTCGCATTGCATTCACTTTTCAGTTCGCACTACACATTCTTGCTCGAACGGAGGTCGAAGGTAAAGCGGATGCGAGTGCATACCTTACCGATCGACCTCGGTACAATTAATCGCTTTTGAACTACTAAAATTCCCCTCTCCGCGTGTTTTCTTTCATTTTTATGAGATTTTAATTTATAAAAATAGGCAATGCGTTCAATAATCAAGCGTTTTACTGATTTTACAAATCATGCGTTATTACATCATTATATTGGCTTGTCCTTATTCAGTTCCATTGTTCAAATTAAAGCAATATTTTGTGAATGTATAAATTTTGACAAAATATTTATAACAAATAAATGATTGAAAGAAACTGTAATGGCCTAAATATTATATAGCTCTTTATCCAATGAAAATTATATAATAATCATTCACAATAATATTATAAATTGTTATGGTAAAAAAAGTTTTTCAAAAATAATAAGTAGTACAAAATATCAATTTCATATTTTATTTTATTTGTTTACAGGTCTTCTTCTCAAAAAAAACAAAACAGTCAAGATGTTTGATGTTTTTGGTTCAGTGAAGGGCTTACTAAAGCTCGACACAGTATGCATCGACAACAATGTATTCAGATTACATTACAAAGCAACCTTCATCATCCTGGTGGCTTTTTCACTGCTGGTCACTTCCAGGCAGTATATAGGAGACCCCATCGACTGTATAGTCGATGAAATTCCATTACATGTCATGGATACATACTGCTGGATCTACTCTACCTTTACCATTCCAGACCGTAATGGTATCATTGGGAAGGATATTGTCCAACCAGGAGTGGCCTCTCATGTGGAAGGTGAAGATGAGATTAAATACCACAAGTACTACCAGTGGGTCTGTTTTACCTTATTCTTTCAAGCTATTTTATTCTACATTCCTCGCTATCTATGGAAGACTTGGGAAGGTGGCAGAATTAAGATGCTCCTTATGGATCTGAATTGCAATGTATTGAATGAGGAATGCAAAAGTGATCGTAGAAAACTGCTGGTGGAGTACTTTGCAGCAAATCTTCATGGACAAAACTTTTATGCATTCCGCTTCTTCCTATGCGAAGTGCTCAACTTTGTAAATGTTGTTGGTCAGATCTACTTCATGGACTTTTTCCTTGACGGCGAATTCACGACCTATGGATCGGATGTCGTCAAGTTCACGGAAATGGAACCAGAGGAGAGAGTTGACCCCATGTCTCGGGTCTTTCCCAAGGTCACCAAATGCACCTTCCACAAATATGGTGCGTCAGGCACAGTGCAGAAGTTCGATGGGCTTTGCGTTCTGCCCCTGAACATCGTGAACGAGAAGATCTACGTGTTCCTCTGGTTCTGGTTCATCATCCTCTCGGTGTTGAGCGGCCTCAGCCTGGCCTACCGTGCCGCGGTCGTCGCTGGACCGAAACTCCGCTTCATCTTACTGCGAGCGCGATCCCGCCTGTCGCCCCACGACCAAATCGAGTCCATCTCCAACAGGTGTCAGATCGGTGACTGGTTCATCCTCTACCAGCTCGGCAAGAACATCGACCCCCTCATCTACAAGTGCCTCATAGCGGACCTTGCCAAAAAATTTGAAGGCAAAGAGAGCGTCTAAGGGAAATCGGCGATTCCCGATGCGTTTTTTATTCGAACGTGAACGAACGAACGATCGATTGATCGCGTGGCTGTAGCCGATACTCGTCTTAAATTAAGCGATGATGAGAGAGGGGAGGGAGGGGGAGGGAGAGAGAGAGATTCAGATTCAGATTCAGATTCAGATTCAGTGAAGCTAGTAAATTAGGTAAATTGTGATAGATTCGTTGCGTTGCGAAGAAAAGTAGGATAAAAAGACAGGAACAAAGCGCATGAAAAGCATGTTTGAATCGAGTCTCGACGTTTGCTTCAAGGGGAAATCGGGGGTCACATCGGTGTTTTTCATGGCGTACGCACGCGCGCATGCACTTTTGTTTCCGCTGTTTCTTTCATTCCCGACGCGCACGAGGGGAAAATCTCGACAGAATTTTCATCCCGGGTGAGCAAAAGTGAAACACAAAGAGCCAGCCATCTAGCCATCTAGCCATCTCCCCCCCCCTTCTGCTTCCCCGATTCTTTTCCCCACGTACATCGTAAATAGAAGATGTGCGCCGGAGAAAGGAAAGAATCCCTTGTCTCGTCGATTCGCACGTTCGCCGACAGACGGCGACGCCACAAGGGAACCACAACGACGTCCCCATCCCTTTCTCTCTCTCTCTCTCTCTCTCCCCCCCCCCGGCTTTTCCTTTGCTTTTGTTTTTCACCCGACCTACCTTTTAAACAGCACGACCTCCCATTCCCTCTCTCTCTCTCTTCTTTCTCGTTTTCCCTCACTCACTCACACTCTCTCTCTCTCTCTCTCTCTCTCTCTCTCTCTCTCTCTCTCTCTCTCTCTCTCGTCTTCGTTTTCGGCTCTCCGATCTACTCGCGCTCATTTATTATTCATCCTCGTTCCATCCATCGCGTCGGCGGATTTTCGACCCCTCGACTTCCCTTCTTCTAGAGTAGTCCTCGTCGCCGTTTCACGGGGGCCGTGAGAACAGGACGAAGGCTAGAGGAATTGGGGGACCGGAGCCCTCGTCGACTCTAATTGTGTGATATACGGAGAACGGCGCTCTTACCCGGGACCCTCGGCTGCATTTCGGAACGAAATAAGAAAAGGGAAACGACAAATTGTCATCCGCAGCGCCATTCCCTTTTTTTTACAGAGCGAGACAGCTCCTCTCTCTTTGTACTTTCTTGGATTTTTAGTCGTTTTAACAATTGTTGGAGACTCGATTTAGCTCAACTGGCCATGGACAATAATCCCCTTCAAGGGGACCAACTTTGATTTACGCGATAATCAAAAGATTTTATTCCTCATTTCCGCAAATTCAATTCTCGATTTTATTGCAACAATTACGAGTCAAAAATTATTATTATTATTATTATTATTATTATTATTATTATATTATTATTGCTTAAAAACAAGAACATCATTTTCGCAACAACTGCCTGCAACCTTGGTTTTCTATTTTATTTTTTCTTGTTGCTTTGAATTTAAATTTTCCTTCGTTCTCTCGTGTTTTAGTTAAAACATTTAACGAGGATTGTACGTTTCACTATAAATTCAAAGGAAAAAGGAATACAGTTTGATCTTGCGCATAACTTTATAATATGCTAATAAGTCGCGTACAATACTTTTACATTCGATATGTAAATTCATTCCTTGAGAGCATTGAAGAAATTCTTTCAATTAATTAAAAGAGTTAAATATGCAAAAATGGCGTTACTAAAAGAATCTCGCGTGACACATAAAGTAAATTTTTAATTTTTTATTTTATTCCTTGTGGTTACATGTGCTACCAACAGCAGCTGACTGGGTATAAATTAAACAAATTAAACTCAAGCTCAGACATCAGCTTAATATATATATATATATATATATATATATATTTAAAGTCTTGCTAAAAGTGCCACGCATTGTTATGACTGGAGAGAAGGAATTGTTGAAATGCTTTATTTTTTATTTGGAGAAACGTAGAGTACAAAACATGTGACTTTTAAATAGAATAATGAATAAAATAGAAAATATTAAAAGTTTAGGATGCTACTTCCGGTCCGCATCAGTGCCTATTTCGAGAGTTTTTGCTCCTTCACAAAAAGACGTCAAGACCCTCTTAGCATTCTTTACTTGAAACACGAGTGTCTTTTTAACCCTTTTCTTTCATGTGCGCCTTCTTTTTTAATTAATTTTCAACCCCAAGACTGTTTCTCGTGTTACTAATTACAAACCAATACCCTTTCTACTACTTTTGTGTCTTAAACCAGTATTTCTCTATATTTTCACTTATATTAATCGTAAATTGTTGCTTTCATTCAATTCAACAATTCATTTATAAATATAAATAATATTTAAACAAAATTAACTAAGAAGATTTACATTGATCATTAACAATGTTTAGAAATATAAAGAAAATATTTTTATATATTTTTATCAAGTTTGATGATTCTAAAATACACTGGGCGAGTCTCAATACTATTAATAGCTTAAGCAATAAACTGTATCATGTATTATTAAAATTAATATGTCGATGTTATATAAATTTACAAGTTCATAAGTGTTAATATAAAGCAACAAAGATAATGGAGAGACAAAAAGCCGAGGTTTGAATTTGAGGCGAGAGATGAGACGCCGTCCTTCCAGTAGTATAACTCTATTATCCTACCAGTTTATTAATCTAAATAACTTCTTTTTTCTCTATTCTTTATTACGTAGACTATTATAGTCTTCAGACAAAAGTGTAGCTCTTAGGAAGAAAATATTTTATATAAATAATTATATATAAAGGCGTGTAGATATATGTAATTTTTTCTCGAAGAAAGTTAATTTCTTTCACAATCTGCAAATGTACGAGTTAAAAGTAAAATTTAAAAACGGCCAAACGTATTTGTAAGGTAATGGGGGACCAACTTTCAGGACTATCAAACAAAATTTGTATTAAATGCGTTTGTTCGACATTATGAACAACTCGTAAAAAAACTCCAAGAGCCAATGCGTAAAATTTTTTTAAAAACACTGTGAAGAATTATATTTATGTAAACTAATTATATTATCAAAAATTTGATAAATTTCATCATGTTCAGTTTTCTTCACAGTATTTTCTGAGGCCGAATCAATGGAGCATAAATTCGAAAGTACAATTTTTTCGAATGTGTTTCCATGCATTGAACAAATTTTGTTCAAATGCTTATGTAATACTTCCGAGCATATCCATATATATAATAAATATACACGCATGCACACACGCGCGCGCGCGCGTATATATATATATGTGTGTGTGTGGGTGTGTGTGGGTGTGTATGCGTGCGCGCAGCTTTAAAGTTATGCGACGCATACATTCTGTTTTGTAATTGTCGAGTGAGCCGAGGAAGACAAAACGCTGATTAGCGCACGTCTTTTAGTTTTTGCTATATTTACATTTTCTTTTTATTCTTAGAAGAAAAGTATTATTATTATTATTATTATTATTATTATTATTATTATTATTATTATTAATATTATTATGTAATAATTTTCACTGCTTAAACATTTTGTACGTATTATCCTCCACTCCTTTCCAATCTTCTACACTATAAAAATTACTAAATTTTAATAGAATTTACTCGATTAGTGCCAAAGGACACATTTATTAAAGCTGAAATTAAACTTTAAATTTTTTAAGAACGAGTATTATGTAGTTTTTGTATCGAACAGCCACTTACAAATGTATGACAGTTTGAGTAAATTTTTTTATCATTTGGGATTTTTTATTTAGTGCAGGTATTTTTAGTATGACAATAATAATAATAATATTTTATATTATAGTAGTAATTCAAGCATTACATATACTTTGTTATAATGATGGGGCAAACAGCGTATGTATGTGTGAAAGAATAGGGTGCTTAATTGTATTTGTAAGTAAAGAAATTCTCTTTGATTATTAAAGTGCTCAATGTAATGACTGCCAAGATAACATGAGACAATAATGTTCAAAGCCGTCACGAGCTTCGTTTGCGTTTCTCCATCGCAAATCTGATACAAACTATACATATCACACTTTATTCTCCAAGCGAATTAAACTTTTCCTCCTTTTTTATTTTATGTGTCAAAATTTTGCTTCTTTTTCTTTTTGAAATAAAAATTATTATTTTATAAAATCCCTGAGATAATCAAAGTATTGTTTTTCTTTTGTTTTTTTGCCGCCTGCATCAGTTTTTTATGATTGCCAAAAAGAGCTATCAATGAGTTGAAATTTAATTGAAATCTGCCAAACTTTCTAAAAAATTGGTGCACATTTCCTAAAAAAGCTGCATCATCTTCACTGCTCACAGACTTTAACATATTGCACAAGCATTTTAATTAACGTTTAATTTTTTAGATTCATCGGAGAAAAATTACAAGCGCCTTAGCAACCGCTAATTAATTCTGCATTGGAAAAAAGTAATTTCAATGCAGTGTAATGATTAATTTAATTAGAGTGGCAATGTGTAAACAAGAGCTGCGGCGGTATCTCATATTGCAAAAAGTACATGAAAACCGCTTAACGAACATTAACATCTCGTTATTGTCATCGTCGTCATCGTCGTCATCGTCGTCATCGTCGTCATCGTCGTCATCCTCGTCATCGTCGTCATCGTATACACAAGTGAACATCGGTAATGCGTAACTTGAATTTACTTGATTACTCCCAGTCTGGAGTTTACAGAGACGTTTACACTTTTCGAGCCAGTATATAGGTCGCGGCATTATAAAGGAAACAATTAAACAAACGCACAAAAAGCAATGGGAGTTTTTTTGTTGATCTTGGCATCTCGCTCCTGCTCATTATATGTATGTATTACATGTATTAAATTCATCCAATGCGTATTGCAAGCACATCCACTTTTTTTTGCTGCTGCTTTTTTTTTTTACAACTGTCCAGCGCTAAAACAAAGTTTCATTTCTTGCTTATGAAAAAATTGACAAATCGCAATTTCTTTCAAATTTCACAATAAAAAAATGTACCTACATTTTATCTCATGGTGTTAAATTAAATTGAAATACTTGGTTTCTGGTGGGAATTGGTATTCGCTAATAGTCTTATTATTCAAGTCATTTGTTTCTTATATGCGGCAAATTGTACTCTGATGCTAATGACTGCAATCATAAAAGATTATTTGTACACTTAAAAAGAATATATATATATATAAAAGAAGTTCTATAAAATAATTGAGAAAAATGTCTTAATATGACTTTGGTTAAAAAACGAAAGGTCAAAAAAGAAAAAGATGGTTTATACGAATCAATCGGTGACAATTGTCGTGAAAGCGAATTTTTCAATTATATTAGTCATTCAGTAAATTAAATTTTCTTCCTTGCAGGTGCACACACATACTATTTAGAATTGGAAAGCCCAATAATAAAAGTATACTATAATAATTTTCAAAAATTATCAAGTTATTCGTCATTTATTCATCAATTTTAAATAGATATTTTTTGTTTTTTTTTTTTGTATTTTCTACATAAAACCTCGATTTAGAATAAAAAAATATATATTTTGATATTCCTGTATCAATATGTCTAATTGCGTGAATAATCTTGGACAATATTAAAAAAGGGAAGTAAAATTTAAAATTATATTTTTGAAACAATATTATATATTACTAATTATGGAAAGAAAAAAAAAGAAAAAAAGGTAATGAGAGAATTGATAATTATAAAATTGTACAAACATTAAATTATAGGTAACTAAAGAGTTTGTGTAGAAATAAAAAAGACTTTTTGAATAAATATATACTTATTTTGATACTCGCCTTTTATGGAACATTTGTACGATTCACATTCATGTCAAATGATGAATGTAATAATACCGTCAAATGAATCTTCATTATTAAAAGTATACGAATAACCCAAGGTCGAGGGAAAAGATAAATGAGGATGATGAGATTTGATGAGTATTTTTCTCTTTTTATATAAAATAATAAATAAATGTAACTTAAAAATGAATGAGGTAACAACTATAACAACGTTGTATATTGTAGTTTGTAATGTCGAGATATTGAAATTTTTAAAGACGTATTTACATGTAAATAATCTTATAATGTGACATGTGACGGACCATTAAGAAATTATTGTATTTATATGAAACATTCCACAAAATTTTTTTATAACAAATTTTTCTAAGCAAACATTTTACAAAATGTGTAAAAGTAATTATATTTAATTATGAAGGAACAATGAAAAAGAGAGTGATGAGTGTGAAAGCGCAGTTGATAAACGAATAATATTAATAAAGTAAATTTTAAAAAATAAACATTTGTGCCAATTCAATTATTTTCCTTACCAAATGAACAGCCTACAATATGATTAAGACAAATTTATTTTTCTTTTTATGATTTTCATTCTTTATATTTTATAGTTATATTTTTGTACAATTGTACATATTAGTCGAATTTAGATAAAAGAAAATACGCAAATCAAATATTTAAAGTTTACTTAGTTTAAGTAATAATGAGAAATGTAAGTTTTACTAGATACATTAATAAAGCGATAAGAAATTTTAATAACTCGTTCAAGAAACACGTCTCTGGTTGTTTAAAGTCATTAAAATTAGCTCCTCCTATTAAAATTTTTCCTGTAAATTTAGTAAATCTTTATATTGGCGCCATTACACCCATTATTAATTGTCATTGATTCGTTAGTAGATAAAATGTAGTAGTATTCGGTATTAAATTCAATTACTGCTTACACCGGTTCTTTAAAATACTGCATTAATTAATCTTTTGTTCCGATGTCAACCGATAAATTCTTGTATTTACGAAGTTCTTTTTCATTCATTTTTTTGGTGGATAATTTAAAAAGCAGAGCGAGTTATTCCCAGATGAAATTCCCAAGCAACGACTGCCATTTTGAGACATTTGACGTTACCTTTGCCTTAAAAAGGAAATTCCGGTTTCAGCTACGACTCAAGAAACGAATATTCGGTCTGAAAGTATACTTACAAGATTATTCTTCGATCGTGTTTCCTGTCACCTCATACGTCAAAGCTTTATTTTTGCCAAAGGTCCCATGTGCAGACGATAAAGTAAAAACACGTGGCTTTTCGATAAAGTTAATTCAATTTTCAGGTAATTACTAGAGAAATTAAGAGGACAAAATTAACAGTAATTTATCAGCCGTTACGTTGATTTTATTATTACAAATTTAATTTATAAGAATAATGATACTGTGACAGAATAACTCAAAGTGATTTGATATGATAATATGACGGATAAACTTATAGATACGAGAATCAATTAATTAAAGGAGTTCTGTTGGGTATGAAATAATTTTTAATAAATTTAAAAAAAAAAAAAAATGTAATAAAAACGCGAAAGAAAGGAAAGAAAGATGAAGAGTGGTGAATAATGAGAGAAATCGCCACGTAAAAGAACAGGATTTACATATAGTATATGGAATGCTATAAACAAACAAAAATTGAATGAAATTAATAGCACTAACGGTTAGCCGCACAAAATCAACACTTATATTAATAATAAAAAGAGATGGTAATTTAAATTGAAGCCTGTGATTGTCTCGAATCATAAATTACCACCTTGATTAACGTCTAATTGATCCACGGACATCCAACACGAAATAAAATTCTGGCAATAAAATTCCAATTGATTATAGAAGATATGTATTTGCGATATGTAGATAAATGCGGGAGTCCGATTTAAATGAGAGTTTACGTCAGCGACGTGTGGTGGTTGTGCCGTGGTTGTACAAGCGTACAAGCGAAAGCATTACATACAACAACGCGACACTGGTAATTCATCCGTTGACCTCGAATTTAATCCACGGCGAATAATCGTGGGCGTAAGAAGGGTTCGACGTGACCGAGTTAATTCTCGTACACACAAATGTACGAGAGATAGCGATAGATAAATCCGAGATCAGACCATCATTTGTACGCATTTATTTTATAATTTTACAGGTGTCTACGTATACGCATACATTTATAATTATAATTGGAGTAACCACGAGTACGTGTACGTGCGAGCGTTAAAGTGAAGTTAAGTTTGAACTGGATAAGTCTAGATAAGGATCGCCTCGTCTTTTAAATAGTATCGAATATCTCCTCGGGTACATTATCTTGTGGACATTAAATTTAATTTTCTTTAAATTGGGTGCACATTTCGCGAAATGCGTTTTCTAAAAATCATATTCATTCGTATGCATCGTTTTGCGCTAAATAAGAATTACATCAAATTTGTTATGAATTTTTCTTTTTTTCCTTTTTTCGTTTTTGTTGCAAATCTTTAAAAGTGTCTTTTGCCGAGAGACTCGACACTGACAACCAGTGTTACATACCAATACAAATTATTTAACATTTCCTGTTGTATTTTAAATTTAATTTAAATAGCGTTCACCTCTGAATTATGTATTTGCTTAAAAAAGCATTCTACAATTTGCTCAAATTTAAAAATACGTAAAATGCTGATCTGCACGTAATCTGATATACTAATCATACGTCAATCTACGCTTCTAATTGAAAAATATTGTGATAATATTAGTGTTAGAGCTCACTTGAGGTGTGAACTTCACAGTTATAAACTGTTACGGTTACTTACAAGGTTTCGAACATGTATACCATGTTTTAGATGTACCGTAAAAAACGTTATCTGACATTTGGATTTACACGAATTATTACAGTATTACACGATATAGAACAATATGGTGATAAACGATCATTATGATAAGTTACCAGATAAAAATATTATGAATTATCCATAAATAAAATGTTTATAGTAATACCGTGAGAATTATCTTAAAATTTTATTTTAATCTTACTTGTTGTATTGCGGTCAATAATAATATAGAATTATTTTGAATCCTTTTAAAGAATTTAATTGACTTTTCAAAAAGTAATAATCGTGTCCTTTTATTTATCGTAAGTATGATTATCATTCAACAAAACAAACTTATTATTATTTAATTATGAATTTGCCGAAAAATCAGAACTAATTTATCTATTTTTATTAGTTATTATTGATTATAACAGTTATTGTCTTTAACAAGGTTAATAATTTCAATGCATCGACATAAAAGAAAAGCGAAAGAATAAATTGATATTTAGTAGTTAATAGATTAAACTTATTTTTTAGCTCAATTGGAATGTTTTAATGTAACAATTAGATGAACTATTAAAAAGAAAATAAAAGTAAAAATAAATTATTTATATTTACTCATATTATAATTAATTTTATGATTGTTTGACATCGGAAGAGTGTTGATAACTTAATGAGTAGTTCTTTGCTCACTGATAATCATTAGTAATTCATCGTAAGTAAAACGAAATCAATAGAGGTTCTCTATATGTATTAAATACATGGATAAATTTATTAATAATTTTACTTTTACTGACATTGAATAATGGTTATTAAATGATATAACTTTTATTTCTTATTCTAAAAATAAAATAAATAAATAAAAATGAATTTCCACCGGGTTCCATCATATGATATATTCCTATTATTTGGGATTTTAAAAATAAAAGATTATTTTTTAAGTATTTAAAAGTAGTTTATACCATAATATAAAAACATAGTTTCTTTCTAAAACAGCGTAACCATTAGATGATTATAAATATACTTGTAGTAATTTATTTAGTCATCGACAAAGATTTATGGTTCATATTATCTCATGAATTCGATAAGGTAATCAAATAAATTTTTAAAATAAAACTCATTTTACAGATTGTTTTTCAAAAATTACACATAAAATAAATGGACATTCAAATCTTACTCAATTCATTAAACAATAAATATTGAGTAAAAAATTGTTCTCGTTTTAAGGGCTATAATTAGTAAAAATGTCCTTAAAATAGTAAATTTGTCGTACAAATAATACTTTAATTATTTACATAATTCATTTTTTTTCTGGATGAATATATCTATATAATTATACTTCATTATTATATATTATATTTACAATAAGAAAATCTTATAGTGAAACTAATTGAGTTTATAAATTACGCAAGATCATATAGATTTTACGCAATAGATAAAATGTCTCCCTGTCGAGTATTTTCTCTTATCTACTATGCATGTATATATAATCTATCCTAATCAAAACATTCATTTATAAATTACCAATCATTTTTTCACTTTTTATTTGAAATAATATATCCATTTTTATAAAAAATATTAATTAGGATTCACTAGTTTACTACTTTTAAAAATACTAGCGATATTTTTTTTTTAGAAGTTGGCATTTATATTTACATTATTAAATTAAAATTGATTATTAATTATTAATTTTAATTGAATATTTTTATTTATGAAGATATGTATTTAAATTCTAATAGTCTAAACATTTCTTATAAAATTTATAATATTATAATATAAAAATATTACAATTTATCTATTAATACAACATTATTCTTTCTTGAATAGATTTAAACTAATTATCATTTAATTTTCATTCAACAAAATTAAATACAGATGCGATATTTACATTATCATTATTGATAGCAGAAGGAGTATCAGTTTTAAAAAAAAAAAAAAATATTTGCACACACTTTTAAAAATGTGCACTTGTTCTTATGTATAATTGTTAGTGAGAGAAAATGATCAAAGACTTTATTACAGATTTTTTACACTGAATGCATTAAAAATACACACTTAAGGAACCTAGGTAAAGTGTTGAGATAGTAAGTGGTAGTGTCATGGTTAACCAAACTTAGTTATTTAATATATATTATAAAAGAAATTCTATAATTATAATTAATTTTATGTAGGTACTAAATGAAACATTAAATAAATATATAAAATTCAAATGAATTAAACTAATAAAATAAAATAATTAAATATTACTAATTAAATGCATTAAAAATATAGAGAGATGCTTCTTGATACAGAAAAGAAATCCGTAATGAGGTCAATATTATGAATAAAAAATTATCATTTCTCATTGAAGAGCTTGGTATAACGACGTATTTGCAAACACAGTTTGTTTAACATTTGATAAATAAAAGAACTTTGATTAAAATAATATTGTTCAATGTATAACATTTCAAAAGAAGTAAATGTAATTTGAATATGGATAAAAAAAATTCTTTGAAGCTTTTGTGCAGCTTTTTTGTTGAGATATACTTTAAAAAATATTATTTGAATAATACAATTAAAAAAATTACAAAAGCTGGTACTCAAGCAATTAAATCGCTATTAAATAAATAATATTTAACGAATGAAAAAAAGATAAAAATATAGATTACGTTAATTAATATATTGGTAATCTCTTTGCAGAGGGGTCATGTAACATTAAAAGAGATTATGTTTTAAAAGTTGGGTTAAATTAAAAGTGAATCCGCATGGAGGTAGAGACATTTTAAAGAATATATTTTGCATCAATCGGCTGAAACACACATTTTTGAGAATCGACTCACGCAAACCTCCTTGTGACAAGCGTGTGATACTTAAAAAAAATAAATTTGAAAATAGAAGTTTACACGATAATTGGATAAAATTTGCATGCCAAGCATACGTATCGGCTAATTTCACAATCCAGCCTTGGCTCATTGAGTTTCGAGGGGCCATGCACAAATCGACCGACGAGGAACCGACGCCAATTTTACAAAAAAAAAAAAAGAAAAAAAGTAGCTCATTGCGCTGTGGCAGCCGCGTGAAAATCCAAAAGCGGTTGTCCAACAGGTTAGGGAATATGGGACTCGGTGTGCTATAATGAAAACCACTGGACGAGAAAGTAACTCCGACGAGTAAAGTAACTCTCCCACTCCCACTGGGTTGGGGCCTCCAAGAGTCGAGACCCCGGGCCACGGAATGCGGTGGCCTGGCCCCAAAAAAGAGAATAGACAGAAAAAGGTACTGTTCTCCCAAAGAGGACGAAAAAGACGGCGGACTGACTCCTCCTCGCTCGAAAGAATCCACAAAATTTAAGTAATGAATGCAACTTGGGACGGGCACCTCGACACCTGCAATCTTGCCGATGCACTTAGCTTCCTTCGCGGATAGGAGAATAATTAGGGAATAATTTTGAATATCGACCGAACGAGACCAGTCCTCAATTCCCAATTCCCAATTCCCAATTCCCAAAATGACATCCCACGAAAGATAATTAGATGCCAGTCCAATCGGCAACCCATTGTGACGGTTTCGGCAATTTGCGTGCAACCTGCCCAAACTGACTTTAAGTATTATGTGTTTATTATGAATGGTGAATACATAAGTATCCTTATTATATTCACTTTAAATCTTTTATTCTTATTTTATTTTATTTTCGGTGTTTATATTCTCGGGTGATCCTGCATTATTAATAACTAACTATTCATCAGACCAAATACCCATCACAATGTGCCCATACATTTTGTGCAAAGTTTTAAATTTATATTGTTTGCTGCTGCTTGACCGAATAATATTTAAAGATTTTCCATTATTCTTTTAAAAATAACCACTATCAATTATTGGTTATATATTTTGTTTAGAATAAAATAAATAGAAACTTTGAAGGATTTGAAAGAATAAAGAAAAACAATTCTAGTGTTACAGAAAATATTTATGGCTCATTCATAATGCTAAAGCTATTTTTTTAAATGATTCTTTTGAAAATAATTTAATTTTTATTAGCCATGAATATGAATGCTTACAATGTTTATATTTTTTCGCATTAATTTTTCAATAAATTATGAAAGAATTAAATAATTTATTGTCGCCAAGACAAAATTTTCAAATTAAATTCATAATTTATAGTTTTGGCATTAATTAAATAAAAAAATTTTCTTTCCTGAATCTATTTTCTCTGATTCTTTTTTAAATCATGTAATTGGTAGAATTTCAAAAATGTTGACCTTGATTCCAAAAGTGCAATATTTATTTATTGCAGAAATTAAAAAATATGAAATATTCAGCAAATATAAATCGACTCTCTTATACTGTAGGTCTTATTGGATTTTTTTCTCTTTTATTTTTATATCACACGATATTTCTTCATTGAAAAAATTTGATACTTCTCATTGGTTAATAAATGATTCTATCTAATGCCAAATAAGTAACAAATTAAACAATTCATTACATTTGATTGATTACTTATTTCTATTATTCGGTGTAAATTATTATATAATGAAATAATTACCTCGTAAATAGTTACTATAGTTTATTTAAAGGATCCTTTTAAAAAGTATTGTTCATACTAAGTTAGTGATATTGGTTGACACGTGCATTCTAAATACTGATTAAACTAGCATATTGATTAGTGTAAAAATATTATTTGCATTACATAATTATTATCATGTACTTTATAAGTAATTCAATATATTAACACAAGACAAATTATTATTTGTTGTATTTGAATTTAATAATTATTAGTTTGAACTGAAATTATGTAATAATTTTTTTCATAAATTATATTATAAAGACATTTTTACAACAAAAAGATAATTTTAACGAGTATTTATAATTTCCTTGTAATCAATTGTACAGAATAAAATATTTATACATATATTTATTTACTCAACACATGTAATTAAAAAAAAAAAAGAAAAGCAATTAGTTGAACCTAGGTTATACCTATTAGTAAACTTTATATCTGTACTTAAAAGATTCATTCGACTTTCGCTTTAAGTTTGCCATGTGCATACATGGATATTTCTTACAAGCTATCCTTATAAGACCAGCGCAAGTTGGTTCATTCAAATCTAAAGCTAATCTTTTTTTCGTTATATCATGATTCTATAAATGTAAATTTTATTTAATTGAAATGACACAAATGGCTTTAATTACACGTGTTAATAGTTCTCACTTAAATGACAATTAAAGGCCATGGTTTAATTCATGTTTTCATTTTATAAATATTGTAGAACTAAATTAAATTTCTTGGGATTTCCATCACTGACAATAATTTTTTACGGCGACTTTAAAAATCTTTAGTTATCATATTAAATTGCAGTTTGTTTTATAATCCGAGTAAAAAAAACATAAAATCGCATTTTGTTTTAAGATTGCTGCACTTAATTTTAATAAGGATGGTTTAAAAATCAGTACTATAGAAGAGAAAGACTCGAGTCTGTTGTCTGTCGGTTCGATCGTAGGATGTAAGGATGTAAGGATGTAATGGCTTCATAAGACCCACTGAAATTTATACCAAAAAAATCTACTGAAACCCCAAGGAATGTACACCTTAGAAAAAAAAAATCGTGTTGGTAATTGTAAAGCATCTTGTAAAGATTGGTACCAATTTTAATGTACAAGTATGTGTGAGCTCCATTTTTATCTTTCTCTCTCGTTTCTGCCAAGATCTCATTTACAAGAAAGAGTGGGAGAGAATGGGACGAATAAGGAGGCCCTGCGAGTGGTGGAAGGGGTTAACGCGGCCACAAGAGAGGATAGTGTTCGGTCGATCTCTCTCTCTCTCTCTCTCTTGCTCACAGGTCTCGGAGACGACGTCCAATTGTATAAGTGTATAAGAGGGCAATGGCCGGTCAAAGTCCCACTCGCACACGCGCACACGTTCTCGGTTAAAAGGCTTTTCCTTTCCTCTCTCTCTCTCTCTCTCTCTCTCTCCCTCTCCCTTTCCATCTCTCTCGCACAAACGCTCGTGGGTTTTTATTTGGATGCAGCTTCCTCGAGTTCTGACCCTTCGGGCACCAGGCGAACGAGATTCATCGGTACCTTTACTCGGCTGGATTTAATTAATTCCTTGACGGTGGTACTCTTATCACGTTTCGTTTTTCTTGAAAATTCCTGATAGTGAGAGCCCAATTCTTAATGCAAGCCAGGCCCTTCAAAGCATTTTCGAATATAAAGCCTTTGGATATTCGGCTTTTTGAAGTAAGAAAGAACCTCTTTTGAGGCCCAACTCTTAAAACTCTTTCGTATGCTCAAGACATCTATTCTTCTTTATTCGATTCGTGATGTTTCTTCTTCTTTTTTTTTTTTTTTTTTTTTTTTTTTTTTTTTTTAAGAGTACACCGAGTTTGAATATTAAGACTTTTCGAGTCATTCCGACACGAACATTAACGCGAGGAACTCATTGGCTTGATACCACCTTTATATATTCCTCTCAGGTATCGGGACGAGAATACCTCTACAAATGAAATTTCTGTCCCACCGTATTTATTTATAGTTTTAAATTAAAAGGAGTGCAAATACAAATTATAAAACAGCTGACAGTACGTAATATCCTTGAGAATGTACAACTAAACTTCTTTCAACTACTTCTATACAAAAATTTGTAACAATTATAATAATTGTCTACACTTTTAATTATTAATCAATTATTATAAAATTTAAGTTTATTTGAAATGATGCGTTACAATAATATTTTATTCAATAAAATATAAAATAATTTATTTAAACATGGCCGCATTGGATTTTTTTTCAAGCAAACTAATCGCGTTTAATTTTTCACTATTAAGCCAAGAGGGACGAACACCAAAAATTATGAATAATCAAAACATTTTCGATATTCGTTTTTTAAATAAAAATACTGAATTTATTGACAGCTATTGTTCCTTTCATTTTATTAGGTTATATACGACTTTATGAGAAAAGCCCTCGGAATATTCGCATTGGGGTTTTTATCTGTTGCGCATAGTATTTTCCTGTATCTTCTCAAATAATTTTTTAGCTAAAAAATGAATTATAACATTAAATAAAATATTATAATATAAAGTTTAATACTTTTTGGCTCAATATTTGCAAAAACTAAAATAATTATAAAATTAATTAAAAGAACTAAACTATTCAATGTTTACTAGTTATTCTTCTGTAAATAAATTCTAATTGCTTGATAATTTTATGAATGCACTAGTTGCCTTAGAATTAAATATTAATAAAATATATTTTTTCTAGTAAACATAAATTATATTATTAATAGAGAATTTTAAGATTTCTGTATATATTTTCGATTATTAATATATTCGATTGATAAAAGTAAATTTATGTTAATATGTGAAATAAAATTTTGTTTAATTAGTCACATTTAAAAATTTTCTTCTAATGATTACCACGTGTTTATTGTATTAAGTATAAAAAATGCAAGAAAAAATTAAAGATAATGAATGATTTTTGAAAACTTTATCTCAAAAATACATTGTGATAAGAAATAAACGGGTGATCAATTTTTATTGTTGTCAAGGAACAAAAGAGTGTCTAGTTTAAAAGTCACGTTCCCAGGCTCTTGTATACATTAAATAACTATTTTAAAGTATATGCTTATAGGAATGAATATAACGTTAAAATATTCTTAAACGTATATTACGCTTTAAAGATAAAAAAATTTAGTTAAACCTACATTTTTATAAGTGTATATCTTTTTCAAACATTATTAAATTTAACGTTTTTTTTCTTAATTTAAAAATACAAATTAAAAAAAATTTTCATTGTAATTTTCAGTTTATTATATTTATAATTATTTTTGTAACTAAAACGTATAGAATAATTCTTGTCTTAATTAAAATTCGTTTGTTAAGTTAAAATTTATTTTTTTGAAATATATAAGTTACAAAATAAATTTAAGAGACATTTCAAAAACATATTATTTTGTATATGTATTTTATTTTGTACTATGTTTAGTAAAATTTGATTAAAAATTGTTAACATTTGTTGGTAGTGAGACTATACTTTGAGAATTATGTAAAATTTTAATTGACATAATTATTTTTATTAAATATACTGCATTTGAACCATTCATGTAATTTAATTATAATGTTTCATTAACATTTTTTAAGATAATCTAATATTACTTGAAAAAGTATATAAGAATAAATTGGTCAAATATTTGTGGACAAAGAACAAATAGGAATAAATCGGCCATTACTTTTGTTAAATATATAGTTAAAATTTTTGAGTAATTTTAAATGTAAAATAACGCTGTTTCGTGAGTAGGTAAATATGCTCTGCAATTCCTTGTGAACAAAATATGTTGTCTCCTACAAAAAACTTTATATTGCAAGTTTTTATCAAAACTCTCATCGCTTATTGCTGTGGCGTTTTGAGCACTTGAAACATTGAAGAAGTAGTAATTTAAGTACAATTTTTATTTTTTAAATGTCTTCTTTTTTTTAAATATTTAATAATTTGTATGTATTTAAATTTAATACACAATTTAATGAATGAAATGAAAACATCAAAAAAATAATAAAAAAAAATGTATAAAGTGCAATAATTTATAATTCTTTTAATTGATAAATCTTGAAATAATTCTTGTTATTTCTGAAAAACAATAATTTTTTACAATGTACAAGTTGATGTGAGATTTCTCTTGGATGTAAAAAAACAACAGTTGCTTATTTTTATGCTATTGATGTTTCGGAAAGTTGATTTCTTGCCTTCATCATACCTTAGTAAAATTTTGATTATACTGACGTCCAGCAAAGGTGTCACAGGATAAAGTTTAAATGTACTATGTATTTATTAATGTTAATTTTTGTAAATTATTATAGAATGCTTCATAAATTACAAAGTTTTAATCCCAAGTTTTTATTTAAAAACTATAGTGAATAAAAAAGTTGACAATGTGTGTACGTTTTACTTATTAAGTTCACATAAAATATCATTTTTACATTTACAATACTTCGTTTGTTATATTTATACTAGTACAAAATTAGTTTGAAAATATAGAAATATTTTTACTGTGGAACATTTTGAGATAAGTATTAATAAAATCTTTTCGTAATCTAGTTCTCGGATTTAGAATTTAAGCTGCAAAATAAAAAACTTATTTTACAATATTTACACTTTAAAAAGTGGTGTTTATTTTTTGGTAGATAAATTATTATGCATATGCATTGTTTCCGAGTACATAAAAAAAGCTTAAAGTCATTGTGCCCGTCCTTAACAACTAACCCAACAAATTTTTAAATACGTAAGTGGTAAATTTTATGCTAATGTAGAATTACACGTGACAATTATGGGAAATAAATAACAATGGTTATATTATAGTTGGTAATATATTATATAAATTACACCATGTATATCAATTAAAATAAAAAAAAGATACAGCATTTTCATTTCTAATCTTTACTTACGATTGCTGAAATTATGAAATGCTAAAATTTTGATTTATAATTTTGAATTTCATTGACGCTTAAATAAAAAAATAAATTTTATTTTGCTAAAAATGTACTTAATAGATTTAAATACTGAATTTTTTGATAATTAAATAAATATGTATTGGAATTAGAATATTTGTGTTAACTTTTTAATATTTTCATATAAAAAGATTTTAAAAATTTTATAATTTTTTAGAATTCATTTTACTTTTTTCTCATTATGTAATTACTTTTTTTCAATAATATTATGAGTAATAATTATGTTTTTTTTGGTTTTTTATGTATTATGTCATATTATTTCAATAAAAAACTAAGTATTATCTAATTTGTACTACAAAGTTGTATTTATTAAATCTATTAAATTGAAAAAAACAAATGATAAATTTATGTAAATATAATATCAGGTGTAAAAAAAAAAAAATTACGATAAAATTAATAATGGGATTTAAAAAAAAAAATTCCACAATGCGCTTTAAATTAAATGTATACAAAAAAAAATTTATGATATATTATATGTTTCATTTTAATACGCTGGTTTCATAAAAAACTTATAACAGTTGAAAAAATGAAAAATTTAAATACAACTCTTACAGATTTCGATTGTAAATATTTATTTCTTATCATAAATCACGTTTCATTCGCTTAACTATTCGTTTCGAAAAGTCTTGTTATATTTTAATAGTAAATTAATTGAATTCTTCAATTGTATAATAATTATTTTGCCATTTTTGATCAAACATCAATGATAATAGTTGTATGTGGATTTATCACAATTGTTTCAAATGCATCAGCAACTTTCTTTATCTATGTGTACCGAATAAAAATATGTTAAAGAACAAAATATTGAGGTATAAACTCATATTCATAAAAACTTTATACTTTTGATCATAAAAAATTGTGCACAATAAAATATGCTCAGTTTTTAATGTATCTATAAAATCAAAATCACTCCAAAAATAAATTTATTGCTAATATTTCAAAAAAGCAATATATCCAAGAACAATGAACTCAAGTAAATAGAAAAGTTTCTCAGCTATGTTTTCTAGAATAAAGTAACGTCGACGCCCCCAAACAGTCATCATTCTCTAATCATAAAACGTAGTAATAGAAAATTTTCTTATCTGTATTAAAATATATAAAGATAGCGGAATAAATAGAGATGATGAGAGAGACATCGTAGCGACAATCTGTATCACTTAATTACGCATGAGAATTGGTATTACGTGCTTTTTCAGTACATTGCGAGTACATTAACACGTATCGACGTTGGAAAATATTGTTATAAAGTTTTTACGCGATATACATGTATATGCTTTAGAGTTGTAAAGATCTTGTAACGCCAGGATGGATTATTGCGTTTCTTAGTCATTTTCACAATTTCCGAATATCTTGATGTTTTATTAATATCACTTCAGATTATTTGAGGCATCATAAAATGCCCATAAATTATATTTTTCTTTTTCAAATGTTCAATCAACAGATCTTTATTTTATGAGTGTAATAATATTTTACAATTCGTGTATATTTATCAAATTGTTAGTGGTTAATCTTAGAGCTTTTTCGTACACTAAGTGTTATTCGTATTTTTTTTTAATAATATTGTGAATAGTGACGTATGATACATAAAAATTTTTTCTAACACTTGAAGTTTAATTTAATTTTAAAAATCTTATCATTGGCTTATTTACCGAATTTCATCTATTATTACCAAATCATTTTAATTTATTATTTTTTAATTTTTTTATTTAAAATAATTGTATTAAAATACAAAATTCTTTTGCTCTAAAAATATTATTTTAATTTGTATTTTAAATGAATAGTATTTTTAAATATAAGATTAATAAGAAGAATTTTATTATTATCAATTAATGTTTCATTGTGAAACTTTAAAATAATCTGTAAATTATTAATTGTAGAAAAATATAAGAAGGCATAATTTAATATTGCGAGGTCTTAATACGTCGACACCCAAAGAAGAATGTATAGTACATGTGATAACTAAATTGTTATATAAATATTTTATTTTCATAATCTTTAACGGAATTTAAAATTTAAATTTAAAAAATGACTGCCCAGCCAAGGTGAGAAAGGAGATAAATTTTTTTTTATTAATTATTGAAAAATATTAAAAAAATTAAGAATAAAAATTTGTTTTATTAATAGTAGTCGTTACTACTTAAAAATTAAAAATAGAATTCTATGAAGAACTAATTTGTATTTTGTATGTTAGTAAAATGTTTCAATTTTATCATTTATCGCTATTTACGTTTATTTTTTGAATATGTATTTTTGATTTATTAGAAAATAAACTTTTTTGTACCAAAGAAATAATTTTATTTATTAAATTCCTAAAAATGTACATTATTTAATTCGTTACGATTACGGTTTTTTATTTTATCTATTAAAATAAGTCAAGTGGATAATAAATTTAAATATAACTGGTTATTTCACATAGACGTAAATATATTTATAAGTATTAATAATTGAATCCCGCGTGAAATTAAAAATAAATAAAACTTTAATTGTATAAAATTAAAGAGTAAACTATATTACGTATATTTCACTATGATACTTTTATTATTACACTTGATTTTCTATTATCTTTATAAGTGTGAAGTTAGTTTTTCACAATAAAGTCATATTTACGAAATAAATACGATTAAAATTAAATATTTGAATGAATGACTACGAATAGTAATTAAAAAAAAAATATCTACAAGTATATATCTAACTTTTTCCTATCAGAAAGTATTACCCAATATACGTAATATTTGAGTTACAAATTTAGAAACTTTCTAGCCCAGATTCTTAAATTTAGTTATAAAAATGTAAACAAGCTAAATGATAACGTGTAGAGACGATGCCATATTGTAATAAAAGATAAATTCTCCATAATATTCCAATTCTGATGCTGGGTTGCGATGTCAAACCGAGGAGTGTGTGGTTCATGATTTGGGCCAGCGAATTCGCGTCACTGAATCACTGACTCGGGATCAGAAGATCGACAGAGCCGCCAAACGAACATCAGGCCTGCGCTTATATTCCGCAAAAAGGCTATCGACCGCGGCCCACAGCTTTCCCTCTCGCTCGCGACTCGTCTTCCAGCGACTTATCAATCTTCTTATCACCCAACAACGAGGGGCACTAGAAAGACGATACAGTTCCCTATTCGTCAAGACGAGCGCCGTCCTGATATCGCCGCTGGCTCCAAGCGTCCGTCGACGATAAGCATCCACCAGAATTTTCCGGACCTCCTCGTCGGGTGCCTCGAGCGCGAGCACCACCACCCTGGGGTGGCTTTTCGTCGAGCCCCGGCGCACTTGACCGCGGACACTGGTCACGATGTCGGTGCTGGCGACCTTCTCCGTCCTCAAGAGCCACGTGAACTTTAAGATATCGCGCGACACCCCCTCCATCGACAACATCAGTAAGTACACATCCGAACCACGTTTTTTCGCTCAGGAGCTTTCCAACCCTTTTCGTCATTTATTTATCTTCGCTAAAAGTTCATTATGCAGCTATTATACTCTCCCACTGACGGGTTAAGATGCCTTAAAACAAATTAAATATAATTTATCCAGTAGTTTTTACTGGATAATTAATATTATTAAGTTCTATCGGTGGTTTACGTGCTTTTTCTGGATTTTTTTCATTTTTTTTTCTTTTTTTTTCGTTAAACTCGTCAAAATTTATCAAAATTAATTGCACCAAATAGCACGTGGCGCTGTTAATTTCATTTATTTTATACATTAAACAGATAAAATGTGCGTCAGGGATTTCTTCATCAGCAATTAAAATACTAATCACTATTTTTATATTAATATTATGATCAACAATCGATAATTAACAGTTAGTTATTTTAGAGTTTAACACAGCTTTTAATGATGTTTTTATTAATTTTTATAGTGAGTCATGTAATTTCGTCTAAGAGATTATCATCTTGGGAATTTCTCAACGTGTAACATTTTGCTAATCATGATAATGTGTAGTTTGAGATTTTATCAGCAAAAAAAAAAAAAAATATGACCTTGAAAGATTAATAAAAAATTGAAAGGTATACTCCATGAGGACATTATCATTTTACATGCTATCAGATCCATTTAAATTGATAAAAAAAAAAATTTATATATATATGTATAAATATTACAGTAAACGTAAAATTTATAACAATAATTTAATAAGTATAAGCTTAATAATTAATTGTGCAATAAATTGCACATTAGGAATAATTTCCTAGAATACTTAAAAAGATTATTTTAAAGATTTACTTGCTTATTTCGAGTTAAATAAGTTTTATATCAAAATCATTAAATTACGGAAAATAAAAATTTGAATGTATTTTTTATTGAAGCAGCCCCATTACTACTTTATCATTAAGGATATCATAATATTTTATCTAAAAGTTCTTTTAAACTATGTGAAATAGGAAAACCCGTTCTTAATAATATTTATAAATAGTTCATATTTGATCGAGGAAATAATTTCTTAAGTAAAATAGCAATGAATGGGTGAATTTTATCATAGACACACGTAAAAGCTCGAGGTCACTGATCTTTGGAAATGGTGTTGTGCAGCACTTAAAAGTATTGATTTTCTGTATTCTGTTCAACAGTCTTCAAACTCCACTACAGAGCGACATTTCTGATTCTGCTGGCATCGACCATCCTCGTTTCCTCTCGACAGTTTATCGGCTGGCACATAAGGTAAGATCCTGAATCTCGATAGAATAGAACGCATCCGCGCGATAAAACTGATTTACCAAAAAACAAAAAGAAATTTGAAACGAGGAAGCGCTAGCCCATTGTGCATGAGAGTTGGAGAGAAATGCGGAATGATGCGTTTGACGAAGGGAGGCCAATTAATTAAAATAATTAATTAGCAAATTAATTCATCTCACCTCCGTTTCTCTCTTTCTCTCTCTCTCTCTCTCTCTCTCTCTAGATGCATCACCGACACGGGCGTGCCATCGAGTGTCATCGACTCGTTCTGCTTCTTCACCTCGACCTTCACCGTGGTAAGTAAGCCTGTAACCCTTGTTTGGCAGCTCGGCGGCGTAATAAAACCTGTAATTTCCACCGCAGGTGAAACACATGAACGCGACGCTGCTCGCGGAGGGCGAGATACCCCACTTCGGGGTCGGACCCTCGACCAGGAAGGATGAGATAGTCCGGCACGCGTACTATCAGTGGGTGCCCTTCGTCTTGTTCTTCCAGGCTCTGCTCTTCTACCTGCCGCACTACTTTTGGCGCACCGCCGAGGGTCTGTCCTGTTTCCTTTATCCGCCGAGTATTTTAAACGGGAGAATTCCCCGAGGATCGAGAGCATCTTTATCCTTCGCGGCAAGGTGTCTCTCCGATACAAACAGACTCCAACTAACTCCGAACTACATTCCCTCCCCCACAAGCAAAAATTTTTTTTTTTTGTCTTATTGCAAATTAAGGGCATAAAGGGCTATTCGTTTTGCACACGACACTCAAGGGCATTCTATAAAAGAACATTATTATCGTTGTTGTTGTTGTTGTTGTTGTTGTTGTTGCTATTTAAAATTTCGAGGTGCAGTGCTCCAAACGAGTGCCTTATCGAGAAACCGATTGACGCTGGAGTATTCCAAAATTTATCATCGTACCTTAAATTAAACGTAATAAACAAGTCCAATTTTTTTTTTTTTTTTTTTTTTTGTGCAAATTATTAAAGTAATACTACGCAGTCCGAGAGTCTACGATGTAGAACTAGAAAGATAATTTAGAAAATAATTATATTATTAAAAAGCGAAAAATCTGCATTTTGGTAAAAAATAATGGTATTAAATATTATTCCTTAAATCGTACATTGCATTTAACCATTGGATTTAAATTACAAATTTTGTACTAAAATGATTTATAAATATACAAGGAAGCCTGTTTGAATAAATACGTGTATATATATATAATGAATATCAAAGAAAATTATCCCCAACTTTTAATTATCCAAATTAAATAAAAACATTTCATATATATTTAAACCATGATTAGTATCATGTTTTTTTTTTTAATAAAATTTCTACATTAATGATGATTTAATGTTCAAAATATAAATTTTTATATACATTATTTTTTTAATATTTCCCATTTGCAGTGTATTTAATGTTTAAAAAAATTACTTCTTTAATGTGAATTGTGAAAAACGAGCAAAGCAATAATTGCTGAAACGGAACATTTTTTCGTTAAAGTTATGCGAGGTGGGTGCTTTGCAAATAAAAAAATTAACACATGTGTCAATAATAAGTTTTCCATAAGTTTTGCATAAGAAGAATAATTTATATTTTAATATTTCTTATCAGCTTAAAATTTTAACCATTACTTTTTTATTTATTGTAATTAAATTTATTTTAATTTATACTATTTAAAGGTAGATATTATTATTTAAAGAGTGCCTTGTTATAGCTGCTGATTATTCCCGTGCCCTTATCCTAAGAGTAGTGTGATAAAATTAGTGTGATAAAATGCTTAAATAAATTATAAATAATTTCTTGAAAAAATATTTCCCTCTGGTATATAAAAACAAAGGCCAATTTCAAATAACGCGTGCGAGATGTAATAAGAGAAATAATGTAATAAAAAAAAAAGTTAAATGTCTCCAATTACGAATGGGTGTAAATATAATTTAAAAATAATTCAAATTTGTACCTGATCAGGTGGTCGGCTGAAGGCGTTGGTGTCGGGCCTGCATTTGGCATCGATGTCTTTGCGCGAAGAAAAAGTAGTGACGGACAATGGAGTAACGATACCTTCAAAGTTCGACAAGGAGGAGAAAATTTATCAAATTCGAACTGCCTTCATGAACCGCCTACACCTCAATAGGCACTGGGCTTATTATCTCGGGGCGTGCGAAGTTATGAATTTCCTGAACGTCCTCTTTCAAATGTATCTAACGAATAAATTTCTTGGTGGCGCTTTCCTGAATCTCGGTCCCGAGGTTACAAAACCGAATTTCAAGGGAGATATCGATGTCCTCGATGAGGTATTCCCAAAAGTGAGTATATTATAATTTGGAGGAGTTTAATCCAATTTCAATACTAACTAGCTAACTACACTGGCAATCGAACAGTTAAATCCAATTAATTTATTTTTTTGAAACGCAATTTTTTATGTTACTACTAATAATTGTATTGTTATTGTACTGTGTAATTAAAGCCAAAAAATGTTCTTAATCCAATATTCATCCAATATAGAACGTAATTTATTTTACTTGGGAAGAACTTGAAATTACTTGTATTTAAAATAAAGAATTTCAATTAATTACAACAATCTCAATTACAAATATTTATTTTTTACACTTCATATTTAAATGTAGCCATTCGTCGAACATACAATTAATAATTTTTACTCATTATATTAATCAATAGAAATGTAATGTTTTTTTATCAAAAAATTACTTTTAATTGTAAATAATATTATTTTAATATATCATAATTCTTAATCATGCTTTTCTTTTAATTTTTTTTAACATAAGTAATATTGAGATCCAGATCCAACACGAAGACAAATTACTTATGTATTATGAAAATTATCATTAACATCAATTGTCATCTCAACATTATTTTAATATTTTTATTGTAATTCTGACGCAAGGGCCGACCCTAACTATCCCAGCTGAATTAAGTACTATCGATGTAGACTTCTTTACAATGTCTTTTCAAGACGACTGACCATTGAACTAGATCAAGACTAATTAACGCACTGATTAATTTGTCATGAATGATTTTTTTCTTCAAATTATAGGTCACTAAGTGCATCTTCCACAAGTTCGGTCCATCGGGTGGGATGCAAAAACATGACGCCCTTTGTATCATGGCACTTAATATCATCAACGAAAAGATCTACACATTCCTTTGGTTTTGGTTTGTCATACTAACAATTCTTTCGGCCCTGGGACTGATCTGGCGATTACTGACTATGCTACTGCATTCCAGGTGACAGTATTATCTTTATTTATTAAATAACATTTGCAATTTTCGGGGAATTTCAATTTTTAATATTTATTTATGTGTGTTATTTTTTTTATTTTTTTGTAAATGGTTTAATGATCAAGGGATTCGGCTACTTTTTTCTTTATGAAAAAATATTTTTTATAGAATTAGAAAATAATACCGAAATTTGTGAAGTTTTTAATAAATAAAATATGATATTATTATAATATTTTATAGAATTAAGTGATATTCCGTATGTACTGTTGAAATCCTCTAAATTATTAACCATAATCTTTCGCAATTCGATTAACAGTTTTTTTTTTTTTTTTTAAATAATGAAATTCATGTTAAATTAAGAATGAATATTATACATCTTTAATAAAAACTTTACGAGATTCTTGGAAAAATGACTTTATTTTAAATGTGCTTATTTTAAACTGCTTAATGACATTACAAAAAATTGATTTTAAATATTTCGATACTCGGTATTTTTACACATATTATATAATTATAATTTTAAAAAATATATATTTAAGTCGTGTAAAATAATTAATAAATATTAAGTTTTAATTATTTTGCTATTTCATTAATATTTTTTTTAAATATTGATTTAGATATTTTTGATTTCACAATTTTAATTAAAGTGAAATTTTTATTTTTATGAAGCTACTAATTCAAGAATAAGTTATTTTCAAAATTAATTTTTTTAATATAATTTTGCTAAAAAAAGTATAATTATTACATGACATCAAAGAAATCTATTTGTACTTTAATGATGACTTGTAATAATCGTAAATAGTTTCTTTTGCCCTAATAAGTCATTAATTTTAGCTAATTCGTGTAATATTGTTTTTAAAATTTTCGTTTACTTTGTATATATTGAGAATAATTGAGAAAAATAATTTAGTAATTATCATAATTTTATTTTATAATACATAAGCAAAAATAATTTATGGTTTATTACAAGTAATTATCGGTAATTTACAAACAAGAGCTTGAAGTTTTTGGTATAACTATATTGTAAAAACAAAAATAAAATTTATTTATATTTATAAATTATATTAAGTACGTTAAAATCTCTTATTTCTTAAAATAGAACTAATTTTTTTTTCTTTCTTTCTATTTTTCTTACATAAGCTCTCATAGTTATCATTATTTTAAAAATTATCTTTTGACCATTTTCTTAAATGACCTTACTTTTCAAGCATAACTTTATCGATATATAACAACGACCTATATTTTCCAGTGGTCGTAAAAAGTTATAAGCAATTATTTCATTGTCAATCTCTAAATAATGTTTATGACATTACCACGTATTTGTTTTTGTTTTCTACTTATAGAATTATCGTACATAGAATTTTAATAAAAATCTTATTATTATTTTGGATCTCTAGTTGATTGCAGTAGATGTGCAAATGTAAAAAATATGTATTATTTTTTAAGCAAGAATTGAATACTTTATATCAGATAATGATGAAAAAATCATCCCATAATTAAAATTAATTCATAGGCCATTTTCAAGTAAAACTCGACAATTACCTTTTACTCTTGTGTGCATTTTAATGACTGCGGCAATAAAACTAATAACGTTGTATTTATATTTTTATTTACAATTGAATAGAGTTTCAATGGTGCAACTAAAAATATTAAAAAAAAAAAATTACTGAAATTACGTTGACGCTTTAGAAAGAAATTTTCTTTTTTTTTTAAGTTTACCCAACTGGGGAGAAATTTGATACACAAGTAAAAAAAAAATACTGCAGTATTATATTGGAGATTTTTTTCACGAAAAAAAATTGTTGATCTTCATTTCAGAAGTACTTACTTCAACAAAATAATATTTACCATGGCTTGTCCTGGAAGATATAATCCGTGGGACATATTGAAGGTCACTAATGAGTCTTACTTCGGTGACTGGCTATTCCTTTATTACATCGCGAAAAATGTGGAAAATTATGTGTTCAAAGAATTTCTGCAGGGACTAGCGCAAGATCTCGAGGAAAGGAAACGTGTTGTTTATCGGACCCTTTCTCAATCCGAGAAAGAACCTTTGAAAAAGACTGAATACAGGTAAACAAAAGAAATAATTTAATTTTTATGCAGTATACTATTATTATTATTATTATTATTATTATTATTATTATTATCATCATCATCATCATCATCATCGTCATTATCCAATAAGCCAATATTATTAATTAAAATAATTTGAGTTAAAAGTGAACGTACTATTGTGAAAGTTGGATATTGCGTCAGTTGGATTCGAATAAAATTTTTAATCAATCAAAAAAGTGAATAAAATGATTTTTTCAAGCGTGAAATTATAGAATATCGATGAATATTTTCTATTTATGTACATGTAAGCGAAAAAGTTGCCATTTTATTATTCCTATGTAATAATATAAATATCACGAGAAAGTTTTCACTTGAATATTTACTTTCTTCAATAAGAGATTTAATATATACCTTTCTATTCGAATACTGAAGTAATAAAAAAATATTAATAATCTTAATAGTTAGTGTTAAGCACATAATATAGCCCGTTATAAAACCAAGGGGTAATCGCACAAACTGCGTTATGATTATTAGTATTTTTTAAATTAATAATATGTAGAAAGTAATGCCAAAGCCAAAGGTAGGACAGTTGGTACAAATAGTGAATTTTCTTTTATTACAGGTGTTAAGTCGAAAAATAAGAAAAATTATGTTTTGAATATGTGTGTCGGCTGAAATTTAATGAGTTTTTGACCAATCACCTCTAGGATAAACAGTACTTTTAAGATAACACATGTATTTTTTTTAAATAATATAATTCAAATCCATCCACTTTCACGGAAAAATAATATATACTCGAAACATTTTTAACGTGTAAACAAGTAATTTATACAGCAAAACTCTTTAACAATTCAATTAAATTTTACCATTTAAGTAGTATCTATGGCTATTTGCAATTGATGAATTCGGAGATTAATTTTTATCGAATATTTTTTATTTAACTAAAGATAGTTTTTTACGGTCTTTGGTTAAACATTTTTATTGTTTTATTGAATTGATAAAAGCTAGATAATAATTAATAGAATTGTATTTGTTTTAAATAATGAAGAGTCGTTACAGTTGAATCATATAAAATATTTAAACATGAAATCTTATTCTACAAGTTTTACCTTCTTCGTGTACGTATAGTTTTTATTTAAATAAGTTTATTGAGCTAAAGCGATTACATTTTTGTTTACCGAAAGAAGAATAGACGAAATGTTGTTAAGTAGTATTACTTGTAAATTAAACTTTGTGTACACAAGTCAGCGACATCCATTCAAAACCATCGCAATTTCATAAACGTGGAATTCGACGTTTTAAAGTGATTACATAATACGAGCGAATTGAGTAAATAAAATTATTATGCCGATGAATATGATTACATAGTAGGTTATACAGTACAGCATATCTGTTATGAGCGACAATGTAAATAGGAGAAGAATGTTTTCGCCAAGCAGTGGAAATTATAAATTAATAAATTTCATCGGTATAAAATGTTTCAAAGCCTGGGTGGCCTTTATCAAGGAGCCGAGTCGATCAGGAGTCGAAAAAATGTTAAAAGTGCCTTTAAAATCAAGAAAAATGCAAATCAATCGACTCTCATTCCAAGCGATTGGGCTCGGTGCACAAGGTAATTTTTTTGCGATAAAAGAGCGAGGAAATGCCTTTCAAAGTTTGCGAAAAGGCCGCCTCCTTCACCGCTCGAGCCTCGCACGTGGCGCGATAAGCGATTGAACTCGGATTTCCCGGGGGCGATAATTCGCTGGGAAACTCGGGTGGCGCGGTTGCGATGTTGGGACTCTGCTGGGACGTGACCCTGGCCGTAAGCGGCGTTTTCGCGTCCGTCCGCTCGAGGAGATAAATCGTCGCCGGAGCCCAGCGGAACTCGATCATTTGACGGATTTTGCGCATCTCTCTCTCTCTCTCTCTCTCTCTCTCTCTCTTGCACGGGAGTTTCCGCTTTGCACTCGGGCTTTTTGACTATTGCGGTGTTGGCTCAACCATTTTCAATTACCTCGACGTGCAGATACATTGGTGTTTCTTTCCTTGGTTGCTTTCTCAGATAAAAACTATCTATGACATTAAAATTATTTATCTACCATTCGGTATACTTACGCTGATAATCAAATGCAATCCCATTCTATATCTTTGAAAATCAAAAAAAAAACGTGTGTTCCAAAAAATGACCCAGGCTTGAAATTATTATACAACTCTTTTTTTATAAAGATTATTATTATTATATTTGTTTATAATTTAAAAAAATTTTTTTTTTATCCAAATTCAATTTTAGGCGTACATTGTTTCTATAACTATAAAGTAGTGATCTATATTTTTAAAAAATATGATAAAATTCATTTTTTATTCCAGTTGGAATTGGTAAATTCTACACTCGCCTACATATGTTTATTCATACTACAGCGTATTAAATTATTAAAAAGATGTGTTACAAATATTAAAATTAAATACAAATGCGCAAGCTTGGATAATTTATGATTTCATGTGTGATTCATAAAATAATTATTTCAAACATTATCAGTGTTACATAGCACGTGCAAAACAATTCAGTTTAAATAACGATTTTTTTTACATTATTTAAAT
This sequence comes from Eupristina koningsbergeri, assembly GCA_018907245.1. NCBI lineage: Eukaryota > Metazoa > Arthropoda > Insecta > Hymenoptera > Agaonidae > Eupristina > Eupristina koningsbergeri. Next base: position 2,396,592 of record JACCHV010000035.1, read on the forward strand.
AATTATATATATAAATATACTTTATTGTACGTATACTTATGAATTAAATCTGCATACAAGGGTTAATATCTGATTTAAATGAAATACAATTTTTTTTATTCAATATTATTAATTCATAATACTAAAAAGTTTATTAAAAATAAAGAAAAAATCCGTAAAAGTGTTCTGTAAATATTAGATTTATACTACCGTTCGTTTATGTATTGGTCTTACAATGAATATATAATATGTGGTAATTAACAAATAGCTCAGTTATTCATTATCCATATATTCCAACTTATAAAAATTTTTATTTTATACATTTATTAACATTTGTATAGGTTTATATGTTATTTATTCAATAATGTATTAAGGCCTTTGTAGCCCAAATAGTATTATAGAATTTTTTAATTAATTTTTTATTGATAAGTTAAAATATTTTTTAATGGTGAATATTTATAGCAATATTTTATTGTTTATTCATTTTAATTATAGATAAGATCAAATATTTTCCATAATAATAATGCATATTATAATATATTAAAAAAATTAAATGATAATTTAAATAAAATCTTTTAATAGAATTTTAAATCTCATTAAAATAATCTTATTTATGGTGTATTTGTGCGAAAGCAATATTCACACGATTTCGTCCATTAATTTAAACACATTGCGCATATCAATGCAGTCTGAAAATGTTTATAAACGTTGTAAAATCAAGCCAACTCGTTTCATCTACGTGCGCAATCGCCTTTTTCAACCAGAAATATCGAAATGTCATGTCTTGATCGGTTTATTGGAAACAAGTTTTTAATATGCCGTTATAAAGCCACATACTATACTAATAATTCCAATAAAATTATCCATCATATATTGCTTATAAAAATATTTTCCAATAAAATTCCAATAATATTAGATAAATGTTTAAATTAATTTTGGATTAGCTCATGATGATTGTTAATAATCATAATTTATGTACTTCTAGAAAGAAAAAGATTTAATTGTTAAGTTTATTTTTATAAAGGACGTAAAAGTAAAGAAATATTTTACGATTAATGCTTTTGAAGTAGCATTATCGCTTATATATATATATATATATTACTTTATTGTCGATAAAATTTCTCTTTAACATAAAGGCACTAATATTTAAGCAAAAGTTATCCTTAAATCGAGAAAGAAAATTATGTTGAGAAAAATAGGATGCGTATAACCGAAATAACCAGTAAGCCATTAATCATTGCTTTTCTTTACACAGCTCCAATGATTTCGAGACCAAAGGCAAAGTGGACCCTAACTTGCTTCTGCCTTAGATTCACCTGCTGGATCCGGACCACCAAGGTCACCCCGCATCCATAAGGTCATAGTGTTGTCCTTTCACTCGTGCTACGTCGAACACAAAGTGTTAAATCATCCCACATGGAGGTTAACACCGTGGCCTATTTAACCTCCCATACCATATTACTTCGAAGACCACTCTCGAAGAAAATGTGATGCAATGATCCAGAGATCAGGCGTGTACGCATTTACCCCCCCCCCCCAACACCTATTCGCCATGTAAGTTGCAGTCTCGAATCGGCCTCCCATTCGAGATCTTCCGATTATTCTCTCTTTGATCCTTTGATCCTTGGAGCTTTTCTCTTATTCTCCCCCTCGACCTAATAATAACGATTTGCCGACCGAAACCAAGTGTTTCCTTACGAAACGCGTGGTTAGGCAAATGCCAGTGCGCGAGGAAGGATAGCGTTCTTCTCGACAATTCGACGAATACATTGTCCGAGAAAATTTCTGCAAAACTGATTTTCCAGTGAAAAGGAAAAATAGTTTAAGTAAATTAGTAAAGCATTAATTTATTTAAATTATTTTTAAATTTGTATTTCGATATCTTTCAATAATTCTTATTTATAATGTTTAAATCATATACTGTAATTGTTAAATAAAAAATTAAAAATTAACACGCATTTTTTTTTTTATTCTCAAGATTTTTAATTAACTGAATCACAAAAATATTTTTAACGAATATTTTACAACACGATTTATAGGCTTGTTTATTTAAAGTTATTATGAATACAATCAAATGCATTGAAATATTATAAATAACGCTGCTCTCTATGGTTAATAAGATTTCGTGGGTAATTTAGTTACTAAAATATTAATAGTGCGCGAAAAAGTAAAATTTTGTACTATAATTAATAAAGTATATAGGTGGTTTTATATTAATTTTTCATATCGTTTTATTCATTTTGTATGAAATTTTTGAAAATTGACTTAGCATGTTGTAAATAAAAATTTATAAGTGATAGGTGATTTTATCAATAAGTGTGTAAAGGTATTGAGTAAAAATAATAATTTGAATACGCTACTGGTATATTTTAAAACATTCATTATAGTAAAATACATGTATGATTAATGATTTTTATATTTTTCAAAAATTTTATGTTTTTCAAAAATTACTTGGCCATATTATCTTGTATGATTAATATATTTTAATTTACAGTTATTTCAAATAAATTTAATACTTTTTAATTATGAAGTCACGTTTATTTTTAATATTTAATTAATTACTCATAATTTAATAATAATTAATTTTTATTGAATATTTTAATAGTTAAATTTCTGTTTTATTTAATAAGCTCGTACGATTATTTATTTCATGAACATTTTTCAACAAATTATATAACTGGCATAATTAAAAAAATTAATGACAGAATTCAAAATCAGCAAACATTTAATAATACACAATTACAGCTTTAAGCAAGCATATTTTAACTTTAATAATCTTATGCAATGTGCATAATAAACAATCGGAAAAATAATTGTACTAATTTATTTACTTCGAGTACTATTCGAGTATTATTATTAATTTGAGTACCAATATATTTACTCAACTAGATGTAAATATTATACAATTCTTATACCTATAGAATTTCAATAATAATAATTCAATTTTTTTTTTCTCAATCACAAACTCCAATCTGGTCAAATCCGATTAAAATAAAGTCTTTCCCAATACCACAGTTACAGTAATTCCTACAAGAGAAGAAAAATCCAGTTTAAGTTCGATTGAAAAGGTGCAAAGTTCATAAGCGTGTTATCGTTCCATTTTTTTGTTGAGAAAAACAATTCGATTAGATTTGACCGAATCAGGCACGAATATTGTCGCGCGTGCGCAGATCATTATCGCGAATTCGCTACTTATGCGTTTTTCGAGTATTACCAATACTGCATTTGATTATTGCATGCGGATGGAAAGTTGAATGTATCCCTGTATTAAAAAAATAACATAAGTTAATCATAGAAAAGAGTGTATAAAGGAAATGGCAAATTATATAAAAGTTGCAAAATCGGCGTCTGCGAAGTCCCGCCGTGTGATAATCGGATAATGCATTCGTTTACGTATAAATGGATAATTTGCCGGAATGATTGCCGTTGACAAATCATTGGCCAGTGTGGGATCTTTTTACTATAGGAGTAATTTTTTCAACTAAAGGTCATCTTTTAAATTAACGGCGATTAAAGAAGGACAGCGATGCTGACCTTCCATTAACCAACGGAAAGAGCTATAGAACGATCGACGGAAGTTTTCCCTTTATTTTAAACTAATTAAAATAATTCATTAAGAGCACTCGACATTTATTTTTAATACCTAAGTTATGTGTTTCGAGGACAACAATTTTATGGTCGAGGAAATAGTTTTAAGAAATATTGTCCAATTATCAAATAATTATATTTACTCTTTTGTGTTAGATTTTATTTGTGTTTTTATACATTTTTGTATTATTATTATTATTATTATTATTATTATTTTGATGTATTTCTATTCAAACAATATATATATATTTATTTATATTTACACTGTAAAGATAAAAGTCTTGTCATTTAAATAATAAAATTTTAATAATACAGGTAGATACTAAATGAGTAGGATACTTTGTGTACTGCACTGTGAAGAGTATTTTATGTACACAATTTTTAACGTATTCTTAGTTATCAATGTTCCTCAAGATTTTGTTTAAGGCTTGATCTACTAAATATTTATCGTACATGTTATATTTTACTGATTATTTTTCTTCCAGTTTTCGAGTTAAAAAAAAAAACTTTTAAATACGTATCCTGTTATACGCACAATAATTATTTTAACATTAAACACATGTTGCTCGAACAGTTACATGCAAATAGGCATATGTAGATGAATTATATGCATACGTGAATTCATATATTTAATAATAGAGAAATAATTTTAAAGTAGAATTATTAGTTGAACCTGCACAATTTTAATTATTCAAAAAAAAAAAAAAAAAAAAAAAAAAAACGGCACTGACGCATTTCCGACCAGCAATACTCATCATTTAAATATAAAAATTATCTTGAAAATTTTCAAAAGCTTCTGATTTTTACAAGTATTTATTTACGAATAAAATTCATCTAATTTTCTATGAAACATTACTTAATTTATTTAAATAAATTATTCGAGTATCTTTTGATTAATCCTTAGCTACTATTTATTGCGTATTTCATAAAATTATTAATTAATTATTTAGAGTATGGAAAAGTTGATTTTGTATATATGAGATCATTAGTATTTTTTTCAGAATAAATTATTCATTGTCTGAGAGATAAGGCAGTTCAGTAGTAAAGATACGAAAGTTATGTGCCTCTATAAAACGTGTACAAAGTTATGCTGGCACTTTTAAAGATCCCTATCATATTTAAGTACATACAACGGTCTGCTTCATTTTTCACTGCTTTTTAAAGACATAAAAAATGAGTAGCATTTCACAACCTACTAACGAAATGAATATTATAAGTTTCGCTTATAAATCATTTGAGAAGAGGCGCCTACATCCATTGGATATAAGATTTAAAAGTCGAGTTCTCAAAAATGGTTACTCGAAATAAATCAATTGATTACCCAAAAATAATAATTATTATGTTTGAAAAATTAATATGCACAATAATGGTGCATCAATCTCAAAGTACATCGTTGGAAAAGTTATTAAAATTTAAAAGCACCTGGTCAAAGCACATTAACCACACGCATGCGCGCGCGTGAAAACGAGTGCGATATTTGCACGCAAAAAAAAGAAAAGTGAGAATTTTGAGCAAAATCGCCGCTCGAGAGCCCTTCCGATTTATTTCTGAGAGTGGTATTTGAAATGTAAATAATAATCCTGGGTAAAAAAGGCCCGATGGTTCGACAATTAGGGGTTCTGGACCGAGAAGAGGTTTTACTTAAATCATACCCGTATCCCGCCTTCGTGCAACCGGCAACCTCAAATATATCTCATTTGGCGAAAACGAAAATTCATCTGCAATTGCCGGGGCTCGGGGCTCGGGGCTCGGGGCTCCTCAATTGCCAACTTAAAAGCTTTGTCTACGCGTGAAATAGGCCTCGGCTAGACTGCTCGAATTCCTCCGGGGAGGCCGCTATGAGCCGCAGTCGTGGCCAACGGGCGGAAGGTAGGATGCTGGGCGATTGAATCCTGGACCGAACTATTCAGAAAATGCCCGAGGCCTGGGGATCCTTACGTGACTTTTCGCATGTGCACCCTCGAGTTCTCCTCGGATTCCTCGGGCGTGAGCTCGACTCTGGTGAATTCCTCGATCGCCTCTTTTCCTCGCTCCAACTGGGAAATCTGCTGCGATCCGATGATTTCTCGACTCGAGACTTTACTTTATCGAGGGATCGGTTTTTGTCGCTTTCACTTGTTACCTTATTCACTCATTGCCGTCGGTCTGCACTGTTCTTTCAGCGGGCGACAATTTTTTTTTTATTTTCCTCATCGCACAATGGCTCTGACGTGCCTTGGGCTTTTGCACTCGTACAGAAATCCCGTTTAACGACATTTAAAAATATTCATTATAATAAATATTTTTTGAAACTTTTATGCTCGAAATTACCTTGACTTTTTTTTTAAAAAGAACATTCACTTTCTGGTTTTTTTCTTTTTTTCATTTTGAAAAGTATCAAGTGCGAAATCTTATTTTCTTAAGTGCTTTCAATGTTTTAAATGTTTTTAAATTTTAAAACAGGCTTAAAGAAAAAAATTACTAGACAAATTTTAATGAATAAAATTACAAAGTTAATAGAAAATATTGACGCATTACTTTTTCACGAATTCAAATACAAAGCAAAAGAAAAATAACATTCACTCAAGTGGAGTTTTTTGGAATTTTAATCATATTATTAAAGCTTTTGAGTTAGTGACTCATTGAACGTAATGTTGAAAGCAATTTGTCATTGAATTATTGAGTCTTATTACGGTTCTGATATATCTACGTAAGAGAAAATAATGCACTATTAATCACAATAAACATTCAGAAAACATAATAATAATAAGAATTTAATGTAAATGTATTTTTTAAATTTTATGGATATAAAGCAATATAAAAATGTATAGTTTATTGTATATATATTTTTCTGTTTTGTTCATATAGAAACATCATCCAATAGTAAATATATTTCTTTTCTCAGTCAACATTATTTCTTTCCAAAAATGGTAAATTAAACTCTCGAACAACTTAATATGCATATAAATAACATAAATTGTTTCTTTATTAGGGAGGTATGTGTAAATCTGTTTTACAATTGTATTTTTAAAGCGTATCAATTTTCATCAATTCAACAAAGACATTCATTTAATACATGGAAAATTTTTATTAGAGAATAATAAAGTGGAAAAAATCATGTAGGAAATAACAAATTTCAAGAATCAGCAAAATATTAATACGACTCATTGATTTTTATATCAATCTCATACCCCAAATAAAAATCATATTGGCGAATTTATTTAAAAGAATTAGTTTGATGATATTGGTATTGAATTTAATTTAAAATTTAAGCTGTTAAAAAATTGATAAAATAAATTTTTTGAACCACAGTATATAAACGTAATTCAGTTCATTGAAGAAAAAAAATTGCAAAAGTGTTGCATAAAACACCAATGAACAAATTGCGAGAAATGCAGTATCAAAAGTCACAAGAGTTAAGTTATATTAAGAGTAAATTCTTCGTATATTTATACATTTTACGATAAATTCGAAATTTGTAAGAAACACATTACCTCTTTCTAAGGATTTTCTAATCAATTGGTCATAGCAGTAAATAATACCATCACACATTATTAAATTGGATAAAAATTTTTGAACTAATGGTAAAATAAAGTATTTGGATAAATTTACACACATGCGTTAGTTTTACATACGGTACATATATGAATTTTAACTGATATTGTGTTACACAATATATTTATGAAATGAAAATGAACATAAGTCTAGGTCTAATTTGCAAAATCGATAATAAAAATTTCAATAGTTAAATCTATGTAACCAGAAACATTGAGTCAAAAAAACAGTTTTATAAGAAATGCTTGACACATTACATAAAACATAGCTTATGCAATAAAAACACGAAATTTAATTTGCCACGATTTCTTATTGTACAATATACAAACAAGCGAACTATTTTTTATAGATAAGGTTCAAGTGTGTCATATAATGGTTACAGATTACCATAGAATAGATGAATATCAAAACTAATTCAGTTAACCAATTGGTAATTCCTAGTAAGATACTTTTATTTTTTAATGTACACGTATATAAACTTAAAAAAATGGTTAACAATAAATTATGGTGAAGCCAATAGAATTACACAAGATATGAATAAATGTATAGTGTACAATCATACTGTTTCTACCTATTTTTATAGAATAATCAGAAAAAATAAATAAAAAAAACTATTATATACAATAAATGAGATTTTTCTTATACCATTATTAAATTAATATTTTTAATAATTTGAGACTTTTGATAATATTTACCTTTTGTTGAGTTCATCATCAACTATCATTAAAAATCCCTAAATTTCTACAAAATAGAACTTCTTGATATACCTTCTATTAATCCATAGACTGATTCATATAAATTATTTAAATATACAACTGTAAAAATAGATTGAAAATAAAAATATTTTCATTTAATATGCAAAAGCTGTATTATTAGAAACGATTAATTTATCTATTATTTTTGTATTTTTATGTAAAATTATTATTAAAGTGATACATATTTACGGATTTAAATTCGAAATTTTAGAGGAAAATTTGGTTAAATATGTTATTGGCATAAAATGATAAAATTTTCCGGCCATCAAATAGAAGAAAAGATCATAAATAGCAATAAACAATGAAAAATTATTACTTGATAAGAAAGATTATATTTTAGCAAAGAAACATGGAAACTACCAATTCTTGGAAAAAATCTATTTATAACTGTCCATAAGAAACGAAATTATTACTTTGTCAAAAAATAGAATTTACTAATATCACGGACGATGTTCCAAAATAATAAGATTGTAACCAATGATAAAGATGTGAGTATGAATGTACAAGGATTTTATACAGAAAGAGAAACATTTTACAATCATAGGAATTGTCCCTTGAAATTTTTCACATGATATTGAATCTATTTTCAAATAGATGACCAGCATGGCGATATTTTTATGCGACTAGAAGAACTATTAAAGATAGAATTGATGTTGCTTCAATTTCACGCTTGCAAGCACATAATGAAGTATTTTATAAAACGGGCAATAGACGAGAAATATTCCAGCAAATATGAAGTCAAACTGTTCGAAAAATAAGTTAGGAGCGGGGGGGGGAGAGCACAAATACTCCAAGACGTATGGAAAAAATCGGGATTTATGGACCAATGAATTTCAGAAAAAAGGTATTAGAATTTCTCACTAGGACGGAACAGGAGGGTTTATTGCAAGCCGAACACGCCAAGTATAATCGTTTTATTCATGATTATACGTACACCAATAGTTATTTTGAATGAAATACCATAATTTAAAAAATTTAGTGCAAATTTATAACTGGTTTCTCTTCGACATTATGAATTAATTGCCAAGATTGATGAAGTTATCAATTCTTCAACTTTTTAAACTAACTTGAATTAAGATACATTCATGAATATGACAAAGAAAAAAAATCAATTTTGAGTAAAAACTTGCGAAATTATCGTTAGTATTATAATTTAATATCATTAAATTATAATCGATTTTTTTTTTATTTAAATAAATATTTTCCTAAAAAGCATTTAATTTCAACTATTATCTCCTCAAGCTACAATTGTAATTTCAGAACTAGTGCAAATGAATCCAATATATACATTGACACATATTAACGTATTCGAGAAAAATTATAAATTTAATATGAAAGTAATAATACTTTTTTTTAATTGTAATGGAAAAATGTATCGTTAAAATCTTTTAAAAACATAGAAAAAAGATAGATTCTATCAATTTTCAATTTACTAACAATATTATAGTAAAATTGTAAAAAATAAAAGTTCTTCTTTAATATGTTATTTTTATATTTTTAGATATTTCTATGACTCTATTTTACATATTTAAATAAAAATTAAATTAAAAAATGTGTTTGTACACTCTTCTTGAAAATATTTTTTGATTTATAATTATGCGGGTTAATACATAAATCTTTTTAATATAATATAAAAATAAAAATTAGATAATTTATTTTATTATTTTGGCAATATAATTATATTGTTAAATTTTATAAAAAATTAAATTTAAATTTTATTCTTATGGTTGTGTTTGAAATTTTTGAATATTTAGCCATGATATTCACGGTTGAAGAAATAATAAAATAAGAACTTTTTATTCATTCTTAATGTACATCGTGGTATCTATACTATAATTATATGTAATGACTAGTAATCTCTCAATTAAATTGTTCTATTCAAGTTATTATTAAGTTAACATTATTCTATTACAACTATTACATTTTGAATTTTTTATGTTGAAGCAATTAATATTACATACTGTATATATATATGTATATACATGTATGTAGAAAAATATTTATGTATTTATAAAAATTAATTTGAATATTGTTAATCCAACTACTTTTTTTTTTTTAAAGAATATACCATTACAATAAATCAGTATTTGTCACTTTAATTGGATTCGAGGAAAATTGCAATTTTATTAAAATTATTATTTTTAATTCAAAATTTAATCTATGTAATAAATTTATTCGTAAATTGTAAGAAACTTTAAGTATTTAAAAAAGAATATTTAGTAAAATAATGCTCATCGATCACTGCATACAGTTGAACAATTCTTCAAACTAATTTGTTAGAATGATAATTTTTAAAAAACACAAAATCAACAGCCGAAAAGTGAAAAATATGATTTACTTTCTGCAATGAATTATGCACTCACTATTTGCTTATGATTCATAAATATTTTTCTTGGTGGGCTGAATTTTTGAATTGTAATTTCATGTAAATGTCATTCATGAAATGTTTTAAGAAATAATTATAACATAAGCAATCTCCAGCATCATCGGCCAGAAATGTAAATGTAATGTAAATGTAAAATAATCAACAATGTGTAATTGTGCATTTAAATGTTCCATTTGCGCGTGTTAACTGTGCGGATACATGATCTATATTTCTTCTCGGGTTCTTCAGTTCAGTTGAGTCATGAATGGCGACACGAGTCTATCTTTGATACCGTGAGAGCTTCTGAGTAGAAGAAGAAAAAAAAAATTGTTTCATTCCCAAGCACATGTCTGTATCTTTTGTCGCTCTTGTTTCTTTTCTTTTAATGCGGTTAAAATAGAGCAAACGTGTGACTCCAAGTTAGGAGTTTTTTCTCATCTCTTCCAGAAGGGGTTTAGACATCGGATACAACGAGGTATCAAGGGCACATGAAGTAAGAGCAGAGCTATCTGGGATTGGATTTAACTTGGATTGGCTTGAAGTTGCTGCTCTGCTCTTTGGAGGATGCGACATACATTCGTCATAATTGACACAATTGACACCCGACCAGTGATTCTCAAAGCCTTTCAAACCGTCCTTTTTCCCCGACAAGTTTAACCATTCTTTCAAAGAGAGTCTTCAAACGGTCGGACTTCTTTGTGCAAAATTATCTTCGCAATACCGAATGGACCTCAAATAGACCGAATAGACAAACAGAAGACACATTATTACATTATTACCTGAACGCATTTCTACATTTCTACATTATTACCTGAACGCATTCTTGAAAATTATCTGCATAAAATAAGTATATAAAATATTAAAATACAAATGTTAAATTATGCACATTAGAAGCATTGCGCAAAAAATTTGAGAGCTCTTTAGTAATGATTGACAACGCATTTTAATTTTGGGCTTGATAAATTATCTATTTATTATAAGTTCATACACACGATTTTAAATATTACATATTATTTACATATGCGATGGCCAATGATTAAACATGAACATTTTAAAGTACAGAATAATAAGGTCATTCTATATTAAAATAAAATTGGAGACGTTCTACTTTTTCACTTAAAATTTTTAGTAAACTAAATAATAAAAAATCTAGTTGAAACCTTATCAAGTTTAAAGCTCTAGAGAAATAAAAGCACAGCTAAAAATTCATAATATTTCGATGGATAAATTATAGTTAATAAAACTTGAGAAAAATCAATTATTTTTAATAAATAATTTTATTCGGGATAAAGTAGAGCAAAAAAAACAACAAATTTTTAGTTAATAATGAAATTGAAAATATGCATTTAATTCTGTAAATTCTGCAACCTTAGATTATATAATATATTTACACATACACGTACAGGTCCATAAAGTCATTTGTAATTTAAATTATTGAGATTTTAAACCATTTATAACAATAATTAATATTATATTGTTCATATAAGTATTCTTCGTTTTGAAATAGTTACATGTTATTTTATAATTCGTCAATTTGACGAATGTAAATATAAATATCATTGTTATTTTATTTGTTATTAGCGTAATGAAAAAATAAAAACTCATAAATTCTTATAGATAATTTGTATTAAATATTGCATATTTATATAAAATATTGCCTGTAAATATAGTCCATGAAAAATTTTTCTTAAAAATACAATTATAAATGTACTAGAATATAATAGAAAAATAGTTACAAATTGTTAGTTAAAAAAATAATCAATACTATTTATTGTACAGAAAAATCACACAACTGAGGATTAGCTACTAATAGTTTTCTATTCATGTATTGAAATAAACTAAATAAAATTAAGTAATGTTATTTATAATTCATCTTATTACAACAATAATTTATAATTAATTAATTAATTTGTTTGATGTTTAAAGAAATTGCGTTTATAAGTTATAATTGTTGTTCCTTACACCAAAGGAGCCAGATTCAATATGATGTCATAAATTTTGATTCACAGGTAATTTTATTTACATACGACTATTTTTCACTCAATTGACGGAAGTCTCGCTGATCTTTCAAGGATATCTCTGCTACTATTTATTTCCTGTTGATTTAAATAGTTTCACAGGATAATTTGACTATGTCAACCAACAAATTTTACATGAGAAATATAGCTACGACAAAACAATAGTCAATAAAAGTTTTTCTCAGAAAATGTAATGCTGTGTAAATGTTTAATAACGAATAAGTTATCGATTTGCTTATACTATTTGACTAAATTATAAACATTCTTTTTATATTTTTATATATCTTTAATAAATTCAAGAAATGTATTAGCTTGAGATTGTTTTTCATATATTGGTAAATAAAAATCATCTAACAACGTGATACATAAAAAATTTTGAAATATCGAAACAAAATTCTTTTCTAATGTTATCTTAATAAATCTTTTAATACAATAAAAAAATATTTATGTATAATAAAGTACCTTTTATGAGTAAATTAAATGAATTCTATTCATTTGATCTATAGACTGTATTGTAAAGATGCATAGTTATAATTTTCATTTATAGATATAATAATGTATTATATAAATTAAGTATATGGAAGATTTGTTTGTTAAAAAATTTTCAATTTTAATAAAGGTATTTTATAAAATATATTTGAATAATAATATTAATAAAATATTTTACTATGTAATAATAAATTACTTTCATGAATTTCCGAAAATACAAAATATATATAAGATAAATATAGTAAAAAAAGGTATATAATAAATGGCGGTTATTAAAAGTATAAATCTAATTTACTAACTTTTATTAAATATAAATCTAATTTTAAAACTTATTATAAAAATATAAAAACTTGCATTGAATGTAAATTTACAAATATATTTCGCATGTTTTAGTTTTAAGTGGTATAAGGTAGAAAACTTATAATTATGAGAGGAAATCAGGAGGGAGGGTTTATAAGTTTCGAAAATTTTGAATTATAGAAATAGCACGAACATTAGGTTACAAACTTACAGGATTATATTACAGAAATTTTAGTAAAGTGTCTAGTAAAAATGACGATTTGGAAAGTGCTAAACTTAATACATTTAATTACTTCAACTAAATCTACAAATTTAACTTCATATTGGGAATATTTGATTTCAGAATCTACATTTGCAAATAATTTATTCTTATATCATTGCTAGATTACTTTAAAATTATCCAGATTCCTCGAAATTTCCCTTGACTGCATTATTTATCACATATTAAATAATTCTAATAATATACTATGTATTATAAGAATATCGAAACATTTAGTTTTTAACAATTTTATTTCATTTATTAATATTTTAAAGCTATAGAATTCTTATGCAGAATCACGAAAGCTTAAATTTATATAATTTTATAATTTACTTTAAATTATATTAATAATTATTGATTTACTTTTATTTTTTAGCAATTTTATTTTCAATAATTATTTTTATTTTCAATTTTCTTTAATAAATAATTTATACTTCAGAATGAATAATGTATCATAATTTTTTATATAATTAATTTTAACAAAATTTTCAGTTAATATAGGCAATATATAATAAAAATATTGCACTACTGGATTAACTAGCAAATACACATAAAGAATCATTATTATTTATAATATAAAATTGATTTTTTAAATAAAGAAATTTTGAAGAATATTTATACATGTATGAATATTATCGTTCTAAATACTTTTATTAATTTCTAAGAAGTTTGCGATGAGCGCTAATAGAATTTACATAAAGCTATCATATCTAAACCAGTGTTATTAGTTTAAAAATTCATTATGAATTATATTTACAGTGAATTCTGTATTTTCAACTATGATATAACTTCTTTTTTCTTTTTCTTTCTTTTTTAAAAGTTTTTTTATTATTATTATAATGTTATAAATAATGTTTTGGAAATATTTTTGGAGGAAGTTGTGGCTCAGGAGAGAGGATATGTTCCAACTCAACTCAATATTGACCAAAACACTGTTTAATAAAATATATTAATGATTGTACATGAGACACCAGCAATACAGATTAAATTCTAAATGAGATTAACAATACAAGCCACGCGTGTGCACCGAGATCTAATGTCCGAAATCCAAGTGGCGTGGGTGGGTTGGCGTCGCCGGGGGCAAGCCGCGCGCGTCGGTGCCCAGATATCTCTACCGAAGAATGGGCACCGGTGACGTGGTTGGTCCATTGGTCCCTATTGGTCCCTATTGGTCCAGCCCTTGACGCTTGAACCCTATTCGCGGCCGAGCCTACGAGATTTGGAAGGCCAACACGTGTGGAGCGTGTTTTTTTTTGAAACACCACAAGTCCATGTACATAACGATCGGAATCACAATCGCATATAATTGATACTTTTCGTTAATTAGAGAGTAATTAATAATTATCATCATTCAAGGGACGTCAAAGAACATTTTAGAGTAAATCTATCCTCCAATATTATCTGCTTCCGAAGCAGTTGTCCATCAATTCGAATTTTTTTTTTCTTTTTTCTTTTTTTTTTTGTGTCCAGTGAAGACCATTTCTTTTTTCGTTGTGTGATTATGTCCTTCGGTGCAATTTATTCAATTTATACACGTGGAAAAATTCTTTGAATTAAAGAGCTCTACTTCAAGCACAATAGCCCCGCCTTACGGGATGACACGAAGAAAGATGCCATTGAACTTCGCCATTCAAAATTAAATTTTGACTTTGCTCCTTCTTGATAGGTGTGTGTAATATTCATACATTTACTTTCAACCATATTATATAACTTTTGAGTTAATACTTTAGATTAATAATATTTATATAAAGAATAATAAATATTATTCATGCGTAATTTAAATTATAAATTCCTCTAAGCGAGATGTTCACGGATGCATTAAATTTTTTAATGGTCTCCAAGGAATGATAAAAATAAAATTCCTTACAATGTCCACAATGTGTAAAAAAATTTTTTTTTTTCTTCTTCAAAACATTAACTCTTATTTTATACGTAATATTGCAAAATAATAAATAAAATATTTATAAATATACCTTTATAATAATGCCTGCATACAAATTTTTCTTATTTATCTATCAATTTAAAAGAGACAAACAATCTTATAATTTAATATTATAATTGTATCATTAAGCATGAAAATATAAAATTTTCATTGGAATTTATGATAAAACATTTTGTACTAAAGCCATCACTTTTTCGTACACATAAAAGAAGCAAGAGTAATTTCTCTTCAATCAAAAAGTCGCACAAGCTTGAAGTTGTTAACATAAAATTTATTATATTTACAAATGAAGAATCTCAAAGTAAATAAGTAAATAAACGTTTTAAAAAAACATTATGTTGATGAATATAATAATGTATCATTGTCGATCTCTCGTTTAATTAAACCGAATAAGCGCTCGATATATTATAATATTATAATCAGACATGGTTCCGATTTTCAACATAGTCAACATCAATAATTCATCCGTGATTGTGTGTCAAAATGTCTGGAAACACTGTAGCCCATCTTCTCTCAGCAAATACACCAACCACAAATGGGATTTGTGCATTCGGAATATTAAACACGAAATGCAACTCCACCGCAAATTCATCCACATCGGTGGATGCTGATGTATATCGCCTAAGTTGACGTTTGTCTATGATTTGCATTAGCTCTGACACATCGATTATTGGTGTCACCGTATGATGATTATCGTTAAGCACATGTTGCCACATCCATAAGCTACACGAGAAAGTTTTTTAAAACGTTTTTCCTGGAATATTAACATAAAATTAAATGAGGATTTAATTTATTTGACTTTTTGCTGGTACTAGTAATTTGTTAATATACTGGCTTTCGTAAATTATTCGCATTTCATGAGGATTTCTACGGCAAAATTAATTTTAATTACACCTCTTTTCTCAAAAGATATTCGATAAACTTTGTCTACAAAATTACATTCAATTCATTCACTCATTTTAATAAATAATAAATTTTTTTATTTGATTTTGGTATTTTAACGTATTAAAATCATAGCTACATTAGAACCTTTCCTGGCATATTTAATAACATATTAATGTAAATCATGTAGCTATAGTCTGATCCAAATAGATTCAATAGTTACGGTAAGTATTGTCTGGGTAAATTTTATATTCATTAATATGTCTCAAAAACATTTATAATCTAGATCGATTAGCCTTCGATAAATTATATATATATATAAATTTACAGCTGCTTACACAAAATTTTGTAAAAGAATACATATATCAAAAAAGTATCTCATACCAATCAACAATATCACGATTCTGGCAACATTAATCTATAATTTAAGACTTATCTAGCTAATTTTAAGGTCTAGTGAATTCAATAATTATAAAGCGAATTAGATATTATTTGAATAATTTCAAGACAAATATAACATTTTTGCGATTTTACTCTAAAAGTTTATCTTTTTTATACGTATTTAGAAAGTGATTCTTGTATATTTCATGTGTATAAAATTATTCTATAAACTATTTTTATTATCTTATATCTGTAATTTCACTATTTTAATTTAACTATTATATTATAATCTATTTAGTTATAATTTATTTACTCAATTTAATAATCCAATTAATTAATATTATAATGAATTCATGTAATATCATTAAATTTATTCACAATTAATTATAATAAGTGTTCCACCATTTAATTATAAAATTTATGATAAAAATAACTATCAAATATATCTTTTACATGGGACTATTTAAGAATGAAACATATTTTCATATGTAGGAAAATAAACTTGAAAATATTAAAAAGAAAAAAAAGTAAAAAAAAAAGCACAAACGTAAAAGGCTATAGATATAGGCATTGCAAGATTAAAAAATTTATTAAAAAAACTAGACAATATGAATAAAAAGTTATGTAACTAATGTATAAAAAATAATGGTAATAGTAAAAAAAATAAATAGTTTCTGTATATAAATTACAATGTGTAAAATATGTTATAATAACAAATAGGATAAAAGAAATATAGAAAAAAGAGCACCTGTGTAATGTAGGAAAAAATAACTGACAGTATTATTTTTTAAGGATGATTTTTACGTAATATAGAATGAAGAATATTGGAAAAAAGTAATAATAATTTAATTACTACGTAGAAAATGTTTTATGTATCTAATATTATATAATAAATATATAACGAAGATAAAAGATAATTAATAAAAACAAAGAAAAAATAAGATGCAGATTAAATTACGGTAAAATTACAATTAAGAATTGAAATATAAAAAAGAGTAAAGAAAACAAGTTAATCATGTAATTAAAAAGAAAACAACGATTTAAAGACCATAGCTGTATGAAGTAAAAGTTATGAAAACCAAGTATCATTTTAAGATTAAAATAAAAAGCATCCTTCCAAGAATACACGTAGTAATTAAAGTAAACAAAAAATAAGAGCGAATAGTAATATAGAAAATGAGCTATAGTGGAAAATAAGATCATATAGATAATAAAATAAAAATTTATATCGTAGGTGCAAAATGATAGAACTGTAGAAAGATAAAACGAGAGAAAACAAGGTTAACGAAAACGAGGTGGTAATAATAGTTAAAGAAATCAGAAGTAAATATTTTATGAGGTAGTAAATTGCATCAAAAGAAATTAAAATTTATATAATTAAAAAAATGAGATACTAATTATACACGTATTAAATAATAATAAATTTAGAATAACATATGAAAATAACACGCATAAGGTAATAATGAAATTAATTTAAAGAATGAAATTGAAACACAATTATTAAAAGTGACAAAATGTATAAATTGTACGAGCTCTCTATCTCTCTCTTATGCACAGATATATAGATATAAAAACCATTGTGCTGTGCTTTATCGATTTTGTTATTGATCTGCGAAAAGTCCAGAAGTCCTTGATTTTCTTTGAAAAAGCATTAAGGAAGCATTACTTTTTATAAAAGATTTTTTTAAGATTCCAAACATCATTATTGTTTTTTTGACATTATTCTGTAATAACTCTTAATTTAGTTTAAAATTAAACCCTGTATACCTTAGCATTTGTAAATAAAGTTGAGAATTTAAAAATATGATAAAAAGAAGTTCATAATTTCTTAAATGGTATTTTATGTATAATAAATATTGTGAATTATAAAATTTGAATACAGTTTTAAATATTGCAAGAGTGCAAATGAAGTTGTTATAAAGGTTTTAAATAAAATATAAAGTATGTGGAACGTGGTAGTGTAATAATAAAATATAATATTACGTAACATTAAATATAAATAATCGAAATAATGTATAAGCAGATTTAAATAAAATGAGATCTATATAAATAATTCGGCTATCGGACACTTCCCTAGTCTTATCTTTCGACAAGGTGTGTACACATATACACCTCTTGCACCCCGTACTGTTTGTATGTATAAGTGAAGTATGTCGCATTCACTAAATGAAGACTATTAAACTAATTTATACGTAAGTTAAATTTAGTTTCAGTTATTTTAGTTTTAGCCAGTATATTTTAATTCTACTTATGTGTACATAAATCATGTAAAAATTTCCCTGTATATGTAGATTTTATTTTTATTTTAAGTATCATACTTTTTTGAGTAAATCCTTAAAGATTTTATTATTTATAACAGCATTAACATTGACGTAATATTCTTAACGTATTTTTAAAATAAATAGAAAATACAGCCGTTAGAGACTTATCACTATATATATTATTATTCATATATTGCGAGTCTGTCATCAGCTTTTCAGTAAATCAATATACATCAAATTATTTTTTTTATAAAAACTTGTTGAAACAAATTTCTTGAAATGAAATTACCATTTATAACGGAATATTAAATTGAAAATTCTTCCCTCCCTTATTATCAGCATGTTTAAGGTTGAAATTGTGACCTGTAGATGTGGCTAGGGAGTATTTATTTTATCTTATTTCAACTGGATAATCTCCTGTTTTCCGCTTTCCCTCTCTGTTGTCATGGCTGATTATTGTTACATGTCAATCTATTGCCTTAATTGCCACTTGTCTAGTTTTTCAACATGAACTTCTCTATTTTATTTTTTCGCAGATAATTATTACATTTTTTTCATTATTTGCTTATTACAATTTAAATAAAATATTTAAATTAAAATTATCGTTTTTTATGCATCAATTTAGTTGTATTTTCTAAAATTGTTTAAGTAGTTAAAAATATGATGTCTTGATTGCTTCGATCCAATATTTAAAATGATATTTTCAATTGGTGATCTAGGTTTGACGATTCAAATTTTTTCCAATGATATGTGCATAAATTATATTATAATATTCTTATGCTTTGTTTCATTATATGGCGTGAGCCATTATCGTCTTCTTATTTAATTGACAGTAACCGAAACTATTCCATTTTTTTCTCGTACTTTTCATTAATCATAATTTTCTAATCATCTCACTTTCGGAGATTATTGAATATATAAAATAATAGAAACCTATAAAGAATTATCAAAAAAATTTAGTTTCGATAGTTAACAAAAATAATATATAAAATATTACTATTTCAAATTAAGCATTATAGTTTATTAAATATTTTAATTATTATTTGAATTATTAATAATATAATAAATACAGATAATCGAATAATAGTAAACTAAGAAGAAAATTGAAAAGCTTTAAGAAAATTCACAAGAATATAGTTCTTAATAATATGAATTAATATAAATTAATAATACGTTTCTTTAAAAGAAAATAATAATTTAATAATTGGTTTTTGAAATATTATAAAAATGCTACAGTTAATGAAAATTTTAATATATATTAAGGTGAAAATATGCAATTTAAAAAATGTAAAAGAAAAATAAAAAAAAGAGTAGCAAATGAGTAAGAAAATAGAAATAAAAATTATAAATGTAAACAAATAAAAGATATAAAGTTGTAATACTGATATTAAAAAAATTAAAATTAGAATGTACTGAGACACTTTAATTATTTATTAATTTTTTTTATTACTTAAAATAGCGTTAATATATACTGTACACCAAAAAATTCTTAAAATGATTGTATGAACATTCTTTTTTAATCATTCGTTTTAAATTTTCAAGCATTTTTCAATCAAGTTTAATAAAAAGTATGGAAGCATTTTATTAAATTTTCACTTTAACTAATATTATGTATTTATAGAACTTATTGTGTAACTTGTGTAAATTATCATATGTAAAATTTGATTTTAATACATGCTGAATTGTAATATGTAATTCAGTAATTCAATATGTATGATTCAATTGGAATGATTATATTTTATTACTCATTAAATAATCTATTTAAATGAATGACATTTTTATAAATTAGATATTGACATAGTTTTAATTTTTATTTCTACTTTTTTTCTTCTATATTCTTACGATATTTTTTATTAATAATTTCTATTTATTCTAAAAAAATTTGTATATACAATTGAAAAATTTACCATTATTTCTAATCAAATAGAATAAATAAATTGAATCTATTCAAACGAATACACATACAAGCATTCCTCAAATAGTTTGTATTTAATTTATATTCTATAGATTTTATGTATTATAATTTTTTTTATTAATTCTACAAACCATTCAATAAATTTAAATAAAGTTGAATCGAAAGAAATATTTATTCTGATCATTTTTGCTATGAATTTGATCATTAATTACTTACGTAAGTTTTGAGTAATGAGTAATTATAAATATATTACAATTTGAAGTTAGTATGTTCAATATATATCATTTCAGTTAATATGTAAATAAATAATTTATAATATTTTTTTTGCATAATTTTTTGCTTGAATAATATTAAAGGCTTTATACTAGGTATTGAAAAATTTGTATTAAATGTGTTTCTTCTGTTACATTAGAATTAAATTTATTATTAAAAATAATGATAACATATTATTAACTTGAAAAATAAATTATAATGATACATGCCATACAATAATAAGAAATAACAATAATATGCTATAAAATACGCAATGGCAATTATAAATTTTGTTTTAAGTATTTTAATTAATATAATACTGTTGATATAAATATAATAATAAAAAATAATTCGTGTAATTTTCGATTAGCACAAAAATGTTTTTATATTGACAAATGGTATTAATATTAAAATATTATATGAAAAACAAGAGAAATATTTGTGCTTATATAAAATAGAGTATTGATCGCGAAAAAAGTATATTTAATTAATATAATATATATTTTGTAAATGTCGCATTTTATTTATCATTCTACATTGATTCCATATCAAATACTAGATAAAGACTGACTTCCTCTAGTCTTTTAGCTAGTGGCTCTTGCTATCTCGGCCTTATCATAAATCCTTTTCCGAACTTACCAGTATCTATTTACACATTCACTAACTTTATTTAATTTTTTCCTACGTATTGCTAATCAATTTCATTTTAATAAATTTGATATTAATATACTTTTATTGTTAGCAGAAGATCTATCAGCATAGTATACAATTATACTGCAATATTATAATTACAATATTTTAATAAAAATATTCTTTCATTAATGAATGAAAAAAGAAATTAAAAAATTAATTTCATCAATATTAATAAAAAAATCCATTCAAATTTTTATATATATATTAATTTAAAAACTGTGTGTCTTTTCCATTTTTATACAGTTCCGAAAAATTAATTTTGGATATAATTATTACATATGCAAAAAGTATACTTTATCTGATTTTCAGTAAAAACAAGCACGCATTCATTCAATTCACGTAACGCATTCGTCCGAATATGATCACTCGATTTAATATTTCACCTGATGACTGTATATTTAGTCAACCAATCGTCATTTTAAATTTATTTTTGAACTAATAAATTAATAATAATAATAATAATAATAATAATAATAATAATAATAATAAATCTACTCATTAAGAATTCGGTTGCGGTAATGAAATATGGTGGTATTGCACGGTTACAAAAATTGAAATGAATAACATCTGTATTGGTTTTCTCTGAACAAACTATTTTTATTGTTCGAGATGTTGCTTGAAGAATAGTTTTGAGTGTTTTCGAAAAGAACTAACGAAATATGTGACCAGAATATTTTAATAAAGGCAGTTTAATATGAAACAGGCTTTAAAATGAAAATTATTAAAATGTTTTCGATATTTTTATTTTTTAAATCTTAATGGGTAATTTTAAATTCTATTCATTATAAAATTCAAAGACACTTTGAACGTGATATTTTCTTGAGTAAAATATAAGAACTTTAGGAATTTACAGAATTGAGCTCTGGAACTACAGTAAAATCCTTAAAAATCAATTGTATTATGCATGAATTTATTAAACATGATATTTATACATGTCAGCCATGGATTGAAAAATTTAGTGACCTTTTAACGTCAGTTCAGTGAGGATGATTATAGCAGCAATTAAAAAAGTACTTTTATACATATGTATTTTTAATAATTTTATAAATTACCATTTAAGATATCTTCAAATGACCATGGTTATGAATCCTAAATTGAAGGCAAAATAAGAAAACCCGATTTTCATTAAAAACCGTTTTTATGTGTTAATATTCTCGTTGCACCATCTCTGCAAAAATGTAGTTTTACAACGTTAATTATGAATATCCCGGCTCATAAAAAGTCTCCCATTAAAATCTGCACGACGAGCATCTCGTAAACCAGAGACATCATAACGAAGGCGTTATAAAAATAGAATTAAAGATGTGATACGTCGGGATCATCTGACACATTCAGCCAGACATCATCGACCTCAGACTTAGAGACCTGCGTGTTTACAGCTAATCCCCTGCGTGCTAATAAAGAATAAAAAACGATTCCGCATTGTGAATTATCGTCACGCGATACCGCGAGTTCTCGTTACAACAACTCCGACGAAATCGGCCTCACTAGAGGAATCATCGCCGAGGAGGAGATTCGAAAGAAAGTCGCCGATCGCGTTACGCTCGTCTATCTGCTGGAACGTCGCTTGACGAAAAAAAGAAGAAGAAAAAAATGCCGCTGATGCCTCGCGATTACGGTTTCACATTACGCGTATCATATTTATATAACAGTACAATGATAAATCGCGGGCTCTTGTAACACTTGCATCTTTTAATGACGTCACTGGTGGATTTAGCGACAGTCTCGTCAATTTCAAGCCGATGTTTCCCATTGACAAAAAAGGAATGCTAATTCTAATAATTGACATACCACGTTAATTTATTGCAAAGTGAATTGCAAAACCCACTGTATTCTTATCTCTGTTGTTTATACATCTGATGTAATTTATGCAATAATTAATGAGCATTGTTGATAAACAATGCACGAATGAATGAGTGTAAATACTTGTAAGATTTCGCAATTATGTAATTTCACATTTGTGTAAGAATTTACTAACCATTTGTAATGGCTCGTTATTCCATTATAAAATATCAAATAATAAAAAAGATATTCCTCAGAGTTTAAATTTAAAAATGCTTGTTTAATCGTATTTACCATTTTTAACGTGTTTTAAAATACATCTCATAAAAATTTTACTTAACTTCGTTTATTATCTAGGATATCCGATCATGAGATATATGTACTCATCTTTTATGATGACCTAATTGCATTGAGATAAGTACATAATATGCCTTCGAAATTTCAGTTCAATCAACTGTAATTTTCTTGTCGCATCTTTTAAAGATTCAGCCAACTTATGCACGGTAGGCCAATGACAATGGTATATTTTTTAATAATCTTTGTTAAAAGACTTTTTGGATATTTTCTTATGTAAATATTGTCGACTTTGCCAACTATAACTCATTTGTTTTAAAAAACTTAATTTTACTGTATAAAAATCGTTGAAAACCAAACGCTTTACTAATTTTAACAATAATATTACTACTGCACTAATCTTTATAATAAACATTTCTTATTTAAATTGAATGATAAATGAAGTGCAATAATATATTATGAGGTAAGCTAAAGTTTTTAGCTTGTAATTTATTACCAATATGATTCGAAGTAGTTTTAGCTACTTTTTATTATTTTCTTTTTAAAGCTCAACATTAGAAAAGTTTCCAGGCCGTAGTATTGTATATTCATAGTAACGCTACACACGTACTCTTCATTTCTATGCTTCCATATACTCAATTTATAATAGTAAATCATAATGTTTAAATATAAATAAAATTGTTAGGTTACACTGAGCGAGTACATAAAAAATTTTTATTCTAGTAATTCTTTCGATTTATTCATATTCAGTAGTATAGAAAAGTTTTTACAGAACTTTAAGTCTTTTTTACTCAAATAATAAAAATTTATTTGAATACTTTTATTGTACAGTTATCTATTTATTTCTTTTTAATTCTATACATTTATTATATTGAAAAAGTATAAGTAATTCTATTTAACATTCTTTTTGAATAATACAAAAAATTTTAATCGAAATCATCTTTGATATTAAATACACACCTTGTGATTATAATTGTACTTTTAATAGATTATTGAAATATTTTTCAATGTATAAAAAATCAAAACAATTTCATAATAAGTTATAAAAAATAATAGGCGTCAATTAAATATTAATTCTTGTGCACGAACAAATGCAAAATTATAGTAAAATAATTTATAGTAAATTAAATCGTGTTACTACTTTGAGATATAACATATTCATAAAATATTTAGAGGCAGAATATATAGTAATATTATGATAGTCCAGTTCTTTTAACTGATACAATTTAATTTTTAATAAAAGTAGTTTCCACGGCTTATACGCGGAATGTTGGAAAATGGTTTGTAAGATAATACGTGTAGCTGAAATATTAAAACAGAAAAATAATTTAATTTCTAATATTTCTAAACTTCAATTTAATTTAAGTCCAAAGCTAAAGCCAAACATATTTTTATTATAAAAAAGTTATATAAGATTTGTACAGTAAATTTTTAGAGTGATACAATGCATGTAATGATACAATGCATTAGTTAGGAGTGGTAAAAATAATAGAACGGTATAAGATTTGAAACGGATAATTTAGTAAATTAGATAATTATTTATTTTCATTCGATGATTGGCCAATGGAACACAAAAAAGAACAAGATTCCAAATTTAATCATTTGTCTGCGTGGTTAGACAAAATTTCGAGTGAATTTACATTAAAAAGTCAACAATATTTTACAAGTGAAAAAAGATATTAAAAAAAAGGCAACCAAGAACCAAAGGTCAACCGACACCGACACTCGGTATTAAAAAAAAATCTTTCTTCGTCAACGAGCGCTGCGTCCGATTGAAGGAAGGATCTGTTCGTTTAGAAATAATAAAAGGTGTCGAGTCACTCGAAGCGCTTCATAGACACGTTAACGCCGTTAAAAAATTAACGCATCGATGCCAAAAAACAAAAAAAAAAAGAAGAAGATCGGAGCTATCGATCGAGATCTACTGTTAAGAGCGCAAGCGCGCCGATCCTTCCCAAGTGTGGAGCAGCTCCAGCGTCCTATTCTTTATGGCTAGGACGGGAAAATGAAAAGTCGCGCTTTTCCGAACCGGTTACGTCTTCGTTGCGCCCCCCAACCCCCCAAACGAGCAAAAAACAAAAAGCCTCCTCGTAAGCCGTTGGAGGCCTCGGGAAGGTGGACAGGAGGCTGAGGCCCCTTTGGCCCTTTGACGACAGGTGGAACGGGTGTCGAGGGCACAATTACTCCGGGTATTGTCCGAAGCCTGGGTGCGGGTGGTATCGGGTGTCACACAACGTCAAGGTTTCGTCCGATTATTAGCGCGACTCGTCCTCTTGGATTTCGCTCGGGCACCGGTCCAATCTCAATTGTTGTTTATTTCTTTGTTTTTTTTTTGTTGTTCTTTTTGTTGTTGTTGTTGTTGTTGTTGCTTTGTTTTTGTTGTTTTGTTCGTGTAATCCTGATTAAAGAGCCCGGCTCGCCTTGTGATCTAGCTTTTGTTGATGGGTGTAGGGGGAGTTGGTTTGGGTGTGCAGCGCTTCGCTGTCAAAATGAAAATAAACGGAGGATTATTGTTTAATGGTAGGTGTGCAATTGTCATCGCGGGAGTTCGTTAGGGAGTTTATGGAAGGCGGATGTAGATTACGTTTGTCGGTACTGCTAATAAGCGTTGGAGGCTGGTGGGTGCTTCGATGGAAATTTTATGGACCAATCTCTCTCAAAGTCAGTTATTATATCAAGTATAGATTACCGCATAAATTTGATATTAATTTCCGTAGAACGTCTGGTTTTGATATTAAGTTTTTATGTTTCATTAGTGTTCTTATATTATTACAAATGTGAAATGTATTCATTTTATCAATTTAATTTATTTATTATAAAATATAATAATAATTATTTGTAGACACTTTTTTATATGTTAAATACAATGTTTAACTTTTAAGGTTTTGGAAGAGAATGATTTTCTGATTGAAGAGAAAACCGAATCTGCCTTTTTCTTGTTGTGTTACCCTTACTCATAACATATTTTTCTTTTTCCCTCTCTCAACGGTTTTCCCCTTCTCGATACTCCTTACAAAAAACCTGCACATGTTATTACATTTATTTGTGAGCGCTATTTTCTTTCCGCCTTTCCGCCTTTCCGCCTAACCCATCCAAACCTTTAAATAATTATTAAATTTCATTTTGGGATCTTGAGTGACATGAAAATACTTCAACAATAAAATTACTGATAAAAATTACTGATACTTATATCAGTATTGTTATTCTTCGTTTTACCCTTATGTAAAATGAATTTAAGCCAAGGGAATCGACACAATATGTCGGATTCCCCTCTCTGTCTTTATCCTAAATCACCTTACCTTGTAAATCAGGAGGCAAAACAATGCTTTTCTTCATTTCGAGACAGGAAGTAGATATATCTTAGAGTTTTAGTTGAAGGAGAATACATGCTTTGAAAATTAAGAAAATGTCACTCGAATATGGATACAATTTTTAATTTAACATTTGATCTCTTCCCATAGGTCAACGAAAAGCCATGTGTCTGGTTGTTTTGTACGTAACAGTTGGATTTCATCGTCGTTATGAGTTTTTCACACACAATAAAATATATATTGCAAGAAAAATTAATTCTCAAAAACATAATTATAATAATTTCAAATAATATTAAAAAATATCACACTGAATGAATTCAATTTTTATTTCTTTCGTAGACATTAATTTATTCAAATTATTTCAAGCTATTTACATGCATTATTTATAAAAAATCTTAAAAATTTATATTTACTCTTTCTTACAAAAGTATAATATTATTTGAAGTAGAGTTTCTGTTTTGTATATACAACTCTATTGACACATCATATCAAAGTACTTAAATTTTTCATAATTTTGAAAAAATATATTCATATTTATAAGAATAGCTATGTAGTAGATAAAATTATTTTTTTGTGCAGTAATGTAGTGCATGTCGGTGTAAGCAATTTAAGAATTCATTCATGTTATAAAAAGATACAAACATAGTGTGCGTATAATATATCAACGAGATAACAACTGAATATACATAAAAATAAAATAAAATAAAATAAAATGTGCATAACGTCTTTGAAAATGCATATGCATTAGTCTAAAATAAATATAAATATTAAAAATACTAATATTATTTTTTGATGACTTATATTATTTTATGAACTTTAAATTGCAGTAGTCGATTAAAAAAATTCTTTTCCAGTAATTTTAAAGGAAAAAAGTAGAAGTAAAACAAGTAATACGATATATACATTTGTAGAATATTATGATGACAAAAAGGTGATAATACATTACTAAGAGGGATATAAGTTTAACAAATTTTTTATTCAATTTAATATTACTTCAATTTTTATGGAAAATTAAAAATATAATATTTTATAAATTGTAATAAAATGTATACTCAATTAATGATTAATTTCAATTTTAAAATAATTATAAATATTCAAGAAAAAATTTAATGTGCACAAGAATATAATATTTTTTATATTTATAATACGATGAAATTGCACATTTATATAAAAAAATTCCTTAATTATATATATATATACATATATATAATAATATATTTAATAATGTTGTAAATTAAATAAAAAGTTGATTTTCAATATATCTTTATTGTGATGATATAAACAAATATCTTACGCAATAGTGAGAATGATTGAATAAAAAATAAAATTTTAAATTGTTATTCATAATATTTTTAAATTATTAATATATGGCTAATAATAATTCATTTTTTTAAGCAAATTTAAAAACAAAGCTTGTAAACCAATAATTTAAACTAGATTTTTTTAAAAAAATCTTTGGTTGTATTTAAAAAAACGAAAAACCCATAAATTTAATTACACAAAGAATATATTTTTTTTTCTTATACAGAAAACAATAAGCAAATGTTAAAATTCTATTGTCAGCTTGTTCACTGCAGATAAAAGCAAGGTTATCCGGCCCATCAAATGACGTTATTATTTTTCAAAGTTAATAAATTATCTTGTTTTTAATATATAAATAATAAATTAATATTATGTTAATATTATCCTGAAATTAACTATGAAAATAAATTAAGAAAATACAATACAAATTGTTATTTATATTTTTAATATAGGATAATCTCTATTTTTAAATATGGGATAATCTTTATACTTAATTATGTATTCGTTTAAAGAAAAAATTCAATAAAATAATGACAAAAAATTAAAATTTCGCTGCTTAAATAAATTATTTCTATTTCATAAATGACATTGTATTATATAAATTTTTCTATAAAACGCAAATAAATTATTAGGAATAATGTACGTCTGAAAAGATACATCCAGATTTATTAAAGATTTTATAAAATTTATTTTTGTACATTGAGGTTAAATAAATTAAGATCCATCGCTATGAGAATTATTATAAATTAAAATATAAAGTTTTCTTTAAAAAGCTAAAATAAAAGTTAATACATTAAGAGTATTATATGAAAAAAAACGTTTAATTTTATTTGAGATTTTATATTTAAAACATTTTAAAAAATATGCGCAGAATTATAAATCCAATAATTTTTTTTATTTGGATATATAACTTAATGTATATTATTTTATGCTTTCTAAAACAAGAATAGAAAAAAATTATTTAATAATAATGTTTATAATAACTCTTATATAATGATTTATAAGATGTTCTTATATAAATATTTCTGAAATATGAAACAGTTGTATTTTTAAAAAATTTTACAATGAAATTTAAAAAAATTTTTTAAAATGCACCCAGAGGGGTCCAGATATTTAGTTCGAAACCGGTAAAAGAACAGAAATGTTATGAGGGAGTTGGATAAAAATTTATTGACTTGTGCTACAGTTGGGTTAAAAAAAATAAGGGTAAAATGGTTGAGGATCCCGAAATTCGAGAAATTCTGCATTTAAGTGTAACTCATGTTACCTCCATTAGAAGCTATTTACTTTAGAGGCGATGATGAACAAATATTACGAACCTGTTTTTAGGTTCTCGATGACGACAAAGAATTTAGGAGAACACGAAACTTTGTCTCTGTCTAGTAACCTGAAGTGCTGCAGGTGAGCGATTGAGACAAGTGCACAGGATAAAAAAAAAAAAGGTTCAAGGAAAGGAGGGAAAGCGCTGTAGTTGCGTATCCTTCAAAAGTTTGTTGGAGATTCCTCTTGATTACCGAATACATTTAAGTTTGTCAATTTACAAATTTTTCACATTTTTAACAATATTCTTAACGTCTATGAATAAAAATTGAAGCAAAAATTTATGGAAGATAATTCGACAAGGCATAAAAATTTTTATTCTTAATTTTGAAGAGTTTTACGTTATACGTCCATACTTTTGTTTACTTTATATATGCCAGTTTTAATGCAAATAAATGCAAATAATCGATGATAAAATCTTTAATCATATAACAATATAAAAATTATTCTTTTATTTAACGAATATTAATAATATAAATCATTTGTCTCTAAGGAAAAAAAAAACAATAATGGTGACGGGAAATATGTTTTTCATGGGAGTGCAGCTATGAATTTTACACTTGAGCAATGCCCAAAAAACATTTTTTCATCAAAATAAGATTTTATAATGCAATATTTGAAAGTATATATAAACGAAAGACTTATTGTAATTGGAGCAGGCTCAAGTACAAATTCCTAAGCTAATTCGCTGACTTAACTTCAGCAACAAATTAAAAAAGCTGGTCAAGAAGTGACCTTTAAATTTATGTTCGTCTGAGTAGTAGGTGGTTAAGTGACGTGAGCACGATTCGCTCTATAAACATTGCTCCAATTTTTCCCATTAGAGATCCCAATTGTTGGAGCATCGTTAGGCGAGCGAATCACATTTAAGAGTTGACCCTGGCCCTGCTCTCCGTACATTATTGTTACTTTCGTGCGCGTAACCGCAATCGAATATTATTTTTAAAACGGTCGTTCAATAGCTTTTTTAATGCCTTTTTTCCTGTAGAATTTCACCTTAAAGAAAGATAGAGGTGGAGAGATAAAAAGACCATGAGAGAGAGAGAGAGAGACAGACAGAAAAAGTAAAAAACACAACTACTCGAGGCCAAGATTTTTTACTCAAGTCAAAAGATTGATGTGGGTTATGGTTATTCTTTTTCGCTGGAAATTACAATATTTATATTAATGAACTGCAAATACATAGAAATTAAAAATAACAATCAATCAGTGGTTATTTTTTTTAATTTGCGTTCTTAAAATTTATAAATCGTTCAAAGGATTTAATTTCATTTTAATTTTAATTTTTCACAGGGAGAAACGCTTGCTTGTCCCTTAATTTTGTTCAACCTTTGAAGATTTATGAAAAAATAATTACATTGTGGAAATGAATTTAAGCTCATAATTATTATGTGCAGGTTTAATGCTTCCACTTTCCAATATTTTTATTAAATATTCCATAAATTGGTAGATAATACGTAATTTCCGATTAGCGATACGTGTGCAGTTGTGCGAACGAATGCTCAACCATTATTGGTAAGTAAGCTCACCGTGGTCATAAAAATTTACAGAACAATTTTTTTTTTTTGAGCATAAATGAGTTGGAAAAACGACTATTGTTATATTTATTATCGCCAACAGTAAAGATCCGAAGTACTTGGCGTCCCTACATTATTCTACGCGGAACGCTTTAGGGAAGGCAATTTCAATTGTTCCGTGCAAAATGTTCTTGGAAGGTTACTCCATCCAAAGGGCGTGACGTGACCCCTTAATTGGTATTTTTCTTTCCTTGCCGAAGAGAGTGTGTTCACCTTCCCGATACACCCACACTCGCCACTATCGCCACTATCGCCACTATCGCCACTATCGCCCTTAATATTATCGAGGTTTTGTGCTCGGGATGTTCCGGGAGTGCTGGCCGCTACTGAAGTGGCTTATCAGCCCCGATAAAAGTGCTGGAAACAATGGCTCATCTATGACCAGCGACTTGGTGCTCGCCGGATGTGGAGCAGCTCATTCTAATGAATGTGACCTTACGTGGGCTCACCGAGGGAACAATGGCTTTTCGGCTCATTGCGGCACTTCTGGCATTTATCGTAATTGGCAGGTGCGGTTGTTGTGTTGCTCGTTACATCACAGCACTGGGGTGGCGTTTTTCATTTGGAAATTCTCCAATGAATTTATTGAATTGTCATCGCACTCGCACCGACGCTTCCTAAATTGATTACTTCGTTTTTAATACATTCGTCGACAGCAGAAGAACAATTTTGACCGTCATTCAAGAGTGTTTTAATTATGCGCCATGTCTGATTGTAGGTTACGTTAATATCCGGACAGATAATTTTGACGCATTGGTTAATTCAGAGAATTTTGTAGACCCTGGAGAATGTATGCCAGGAGAGCAAGTACTTTGTGTCCGGAGATTCTGTGCTTGTGGTTTCTTCTCCAAGGCATTGGGTAAAATAAAACTCTCAATCTTGGAAAAAGATGCTCTCGGTTACGTGTAACGAAAATGAGCAGCCTTGTAGGCATAATAACAAAAAATTACGTTTTAATCTAACGACCCCATTAGGCAGGTAGAAAAAGGATCATCCTAGGTTGAATTCCTGGTTGTGGTGCAGGAAAACGTCTCAGCCGAGAGAGAACCTTGAGATTCAGGTCTGCAAATCGTTATTCAAACGGCCGAAAATGTGCCAGTCCAGTACCAGCATCACTCAGATCGAAACGTGACTTCGGAGCTAGCGCTATCGCAATGTGAGCACAAATCTCCAGACCATGTCCCGCTGTAAAAGCCGATTATCTTCCTCGCATCGTTGCAGAGCGTCGGCAGTCGTGCATTTCGTGGTTGTCCTTCCGGTCCCCGCTCATTTCCTCCTTTTTCGTCCACGTAAGGGCCAGCCCTTGCCCCTCGGCATCTCGAGTGCTTGCCCGCCTGCCTGCCTGCCTGCCTGCCTGCCTGTCCCTGAACATCGATAGGGTCCGAGGCAAAGGTAAAGGCCCGCCAGCGCTTTTAAGAGAATAACGGTCGGGAAAGAGAAAAAGTGCGGGAGGATAAAAAGAGGCGGACAAAAAGCTCGAGTGGCGCGGAAGGGGGGAGGGAAGTGGGAGCTAAAAAGCGCTTCGGGAGCGAAGCGAATGCGCAGACGTTGTAGAGCGCGAGCGAGTTGCAGGGGAATGCTGGGGAGATATTCTGTTCTGGATCCGGAGTCGCTGCATCCGGAGGAGACTTCCTCTACATGTACACATGTATTTATTTATGTGGTCGGCTGTGTGTCTGTTGCTAGGGGAGCTCACCTATTAAGCAAGCGGGAAAATATCCCATTTCCAAATTGTAAACCACCACACCATCGGCATTCAATTAAAGTAAGTTTGGTTTTGATTGAGGTCTCCCTTTTCCATTTCTGTACTTGCATTTGATTCATAACGAGTTGGCACCCTTCAGTTCTCCCCCCACCGAGTCAAAGGGTAGAGGATGTCCTTGAACTTGCTCGCTTTAGCCAAAATTTCACGATCAAATATTTATAGATGATTATTTTTATTCAATTTGTAAGACTAAATGAGGTCTCTCATTGAATAAATGCGTGGAAATTATATCATTATCATCATCATCATTATTATTATTATTATTATTATTATTAAATGTATACAATGTATTTGGGTGTACAATATTTTTAAGAGTTGATTTAAATTTAATGATCTCAATTTAAGCAATTCAATGAAGAATGACAATTTGTGATCATTTATTCTATTAAATATAAAATGTCTTTTTTCGTGGTGGTGTCTTTTTAAAACGAGGACAGAATGAAAATAGTAACGAATTGCGCAGTTTAAATGAATTAAAAATTGAAGTATCACTTTGACAAAGCCATTCTTATGGAAAATCGTTGTTTTGTGAATTAATTAAATTGAAGGAAGCGTGACGGTTTTCTACTTCTTGGCTTTCTAATATAACTCTAAAATACCTCCTCGATTTGTAACAGAAATGTCCGTGAGGAGTTTCGCTTGGAAGCCTCCGCGGAACAAAAAATGTTTATCTCTTACAAATTCGAACTCTGCGCAAAAAGGCAATTTTATTTTTATTTTTTTTTATAAATCGTGTCACTCGAGTATTAAGGTAAAAAAGTTTCAACAAGGAGGAAGATATTATCGGTCGATAACAATTGCCGCAGCAGCGGAGGATCGGATGCCCTGAGTACGAAAAACATCGGAGTCAAAGGGACGCAGAAAATCGGACGGAATAAACGGCGAGGGGGGTCGAGAGCTACGAGCGGAAAAGAGAAAGTTATGGCACAACTTGTGATTTTGCGGATCTCGGGCAAAACGACAAAAAAAGAAGAAGAAGAAGAAGAAGAAGAAAAGAAGAAAAAAAGAAGAAGAAAAGAATAAGAAACAAGTCGCAGGTCCACGCGACAGTGATTTCAATGCCCGGGTTTGTCAAAAAGAAAGATAAAAGGATAAGTGGGCTCGGCTCCCAAAAGTTCGTCTCGTGGCTTTAAAAATTCGGTAGCCAGCCTCTGATTTTTTTTCGATGATTTTTTTTCTCGGCCTTTACTTGCAGGTCCACGTGCAATCGGACAAATTGTTGCTGCCGAATCAATGGGCCTTTGTAAAGACAGTTATTATAATAATATTTAGCAAGATAAAATCGAAAAGCTGGCGAATTAAGTTATAAGGAGCTCCTTTAAAACTTTTAAAGAGCACGAGTTACGCGGACATTGCAAATTAATGATAATGAACGAGTTGAGCACACCGTTTATACGGATAGGCAAGCGTTTGATAATTGTCAAGAGTAACTGTATAAAAGTGGATCGATGTTCATTCACGAAGAATCATAGTGTTATTGTAAAAAGCGATTAAAAGTTATTACATAAATATTGAATATTGTTTGAATGGAATACCTATGCTTGTACGAAGATAAATAGCCGTTACAAGTTTATGTTGGACTTTTTCCCTGAATCTATCTATCTATCTATCTATCTATCTATCTATCTATCTATCTATCTATCTATCTATCTATATATATATATATATATATGCTACAGTTTCCTTATATCTGATGCAATTATCGTTACGCGGCTTGACACAAGGTACTGCAGAATGAAAATGCAACTGCAGATAAGTGCATTTTAATCGTATATATATTTATATTACGTAATAAAAATTAATGGAAGGATATTAATTAAAATTTATAGTAAAAAGTAGATTGCTTGTGCCAACGTACCAAATGATAAGACATTATATTATTGGAAAGCGCAATTAAGTAAGTAATTTTGAAGCGTAATTTTCTTTCAAAGGAAAAACGAGACAAGAAATTGTTCATTCAGCTGCAAATGAAAACGCAGTATAATTGAGCATGCAATGACGATCATTAAAAGGCAAAATCATTATGCTTTGACATTTGAATCACCATTGATTCACGAGTCGATGAAGTTCTTTTTTAAATTCCTTACAGATGCATTATTATCTAATTTATTGATGTTTTTTCTTCCTAATACTCAGAAAGATCGCACGGGTATAATGGTAGGTGTGTAATTTCTCCAAGGTTAAATGGAATTCTTCTTTAATACCAACATTTTTGCTGCGAATGCCAATAATCGCGATTATTCCGATGGTTAGATAAAGAATGCAGGTCCCGTCCCGATCCAGCGGTACTTACCCGAACGCGTACAATTTCGGACCCAATAAACATTATACCTTTTCCCTCGTTAAACTATAAACAAAGCCATAAGGGCCGCCGTAAATCTCGTAGGAAGTGTTCGATCGACGTCCAGGTGAGTCGGAATGGGGGCGCGGTAATTGCAAGTCTGGAAAAAGCACCACGATTATCCATCCCTGCGTCAACATGACAAAAGTCACAATTACCACGAGAAGGAAAGGTAAATGCCTCGGAGGTAACCGAGGGCGGATTTAGGGGCAGAGAAGGGCAGGGTGACGGGCCGCACGTGGGGGGGGGCAGGGGGAGACGGTAGAGGGTTATTATTTACGAAGGCGCGCGAAGACGCGGCGAAAGCCGAGGGAGCGAGCGAGTCGAGAAAAGAAAAAGAAATGAATCGAAAGAGGAAAGACAACAGGAGCAGAAGAGCGCACGCGAGCTTCTCCCGACGAACCTACAATATCTCAACGAGAGCAATATAGTTTGCGCGGCGGGTTGGTGTGTTGGGGGGGGGGAAGGAGAGAGAAGCCGCGAGAGAGCTCGAACATCTGGAAGAGAACAAGGGGGGCGAAGGGAGAGGGAGAGAGAGAGGGAGAGAGCGAGCGAGCATCGGCTGCCACGTTTCTTCCATACGGCTCGGCGCTTCTCCGGGATTGTGTACGCGCGCACGTGTGTGTGTGTGCCGGGTACCGTGGAGGCTCCCCCCTCCAGGCTCCTTTTCCACGGCCGAAGCCATTCCCCCCGATCCGGTCGCCACGAGCTCCATCTCGCTCCCTCTGGCGCGCGTTCGGACCCCCACACACATACACACGCCCAGCTCCAAGCACACGCACACGTGCATCGACACGGGTGCCCACGAACACACGGCACCCATACAAAACAGACACACAGAGAGGCACGTAGGCCGGAGAAAACAGCAGCAGAGTGCGGCGAGCCGCGCGGCGCGCAACGTTACCTCGTCAGTCGACGCCCGAGAGACAGTGCTAAGAACGGACTCACCCGCGTTCGTATTATATTCGTCCTCACGCAGAGGCGAACGTCCAGGAATAAGAGAGAGAGAGAGAGAAGCACCACCCGGGCCCCGCGCGAAACGCGCGCGCACGCCACATACGCGAGCTGACCCAGCGCCGCGGCTCCTGGGAGGGAGGAAGAGAGAGAGAGAGAGAGAGAGAGAAGAGGAGAACGGACACGCGGTCGAGGCGCTCCACTGGGAGAGCGAGAGAGCGCGCAGGACTAAGTGGACGACTGCCAACGAGGGAACTTCGCGGCTTCCATCACGGTGATTTCCACGGGCCCCGGCCCCGACTTTTCTCGCGCCTCCGGAGTTTCTTTGTCGTGCTCGTGTTGTCGCTGTTCGGACGCGCGGACACGTGGACGCCGTTGCGAGGATCACGGGGATATATTTTGAGGTTAGCGGCTTCTCCCCTAGGGGGAAGTTTGGTGCCGCTGGTGGTGGTGGTGGTGGGGGCTAGGCGAGGAGCCCAGCGGAAAAAAGGACTCGAGGAAAGGAAGGCTCCGAGCGAGCGAGAAAGAGAGAGGAGCGACCGAGGGAGCTTTGTGCGCGGGGGTGTGCGTGCGTGTGCGTGTGCGTGTGCGTGTGCGTACGCAAGACGCGCGGGAGTTGAGGTTAGATCAACCTTGCGAGGGTCCTGCGGGATACCGATGCTGTGCCTCGGAGATCTGCCTTTCATTGTGCGCAAGTGCTCGTACGAGCGTGAATTATAGGAGCCGAGGACTGCTCGCCTCGTCCTGTGTCTCCTCTTGTCTTCCGCAAATTTTCGGCCACTCCTTCGCCCGTAGGTACTGGGCTGGAGCGACATTGGCAAGGGTTCGTAATTAGCCGCTAATCTCTTGGTAGGAGCAACCTGTGCTTTTAATGAGGCGAGCGAGTTCGCGTTCTCTGATTTTTCTCGGGCGCCCACTCCTCGACGAACGTAATTCCCAGGTACTTGTTTTATCCGCTTCCGATACTTGCAATCCTTTTGGAATTTCAGTTTATTCGTGAAAGATCGTAAAACTGAATTGCATCGGATTGCACTGGGGAAGGAATAACCCTTTTGTAGGAATATAATTCTTTGTTTCCTCGCTCGTGGAACAGATGTACACGAGACAAGCTCAAAGAAACATCCTTCCTTCTGAAAGTCTCTTGCCGAGTCTCGATATAATACACGTAAAGTAAAATACGAATTTTCTTTTGGCGAGTCCAAGTTTCAAGGACTTGGAAGGCTTAATTCTATCTATTTATCCATCCATCTATCTATCTATTTATCTAGATCGGCGTGGACCATAAGGTTCGCCCTGTTCACAGCGTCTTTTCATAGAGGAGAGATGATGAAACTTTTTTGCGAAGCCATCTGCCTACGGTATTTCTGGAATTCGCAGACAACGTAATTTAATTTAAATCACTTTTTGCTCGAGGTAGCAAAAACTTAAGGAATTACTTCGAGTATTGTTAAAGTGGCTCGTCGAGCTTATCAATTGCTCGCTCGTGTAAACGACACTTACCAAAGTTTTATTACCCCCCTTTTTTTTCATCCATGTCATAATGTATGGTTTCAAAAAAGTAAGGTGAATGCATTGCACCAACATCTCTCGTTTTTTATGCACATAATAAAGGGCAATTGCGTTGTTCCAAATTTCAAGTTTCCTCGTGTGCGATTCGGGTGTTTTTTCAAATCAAACCGAGCGCAAAAAGCAATCGATTGCGCGATTTAAACTCTTGATTGCTGGAGATATCAACGCGTCAATTCAGGGGAAAATGGGATTCCTGCGCTATCTCACGAGTACACCTATATGGGTGTCTCTCTGTGCGCGTGTGTATGCGTTCGCGCGCGCGTAATATGTTTTTGTACACACCCACACACACCCACACACATACGCGTGCGCGTATACGGGTACGTACATATCTATAATTTTAGGTACTGAATTAATTAGAAGAGAGCGGAAAATTTGATCGATGCGCGGGAAATTTTACGTTTGCGACATGTTGCCTAACCCTTTATTAAAGTAATTTAATTCAGTGCAATAATTTATATTATAATTTTTTATTGCATTTGTTTTTGCGGAATTTAAACCATAATTGAGTTTCGTTGAGATAGTGTCCGTAGAGTAGTAATCACCTTTCAAATTTATCTGCTTTCGAACATACATGACACTTTAAATTGTTTAATCATTTAAAAAAAAAACATTATTTATTTAATTATTTCGTAAATTGAAGTTCAACTTATACAGTATTCAGATTGTTAAATCGAATCATCAAATTATTTAACAGTTGCAATGTCAACGAAACCAAAAGTTCGGGCTCAATGCGTTACATACTTTCGGACACATTCGTTGCATATAATCCAACTAATTCTTCGATGTCATTAAAAATAAACAATTTGTTTTTCAGACACAACATTGCTGGAATAATTAAGCATTGCGAAGATTAAGAGAGAGAGAGAGAGAGACACGAGAGGAAGAAAAGGATCGTAAAAAGAAAAAACATAAAAAGACCTGTGTAGTCGGTTGAGTCGACAGATAGTGAGAGAGAGAGAGAGAGAGAGAGAGAGAGGAAAAATAGAGACAAAAAGAAAGAAGCGAACCTCGGCACATTCGTTATTGCGGTCCCTTCGTTTTCCTGCCGTCTGTCTTGACAGATGAGGTCGGTTCCTCGGGAATAAGGCCGACAACCTTCCGCACGAGGAAAAGAGCATCGAGATAAAGAATTGTAGTTGCAGATAGTATAAGTGAATTTCCATGCCTTTCTGAGGCAACCTATTTGGAGGAATTGAAGGTGAAAATTGAGAAAAAACGAAGAAAAGATAAACGAAGATGTTGAAGCTATTGGGAGGTCTGAAGGGCTATTTAAAATGGCAGGACATCAGCACAGACTCTATGGTGTTTCGCATGCACAATTTATTCACAGCTGTATTATTATTGACTTGTTCGATGATAATCACTGCCACACAGTTTGTAGGTAACCCTATATCTTGCATTGTTCCTTCTGCATTGCCAACACAACCCATCAACACTTACTGCTGGATCACCTCCACATTCACTATGCCGGATGCATTCAATCGTCAGGTACTTATTATTCCTATTATTAAATTATTGCAAATACTGCTTGTCAAGCAAAACCTGATGAAATTAATGATAATTTAGTATTTTTGATGACTCACTGTACTTTTTAAAATTACAAATTTTAATTTTGGCAGAGACCTAAGCATTTCATAATCTCCATCATTCTTGACAATTTCATCAGAAATTAATAATGTATAATCAGTTTAATTCTATTGTATATTTATTATTGTAACTTTTGAGAATTTTTATATCATAAATGCAAATTTAAAAAGCCATAGTTTAACATAATAAAAATTCTCAAAGATAAAATAATATTCTATTTTAACAATCTTAATTACTACAACTAGTTCATATTCCTTTCTTGTTCTTCATAAATATTGTATACAACTTATTTTTATGTTACAATATTTATTTTACATGATAGAATGATATAATATGAAAACTATATCAATTTTGAAAATCTCAAAATGTCTAAAATTCAACTTTGATCAACATATTGAAAATAATCTTTCATTTCAAATCAAGTGTTAATTTAAAAAAGATATTTAATAATGGATCAGTTAATTTTCTAAAAATAACTTTTAATTATTTATATTTTAAATAATTTTTTATTTGATATTTACATTTTTCTTAAATTGAAATTTATATTTTTGATTTGGATAGAAAATTCAAGAAACAAATACACTTCAAATTAATTTTAATAATGCTTATAAATATTAATTAAAATAACAAATTTAGAAAGTTTAACAAACTATTAATTATTTTTAATATAAAAAATGAAATCGTAAAAGATTTTTAAAAAATTTTTTGCCAATCTCTTGAAAAGTTTCATGAATATTTAAACATGACTTCAAGTGATATTAAGAATAGAATTTTATCATTGCTAAAAATTACTATTAATATTTTAAAATTAAAAGTTCTGATAGTAGTTTACAAAGACCATTGAATATCTATAAAATATACATTGAAATTTCTTTATAATTTTAAAAATATCTAAACAATGTGTTTTAAGTGTAAAAGTAAACAAAAAATGTAAATCAAAATAATCGGCAAATGGGCAATTTGTTATTTAAAAAGTATGAATATTCTTCCAACGGGTTTCTACAGTATTATACAATAGAATGTAGAAAGTTTTAATGTACTGATGGTTTAAAGAAATTTTAGGCAGTGTAAAGTAAGATTATAACGGACAATTAAATATAATGTTTTGTTGACATTTCTAGGCATGCGTGCACATGCAAATAGGGTTTATTTTTTATGTTTGGGTTTCCCATAAATAAATGTATAAACACTATAAATACGCAAATGATCCTCAAACTTAAAATTGCATTTACGGAACACCTTATTGTTCAATTGAAAGGTTTAATATGCAATGCGACGACAGTAATTAGAGCAGATGTGAAATACTAATTGGGCTTGAATAAATGGCTAATTTTTCGCATAATATTTATAGAAAATTACTGATTCTGATTTATTTCCGACGTTTATTGCTTAACTCCATTGTTTAAATTAACAAGGTATTTTCACTACTCATATTAGTTTAAAAATTAGTACAAATAATTTGTTTTTCATACCAATTAGAATATTAGCGGTATTGGTTGAATTTAGTAAATTTTTTATTCATAGTCTTTTTTATTTAAAATAGTCGACAGTATAAATTTTTTAAAAACATGAATAAATTTGTATGCACTTTTTAGAACTACAAAAAATACAGATTTATATCATTAATGTATAAATTCAAGTTCATTTTATATTATTAAAATTTTTATAATTTAATTTACTATAAAAAATATGTTCTCTATAAATAAAATTGCAAATCATTTGCTATTTATTGGAACGAATAGTCGAGATTAACTATCGTTTTTTCATTATAAAATTTAATTGATTTTATGACACGAAACTTTTGTGACGTTGAAAGAATAATTGTGTCAAAAATTCGTAAAAGTCTTTAAAAAATATACAATAATAATGGGTATATGATTTATTCCTTCAATTAATTTTATTTTTTATTACTGTAATAATCTTTGTATTGATAGATTAAACTCGAAACATTGAACGTGTAGAGATTTAGATTACTTGTACAGGTGTAATTGGAAAATAATAATTACATCGACAAATAAATAAGATTTATTTTGATAAATCCTTAAATCGGGTCTACAAATAATATATTCGCAAAGAATTTATTTTAGAAGAAACGATTATTACTTTAATGTTAAATTCTATTAATTCAAAATATTATTATATTATTTATTTATTTTTTAATTTATCCAAGTAATAAACTAATTTTTTACAACTGAAATAAATAAAAATTCATAATTTTTAAAATTTAATTTTGTATATTTGGTGCACAATTTTTTTTATTAATTTTAAAATAAACATACAATGGTTATAAATTATTTTTAATTTATATTCTTCATTGGTTATTAATATTTTTTTCAAAAATGTTTCACGTTATTTGTTTCAATTAAATTATATCGTAAGTATATGTTCAATTTTGTTTGAATTTAATTATTATTTTTATCCTATACGTTTTTGGAATCAGTTAAAGTTTTAAATTAATAATACTTTTTCAATTGATATATATATATATATATAACATGAGATATGTCATGTGATTACAACCGATAATTATTGAATAATTAAATTATTAATTGTATCCAACTGTAAATTATTAAATATAGAATTTTTAATTCAAAGGCATAATAATTGATTTTAAAACTATTAAAATTATTTCTTGATTCTAGATAACTAAAAAACTTATTATTTTATAAGATATTATTAATTAAAATAAATTATTATTGTTATAATTGTAAAATAATAATTATTACTTATATAAATAATTAAATATTTTTTGTGAATATAATTTTTTTATACTGTACTTTAGACTTTTATTTTAAATAAAAGATAAATTTCAGAAGTTCGTCGGTTTTAGTAGGAAATTGTTGCACCTTATGCTGCCAGTATTATAAGCGCACAAATAATAAATAACAACAATATATATTTTGAAGGGGAAAGCAACAAGAAAGTTAGCTTTTGAAAGAAATTAAATGTTGCCACATTCAAACTGCTCTAATATTGCACCAAAAAAGAATGCACAATTTGAATATATTTTATCCTTGAATAAGATATTGAAGAAGCGGCATAAAATAAATAACACTAAAGTGTGGAACAATTTTTAAATTTACCAGTAAGAAGGTAGAAGCAACGATTGAAAAGTGATGGAGCAAAACCAGTTGTCAGCTATTATCTCCACTCTTTAGTGCCTGTAAAATGCTCGATGATGGAGTCACGTATTCTTTTACTCACGATGTATATATTCTTTAGGAGCTTACTTCATTTATTCAAATGTTCCTGTTGCTCCGAACCTCGAGCTCTTTTGAAATAAATAGAAAATATTAATCGTGTACAAGGAGGGAGGGAATTTAAATTTAAATAATAACCTTTTGCCTTTGAATCGAGGATAACTTGTATTGAAATTGACAATATATAAATATTTTTATGCAAATGACAAATGTGTGTAAGAGGCCCATTATAGCAAGTACAAGTAAAGGCCAACTTTTACAGATGTAAACTGTACAATTTGAAGAAATGCGGAATGTCGAACGTCATCAGTTCTCTACTTCTTTCTTTGTTACCTCTGCGTTAGGCTTCGCGTACAACAAAAGTGTTGGCTTCGATTCGAAATAACAATTGAGTTAGTATTACAACGCCGTCGGAGTTGATAAAAATCCGAGCGGTTGTACAACAAATTTTATTATCA
Source organism: Eupristina koningsbergeri (assembly GCA_018907245.1). NCBI lineage: Eukaryota > Metazoa > Arthropoda > Insecta > Hymenoptera > Agaonidae > Eupristina > Eupristina koningsbergeri. Next base: position 2,439,668 of record JACCHV010000035.1, read on the forward strand.
ATTGGAATGTGTAAATGTGGCTGTATGTGGCCCGGCCAAGGTATTATCCCCTTTTTTTGTTTTTGTTTTTTTTGTCTTATTTTTATCTAACTTTCACAAGGGTGAGCCGGCATCGGGTCGCATTCTTTGATTGATAACCGAAAAAATATTAATCTGCATATTTGTGTCTCTTGTTGCAGGTCGGGCTGGAAGTCGCCCATCCCGGGATAGCCAACGACTTTGGCGACGTCGACGCGAGGAAATACTACACCTACTATCAGTGGGTCTGCTTCGCTCTCTTTTTCCAAGTAAGTGCTTTTCCTCCCTCCCTACCTTTCCTTTGTCTTTTTCTTTTTTCTTTTTTCTTTTTTCTTTTTCCTTCTCTTATTATGGATCACGTCGCTGGTCTACCGCTCTTGTGCGGACGTGCACACTCACTCGTCCATCCATCTTCTCCTTTTGTTACAAGTTTTTAACTCTCTGCTTGTCCTGCTTGCAAGAGCAACGACTTGTCCTGATTATGACCCTCCTAACATCTGCTAGGCGAACGCATTTTTCTGCGGATTCAGCGAAAATTTATTCAAAGATCTATCCTCAACGCCTCCCAAACTTCTTTTTTTACTATTACTATTATTTCCTTCCCATAAATTTGGTTGAATTTGAACGTAGCGGGATTACTTTGCAGTAATCAGGCGCGTGTTTAATTAAGAAGTATTAAAGCATTCTGCTGATTACTAACAAGCAATTCCTCGATTAATCGAGCGGCTATCAACTATTCACAATTAAACTTTATTCAATAAATCAGTATAAATTTCAAACACGAGATTCGTAGCTAAATAAACATTCATATTTATATGAATAGCTTCGTTAAAATGTATGTATACACCCCCCCCCCACACACACACACACACACTTATAGTAGTTTTACTGAATAACGCTTTTTATAATATTATCGTGAATGATATGGGAAAGTTTGACAATTTTCAAAATAATACAAAACTCAAGTATTTCAATAATTTTTCAGTGTGTATTGAATTGAATTTTAAAATATTCATTCGAGTGATTCCTTTTTATTCTCTTTTTCTTACATTTAGCATTTAAAGATATTTCCACACATTTTTCAAATATGCCAAAGGTTTAAAAATTCAAGCATGGCAAAATATGAAATGTTTTAGAATAAAGGAATTTCATGCGTAAAAACAGCAATTTATTATTTAATAAATATAATAATAATTTGTTACGAAAAAATTAAATGTAACTTTTTTAAAGAAATTAAAAAAAAAATTATGGATAAAATTTAGAAAAATTATCATTTGAATGATATGATTGGTAATATCGTTAAAAGTATATAAATATATATGATATATAAAAGTCTTAATAATATTTAATTTTTAAAATAAACTTTTTTTATTGGATTTTTATAATTATTATTAAAAATAATATTTACTATCGATATGTTTTTTACATTCAGAATTAGCTTAAAAATTAGATTTAATATTCTTGTAACATACGTTATTATCGAGAGCTTGAGCAATTGGTAAAATAGTTTTTGGAACGGCAATTTCCAAGGATTGATTTATTCAGAAGTCGGAATAATTATCTTATTTATTACATGCTCATGTGTGTCATAGCATCACTTTTTCTTTTTATTTTTTCTTAATTTTTTAGTAGCTCAATTTTTTAGTGATTCCGAGTGTGTCTGCAAATTAGGGCGTTGAAAGATACCCAAATATTGAATTACGATAAAATTAATTTATTAGAAAAAAGAATGTTGCTACAATAAGGATTTGCAAAATTGGTGTATTCAGTAAAATTATTATTATTTTTTACATATATTATATTTTATTTTAAGTCTCTTTTTATTGAACTTGAAAAAAAAAAATACGAATCGTCAATATTTCTATTGTTTGCCTAAAAATAATGCCTCAAATAAAAGAATCAATCAACTTATCAAATACTTACACGTGTATTAGCATTGACATAGTCATTCATTTCAAATTCTATACCTTTATTATGAAATAATGGAAAATAAACTAAATACTTTCGAGTGAGTAAAAAAATTGTTATTTATGTAAATAGTAAATTCTATGTTTCACGTGCAATAATATTATCATAAAATAGAGTAAATAAATCAATAATTGCACTACAAATAGCTTCAGTTAAGTATTTTATCTATTTCCATGGTATTATAAGATTGTTGCAAAGCTTGTTGATCCTACTCTAAAATAAATAAATAGAAATACATGTTGGTAAAGCGAGCGTTTGTGTCCATAATTATATCAAGAATAAATGTGTATAGAAGAAACGATTTAAAGAATAAAATTTATTTAATTGCTTCTAAAATTAGCCATCGGCTGGCCCTTTAATCGCGCGTTATCGCGTGTTTTATTCTTGAATTTCACGGTTCGGCAGCTTTCTGCACTCGAGCATATCGAATGTTTGACTGTCATCAAGTAATCGGGTTGTGTTGGTATCGCATGAGTATCGCGATGCTGATGTTATAAGTGCTCTTCTCTAATTACAGGCGATGGCATGCTATCTCCCTCATTGGCTCTGGAGCATTTGGGAGGGCGGACTGATAAAGACTCTTATCATGGACATGAACCACAGGCTCGAGGACGAGGATTCGGTCAATAAGAAAAAGAATATTATCATGGACTATATGATATCCCACATCAGGGTAAGATTACATTCATTTTCCGTACTACTTTTCGTGTTTTTAAATCCAAAGGTACTAACTACATGCGTTGGCCAACGACTGGCGGCGGCTCCTCCTCAACTCTTTTCAATTGAACTTTTCAAGGAGCTTTTTTTCTTCACATTACACATTACACGGCAGGAAACTTTTTTGTTTTGTTTCGAGTTTTATATATTATCATCATTGAAAAAAAAAAAAAAAAAAAAAAAAAAAAAAGAAGAAAAATAACACTCATTGGCTCATTTCATTCTCAGTAGTTTCCGTTAATTTTTCTCTTAAGAAATTAATAATACACCAATCATATTTGCAATATGTTGTTATTGACTCGACTCGTAATTAACGAAGGATATTGCCGAAGGACGAACCATCCTTAGGTTATATTAACAAAAAAGAAAAAAGAAAGAAAAAAATTAATAAACTGAAGGAATAAAAAATAAAGATTATTTTTATTTTTTAATTAATGGTTTGGTCTAATCAACTCATATATCCATTGTTTCTATTATTTAAAAATTCATCTGTATTATTTACAAATACATTATTTAAAATAGTATTACCTTTTTTTTTTAATTTCTTTTGTAGAAAAATATAATTTAATACATAATTTGATGATTTCTTATTTATTACTTATAAATAATTTTTTTGTTTTTATTTTTTTACTAAAATATACAAATGTAAATATATCTTTAGAGTGTTTTTGAAATTTCGGGTGAAGTTTTTTTTTTTTTTTTTTAAATTCTTATAAAAAAATCTTAAGTTTTAACACAATAAAATGTAATCTCATGTTTACCTCAGTACATCAAAATCTATTAATAAAGATTTTTATGAATGTTTAAAAATGGCATGCGTACTTAAGGTGTACATGAATATTTGAAAAGCACTCAACACTGCTTTCAAATAATAGATTTTTTTTCAAGTTATTATATTAATCTTTAGCAACAACATAGTTTTCTCTAATTAAAATATAACTATACTTTTAACTTTATGAGTTTGGGAGAGATGTTTTAATTTAATTTCTTTTTTAATGCATATAAATCGAAATTTTAATGTTAACATTCTAGTTAATTATAATGTTAACTAGATAATAACTTTATAATAAAGTATAAATTTAACTATACACTTTTAATACTTGGTTTTTCTTATCCAATCAATGAGATACAAATTTTTAACATTTAATAGATTAGTGCAGTTTTTATAAATTAAAATTATTCTTGTTCTAAAGATCAGAATTTATGAATACTTGATTTAAATTTATTATTAATTTCTTATTAATATATAAAAATTTTAAATTTGTTTGAGTGAATTAGAATAGTAAAAATGTTTAAATAATAGATGATTAAATACAAAAATTATATTTTACAAATTAAATAAATAAAATTTGCGATAAATTTTAATTTTTGTAAATATTGAACAGCTTCTTGTAAAGCTGTGCATGTGTGTTTCTTTTAGTAGATAGTGTACTAGTGTTTGAAAAAAAACGATTCGAGCAGTGAGGATTTTTAAGGTTTTTTTCTTCTTTTCTTCTCTCTTTTTTGTTTGTTTGTTATAAACGTTAAAATAGTCCAATTAAAAAAGCTTGAAATGTAGAGAGGAGGGCAGTCACAAAATTGTAGGGAAATTAATTAAAGCCATTGCGAAAGACTCGAGGGAGGAAGCTCGACTCATCGCTCAAGGAAGCGAACGAACAATGGTTGAGAGGTTCACAGAAATCTCGGGCTCGCAATGATGTCTGCCTCGTGCTGGTGAGCTTAATGCCCGACACCTTTCCAAAGCGAATTCTCTTGCGTAATAACGAGATACAATAACACCATTACGACACCCATTAACAAATGTGTATAAATCTCTGTTGAGTGGTTTATCATTGTTTTTGGTCTAATTGGTTTTTTACCAAATATTTATTGTATATATATATATACATGTAGTTGTATTCGCTATCTTGATATCTGATATCAAAGGTACTTACACATTAGCTGCATTTTTTGTATTTTTTATTTTTATTTCAAAGGCAATTTATATTTGACAAAATATTTGATAAAATACGTATGACCTCTACATTGCTGAGTTAAAAGTTGTTGGGTTAAATTTTACGAAAATTTTTATATTCTACAGCGAAATCCTTTTTTGGCTAAATATTATTCATCAATATTAATATTCAATTTAAAAAATTATCGATAATGATAGATGTTAAATACAATACACAATTTTGTTTTTAAATATTTAATTGTGTAATATTTTTACATTTCTCACAGATGTTTTGAATTTTTGGATCAAAAATTATATATTAAAATTTAAAAAAACGTCTATCATAATATTGAGTAAGAAAGTAGTATTTTTTTATGAAAATAAGCTATTATATCAAAAATTTTAATTAAAGTATATTTAGCGCATTTATCTGGGAAATAATTTATCTTAATTTATATTTTTAATTTCGTATTCTTTAACCAAAAAAAAACAAAAAAAAAAACAGTACATAAAAACTAACCACGAATTCGTTATTGCATGGCATCACAAGAGTCGTTGTTCAGCGACAATGAAAGTTAATTTGGCCTCATTGAATCCAATTCCCTTAATAAAGACTCACTTTCTCCCACTCTTAGTTTTTATTTAATTAGATATTATGTATTGCTTATTTGTTTTATTTAAGATAAGAGCACTTTTTCGTACTCAACTGCATTTTTTTTTTAAATGTATAAATCAGTGTTGATCACAGTATTAAAAAAATTCGTTTAAAATTTCGATTAATTATAAATATATCTAAGATATTATCAGAAAATATTATTAAATCATAATAAATACATTTAATCATTAATTATAAATAAAATGTTTTTTTATAGTTGGTACAATTTTCATTTGCGTTTTAAAAATTAATAATTTTATTATTTCAATATGTTTCAGACGCACAATACATACGTGTACCGATATTTTGCATGTGAAGCCTTGTGCTTGATTAATATTTTGGCTCAAATGTACCTTATGAACCGCTTTTTTGACGGAGAATTCATAACTTATGGACTGCGTGTTCTACATCTCTCAGAGTCACCTCAGGAAGAGCGCGTCGACCCCATGGTCTACATCTTCCCACGCGTTACCAAGTGCATCTTCCACAAGTACGGAGCCTCTGGAACAATACAAAAACATGATTCGCTCTGCATATTACCGTTGAACATTGTCAACGAAAAGACGTATATTTTCATATGGTTCTGGTATCTTATATTGACCCTACTATTGCTAGGACTCATGGTGTACAGGGCGGCCATTATCTTCGCTCCCGCAGTGAGACCGAAGATTCTGCAACTGTCTTCGAGATGTCTCGAACTTGAGACTTGCCAGAGTATTACGAAAAAAATAGAATTAGGTAATTCAAGGCTTTTCGTTTCATCTCAAAATGTTTTTATTTAATTCAAAATATTTTCATCTGTTTAATCTACCATTAATAACCAATTTCAACAATATTATTTTATATTAATCTTTATTGTACGTTTATTATGTCGAGACAGAAATTTGGCCTTCAAATGGAATGTAAATTCATGAAATTTTTATTTAGTGTAATTTATTATTAAGTAATAAAACTCAAGAAAAAAAAATTTTTATGTAACTCAAAAGTAACTGAATAATGTATTTTAAGATAATAATTTTTTAAATTAGCAAACAAATAATAATGAAATTCATAGTGGATAATGTGTTAAAAAAATTATTAAACTCAAAGTATATTATTTATAACTTATATATTATTGACGACTAAAGATAATGTTCACATAATTGTAATTGCATAATTGTAATGAGAAATTGCAGATATATTTGTGAAATAATGTTAATCCTATAAGATTGCAAGATCAAGTTGTAAAATATATGGTATATTTGTTATTGAATATTATCACTAATTAAGTAAAATATAATTTTCGTAAAATGTTTCCTTTTAAAGAAATGAGAAAATTTAAAAATTTACTTTCTTTATATAAATTAGTGATTTATAAATTAAATAATTTTTTATTTTTCTACAATTAGGAGACTGGTGGGTCCTGTACGTATTGGCATCAAACATGGATTCAGTAGTATATTGGCAAATACTGACAGAACTGACAAAGAAAATGGGAGAGCTTGTGTCACCCGTAAACTCATAGGGAAGGCTGATGGCCGTTTCTAGGCTAAATAATGAGGGACTTTATGGCAAACGTGCCGATTGCTAGCCGCGAGCGTACGTTATTTTATTATTGTTAACGAGAAAATAGTAAAATCGTATATAAAATAATTGTATAATACGTGAAAATTATGCGCGATTTCTTTAAATATCTTCTGTTATTTGAGAGATACTAAAACTAAGTTCAAATTTCGTATGTTTCAAGCACATGTATATTATTTCAGAAAATATTTTCAATGTAAAAATGAATGAAAATTATAATTTAAATATTATTAGTTTATATATATATATATATATATATATTATATATATATATAAAGGATACGAATGAATTTATTTTTTAATTTTAGATTTTTTATATACATACATATATTGCAAAATGAAATTTTTCTTTTGGGTGTGAAACTTCGAAGTTTGTAAAATATTTTTGTATCTTGTATCAAAAATGTTAATTGAAAAAATATTGTTAATTTCATTTATTAAAAAAAAATGTCTATTAATTTTGGATAGATTTTAACTATATAAAGTATGAAAAAAAAAATCAGATCGTTATTTCTGAAATTAATTTTAAAAGGAAGAGACATGGAAATCAAGTATAAAGTTAAATATACAAATGAATTTATAAATTGCGATCTTGACATGGAATAAGAATTTTTTATAAATTTTTTTTTTAATTAAACTGTAATAGGATAAATTGAAGTTTATGATGATTTGAATGACAATAAAAACAATCACCTTAAGATTGGAGTTCCAAAAATATCTGAATTTCCATAAAATAATTAATTTTAATAATAACTGTAAGTAAACTCGCTGATTTAGATGCTCGAAAACAACGATCGTTTTAGTTGAATTTCGTGCGTCATGTAAAAGTAAAACTGCAAAACAGAGTATGCCTTTCTACCGTCCTTTTTGTTGAGCAATTTTTGTAAAGCAACAGAACCGACAAGTATTTTTTATATAATATTTAAGCATATATATGCATATAAAATATTATAAAATAAAATAAAACTTGAAAAACTTATATGACCAACTTAATACAAAAGTGAATCTATAGTATCAACAAAATTTCCTATGAATCAGAGTTGTTGAACAAGTCTATATGTATGTATGTATGTATAACTGTATATATATATATATATATATATATTTATTTATATATACACCTACATATATACAATATATATATACATGGATACCACTGATGGTATTCTCATTGCCGTTTAATTTTTTCATAGATTTTTGTACTATAATATTATATTATTATATTACTATGTAGTAAGTCCATATGACTACTGGGGTCGTATGCGATTGTAGTTCGACCTTCAAGATTTGGCAAATTGGAGAATAATAGTAGCTCGTCGCGAAGACTGACATGGGGTCAATTCTCAAATGCGTGAGAATGAATCGTGTATTAATAATTGTTGCTGTTGAGATTATTGCTAAGTAAAGGACAAGCACAAAAAAGTATGTAAAACTTGAATTCGCATCCGACGAACCGAATTCACATAAGAATTTTTGATAATGAATATATTGATTTTCATCAAACCACCAAATTTATACTTTTTATTTACTTAAGTAAAAGGATTATTCAAAAAAAAATAAAAAAAAAATAAAAAAAAAAAGAAAAAAAAAGACAAATCTTGTTTTATTCTTTGAGATCTTAAAGATTTAGAGTGGTTATATTTGTAAAGTGAGGAATTGAGGAGTATTATTATCACTAAGGCTGTTGTTATCGTGTGAGGTAGTAGGCGAGAGGGGGGGGGAACTGAAACGAAACAATTGGATGCGCATCGCGTGTATTTTCATTGCACGCCATTACTCGTATGGCTAGAGCTACCCAACTGAATAGCGATTGTAATGTGATAAGCGACGCCTTGATTGCACGACATTCAGTTTCAATACTATACATATGTAACGACACGAGATGATATACCGTTTAATTTAAACACATATATAGGTACACGAGCGGCGAATACTAGTGTACGAAGTTAGAGCATATCATAGCCGAATATAATTTCGTTGCAATGTAAATTGCTTACTTCATTTAAATGTGTGTTTAAAATTTAAAATAAAGTATGGAATAAATTATTTTCATTTAATATAATTTGTATATGTATTCAATTTTTTACTTATTAAGTAGGGCTCTCATTTAAAATTAAAAAAAATATTAATGAATAAATTTACATAATTATCAATTTCATATAATTTAGTTTTATCGAATAGTTTCATTATAATTTATAAATTTATATTTATCTATTATCATACTTAATTTTAACATAAATAAATCGTAACATTCAGTAAATGTATGTCAGATGATTTACAACCGAGGTCAAGTAAAAAACATATCAAAATCTAAATATAAGGTGGATACTTCAATAATTATATTCATTGTCGTGAATGAAAGTGATTCGATGACTTGTACTGTCGCTTAATATACAGGTCTGAATTATATTGAAACCCACTTAATAATTGTTCGTTTACCTATAAATATGAGTTTTTCCTAATTGAAACTTTAATAATAAATAAGATAACGAGACAATTTTATATTGTTAAATGCTATATTTAAGTATAATAGACGGGGGGAGTTGGGGTTGTGTCAGCGATTCGATTAATGAAATAAAAAATCGATACTCGATTACGTTCGAAGTGTAAGCTTTGTACCTAGGATTATAAGGAATTAAATTTATTTCCTTTAATTAAGTTTGTATGTATTCCTTTATCAAATTCGAGAATTAAAAATGGAATCGAAAGAAATCATACTGAATTTATTTATTTCTTTATTTGTTTGCACCTCAATACATTTGTAAAGCATCTATTTATAAATTAAGAATATTTGCAATTTGATTCAATAATTAGTACATAAAACAACAAACATATAATAGTTTTATTAATTATTAATAATTTTGATTTCTTGCCACAAATTAAAGACAATTGTTATCATTTATAGAAATTAGAATCAATGCAATAATAATCTATAAAAATATTTTTGTTCCAAAACCTAATGAGTGTTTTCTCGATGGACTATAATAATTTTGTCATGTTTCATTTATTATATAAGCCTGTTTGTAATGGTAATTTAGGAAGGGATATAAATAGATGATAAAGGTATTTAATATGCAATAGTTTGTACTTGTGATCATGATGAATATGAAGGAAATCGTATAAATTACACTGGTAAAATTTATTAAAAGGCACTTAAAATAAACATAAAGAAAGTCGATTGGAATAGAATGAAACAAACATTTGCGTACGGAGTATGAGGGACGAGCACAAGTATCTTCCAAACTCTACACGAGCACGTCGGCACAGCCAATTATTCGTTACGACACTGCATTACTGTACTTTACACTTACTATAATTGTTCGTTTAACAGCTGATTGAGGGGGATTGAGGGCTCGAAGGGCTCGAAGGATACGGAGGTAAGGATGTGGCTCGCGGGCCCTTTCTTAGCTCCATCATTGCTTGTTTTTCAGATGCGCCGTCCCCATGAAAGAAGAAGAAGAAGAACAACAAGAAGAAGAAGAAGAAGAAGAAGAAGAAGAAGAAGAAGAAGAAGCGCGCGTAAGCGCTCAATTACCACGGTCGCGAGAATCCAGCCGGGGAATTGCGCCTGGGAGTGAGCGAGACGCGCGTTCGTGGAAGTGAACCGCGGAATTCGCTCCGGGCGACAACAACACCCCGTTAAGTGCCGACTAGGAATGGACCTAAAGACTCTTCTCTCCTCCTCCTCCTCCTCCTCCTCCTCCTCCTCCTCTCGCCTGACTTATGAGCCCGAGTCGATCTCTTTTTCCTTCGCTGCCTTTTATTGCTTACCCACCAGCTTTTTTTTTGCTTTACGAGTCGCTTAGGGCTAAATGCGCGTGATTTCATCCCCACTTTCCCACCAGGTCCAAGCTCTCCGCCTCGGTGCAAAAATTACCTATTTCGCAATTTAGCCGTTGCATGTGTACGTCTCCTCCGTCCTCCCCACGTCCCCCCTCGGTCCTATGGAGATGCGCACGATAACGATAATTTGTTTAAGGGCTGAAATCATTGGGGCCCGGGGGTGCGTTAAATTGGTAGAATCCGGGACGACTCTTGGTAATAATCCTCGAGTTGCTTTCGTATGCAAAGTGGGTGGAAAAACTGAGATTCTTAGCCAACAACAACAACAACAACAACAACACTGTATCGCAATTTCATTCAACTCACTCAATTTTACGCAATGTATTTTTTTGTATTTCTATCGGAATATCCGGTAAAACAAGACTGCTTTTGTTTGTGGCTTTTATTCTTTCCCTCCTACGTCATTATTAACAATACAGTTTCGTGTTAATTTATTAGTTTTTTATCGCGATTCTCAAAACAAGTTTGACACTGAGTGATAAATAAAAATGTATTTTTACGATTGTTCACTTCTCTTCAAACACCTAACCAAATAATTGCAATAATGAAAAGCGCTAAATTTGCAGAAAACAATATTTTTTCCATTATAATTAAAAATAATTTGTTGAGTTATATTACAGCATTTTAATAATCTGTTAAATATTTTACAAATATTCTTCATGAATTTATTAATGTACTCGTAAAAATGTATTTATCGCACAAAGATACATATTCCCAAGAACTATTAAAAAATTTAATAGTACAGCTTTAAATATAATAAAAATATGCAATTTACTAAATCGCACAAGGTGCAATGTAAGTATTAAAATGTTTAAAAATACAAGTACATGAAAGCTGTCATAACATTCTACATTCTACAGAGAATCAAATGCCTCGAAAGAAAAAAAAGAAAAAAAAGAAAAAAAAAACATTAGTTTGAAGAAGGATCTTAAGATTCTTTCAAAACGAATGCGTTGGTTATGTGTGATCATAAAATTAAAGCTTGCCACAATGTATTTGAAAATGACATGCTGTCGAAACTACGGAAACTAACATACTCAGAGATAATAAACCACCACTGCTATTGCTAAAAGATAATTTTGACAACTTTCCGGTTCAGAGATTATTTTATACAAATATTCATCCAATAATTACCTACAATAATAATAATTAATTAAGTAAAAAATAATTCTAATCACAATTGCGGTAGCTTCTTTCTTCAAGTGTCTAATTGACTTGAATTTTACTACAACTATTTTTTTTGTTTTATTTACTTTTGGAATTAATTCTTTTGAAGGTATTTTACATGCACGTAGTTTATAATTATAAAGTAAGACATTCATTTACATGAATTATTTAAATTCACATAAAGTAAATTAACAGAAGAAACATGATTTAATATTCACAATATTATAAGCCTCCGCGCGAAGATTTGAATAAAAGTCAAAAAAGAAATAAACCAAAAAATGGCGAAATAAAACTTTACAAAGCAAAAAATTATTCTTGTTTTAATAATTTTGCAGGTTGAAGACAAAAGTAGCATATGAAAAACGTTGAAAGAATGATTTTCAAATTAACTAAAATTGCATTGATAAATGTAGAATTAGTATTTTTTAAAATGTAATAAAAATCAAGTAAAACAGTAGTATTTTCATTATAAATTATTGCGCAAAGTATCTATGGAATAGTTTTTACGAAAGGGATTTAATAATGACAGTCGACTATCATATATATTAAATAAAAGCAGTCGGTTTTTTCTTTTATTTTTAAGAATGAATTAATAGTGATTCATAATACTTTAGGATTTTACTAAAAATTTCTGAGCGGATTAAAGTCTGTACCAGAAAATGCATTCTATAAATACTTTAAAATATGACTATAAAACTTTGTAAATGCGTGTTTTCTACCAGGATTTTTTAAAGAAGTGAATAAATATACATTTACAATATTATTAGTCGAAATTTGCAGGAATTTTATTTATTTGAGGCTTACGAATAATTATGACAATTTTTTAATGATTTATACAAAAATTCTGCATAATAAATAAAATTCCATGCATATAGCTTGATGCCGCGGTAATAATGCTTGTTCTAAAAATCGTGTGTTCAAAACAGATTTACAAATAAATAAATGCCAATCAACAATTCCTCATTTTTCAGCATCAGCAATTATTTATTGAATAATAATTAAACAATTATTTGTGTAAAGAATAAAAGCATAAGTTTGTGCTTACGTTGAAAGGAGGTTAAATATAAAATCTATAGATACTAATTCGTCTGAAATTGAAGTGACATTACAAGTGACACAACCAAAACATACTACCGATGGATTCAAAGTTTTTTTTTGTATCTCTATTGCTAATGCAGTTAATGCATTTAAAAGTTTTCTCCGAAATTTTTTTTCATATTTAGTTTTAAATATATAATAAAGTGAACGGAATTCTATTTTAAGAGACGGCTTACATGTTTTATGTTGTTAATTCAGAAATACCACTATATGGCTTTACAATCTGTTTTAAAACTAGTACATTGTTATTATAATAATGCTGGAAGAAAGTGAAGCCTATTCATAAGTTTATAATAATAACAAAATAATTATTTCCATATATTTTTCGTAGTAATTTAATATTATTGTGAAAAAGTCAATTATTAAAATAATTGACATTATTAAAATAATGAGTGACGAAAGCTAATAACATACGTCAAGTTGCTATCGGAGCATTAAAATTATTGTCAGATACTTTTCAATATTATTCAATATTATTTCTAGGGAAAAAAAATAATCAATAAATAACAATTGCATTTGCCATTAATTTCAGAACACATTGTCATAAGCTTCAAAGTATGGTTTTGAATATTGACACCGTATGTTGTCATACGCAGATTATCACGTTTTAAATAGCTTTCTGTTATCCAACAAACGCGAGGTTTGCACATTGTGAAAAAAGAACATGATAATATTTCCATTGTATATCATCAGTTTTGTAACTCCTCAACTCCGAAAATAAGTTTGTTTTCAATATGTCTCTGTTGTTGTGATCATGGGAAGATTATAAATCTTTAAATTTCGTAAATTATTGAAAAACGTTTGCTTCTGTGGAGACAATTCAAGGGAGTGTAGAGCTTGTTGACGTTAATTGGTAATATGGATGATTTAAATTAAACCACCTCTTTATAAATTTATAATAATTTATTATATATATATATATATATTTGTCTTTTATTTAATTTTATGGAATTCAGAAAATTGTATTTTTACTTTATTACTCCTTCCTTTATTTTATAAGATACTTTTATAACAACATACGAAATTTCATTGTATTAATCAGAAAAATAATATTTTTAATAAACTAATAACATTTACAATTATCACTAGCTTCAATATTAGCTATTGCTATTCTTATTATACAAGAAATTAATTTAATTTTTTTTTCATATTATTTTATTATTATACTGTTTATTATATTATCTTCAATTTATTTGTGTTATAGTTATTTTAAAATTGGAAAAGATGAAGTTAATGGTATTATAATAATTAACTGCTCATGAATTACAGTTCACAATTTTTTTTTTCATTTTTCTCTTTTAATAAAAATAAATATAAAAAAAAAACAAAGCAATCGATTTTGTTTAATAGCAAGACTCGTACGTTTAATTTATTTTATCCAAAAGATAAATGTCTTTGACGTCTTAGACATTTTGTCTTATGTAGACAAATGTATTAAATTATAGTTCCTGAATTAAAAATATGTAAATTAAGTGGTATTAATGTCATTATATGTACATACGTGTGTAGAAATATATTTACTTAAATAATAATAACAATAAAATTGCTATTTTAGAAAAAAATTGAATAAACGTGATATTTAATATTCTACTAAAAATTTCTTGATAACTTTAAATTTCTCTACAGTAGAAAAAAAATCATTTTTTATAAAGATTAATATTAAAATATAAAATATGTCAAAGAAAATTTGTAATCTTATTTATTTGTTATTTCATTATTTATTTTATTAAATAAATATTTAACTTCTAAATATAATTAATGAATTTGTAAATTTTAAAGAAATTATATTTAAAAAATTAAATTCCCAAACAGTTTTAGGTTTATATATTTGGAAAATTTATACTATCTTAATACAAAAATATCATTAAATATATATTTAAAAATCTACTCTGACTAATTTATTGTGTTTATGCACAAATAATATGACATTTTATAATATATTAATAGTAAATATAGTGTATTTTATTTATTTTTAAAGCTTCTTTGAAGCGTATCTTAGTTGGATAAAATATACATAGCTATAAACATAACAAAGAATAGAATATTAAATTTTGAAAATTTTATTTTGTTACTCGCAATACTTTTCACAAATAATTGCACCATCGAAGCGAATATATAAATTATACATAATGAAGAATATATTAAAATACACTGTACCCGCAGTACAATTAACAATTAAGATTAATAATAAAAAAAATATATATTACAAAAATTAATAACAGGTTTTTTCGAAAAATATTGATTGATGATGATGAATATAATTAAAATAATAAAATACTGGTAATGTTAATTTAAGATAATTCAATTTTATTGAAGAGAAATCTCAGAAGAAAATTGAATTTAATTAATTTTAGTAAACGTGATGAATATTTTTTTCTAAAATTCAAAAGATAAATGGGAAAATATTTTATGGGCATTAGTTAAGAAATGTTTAATTAGAATAAAGTAAAATATATATTTTAATATAAAAATTTCTTTTGAATTAATTGTTTAATACATCATCCTTCGATAATGGATAGATAAAGTTGTTGAACTCGGTGACAGCTATAACTTTATCCTTAATTTTTTTAGTAATTACATTATCATGGTCGTATCATCGCTATTTCTAGTGTAATAGAGGGGTATTATCTCGTATTATCGCGAGATCTCTACGCTATCTTAAACGAACCGAGGAAAGTTGGAATGCTAAAAACCATTAATATACATATTAATGTACACATTTTGAATTCATTTTTGATAATTTAATAATTACGTATTCTGGTTTAAAGATAATGTTTTGATAAGTCGCGCATTATTCAGAGTTGGCGCACATCAACTCGAAGGGCTCAAACTCGTTCTAAATACCAAGCCTATAAATTATAAAAAAAAGTACCCATTATATTCCGTGAGCATTTTATCAATTCCAAGTCATGCTCGCAAGAATACCTTTGTCGATATTCCTTGATTTTCAATTAAAAAAAAATCCCCAGAACTCTTTATTTAAAATAAATAAATAAATAAGAAAAAAATAAAGGCAATAGATTCAGTGCCCCGGGGCTGGGGGATCACAAGGAGAGCAAACAATCCCGGAGTCACGTTATCAGTAGCTGGATCTGCATTCCGAGGTCGTCATAGCTCAATCGATAAGCGGCCCGAGGCACGCGTCACCCGGATGACAAATGAAAAATAAAAGGAGATATCCGGCATCAATAGATCGGATCCCGAGGGCGCCCGGGTATTTTCGTCGGCGGTGCGGCATCGCCGAGTTCAGCGGCTGCACCACACCGTCGCCGAGGTGGACGAGGCCGGGGAGGTCGGCACCGCGCCAGCCTATTAGGATACGATCAATCGGTCTCAAAGCCCAAGTGCAGGCCGCCCCCGCGACCGTATAAATAAAAATAAGGGGCGAAAGGGGGAGGAGAAAGTCGCGGGTCGAGCGCGTGTCTAGTCCGCGCGCACTCCTAGGGCAGGGACGTCGTCCGCGGGAGCAGCGGGCCAGCCGGTGCAGAGGGTTCTCGGCCGTGGTGCGCGTGCTCCCCTCGTCCTAACGTTGCTAACAATAAACGTGGTCCGGCTTCGGTGACCGGGGCATCCGTCGCTCGCTCTCTCTTAGTCTTGGCAGAGTCTCCCGCGATCAGCTCCGAGGTCTTACTTCTCCTCCGGAGGTCGTCGGGCTGCTTCGGGGGCTCGGATGCACTCCTTTTGCCCCGAGTCCCGGAGCTTTCTGGGCGCTCGGGAGCTTGAGTCGTAAACTCATTTCGAGCTCGCAAATGGATCCGTCAGCGCGCAGCTGATAATTATCGCCCGCTCGTCAACCGAGTGAAAGCCCTCGTGAAAGAAACCGAAAAAAGCCGCCTACGGCTCTTTTAGAAGATTAATCACTCGGAGGCTGCGTCGAAGGCTGCGTCGAAGGCTGCGTCGGATCTGGTCTCGTGCTAGGCGCCGCTTCGTAACAAAGTGCCAACCAACCACCAGTGCGGTTTTCCGGTTTCCCGCAGCATCTCGCATTTCCCTCGCGCGTCGTCACCTGTCCCGAGCCAATCGCACACCCGGGGAAAGGGCCGACCGCGGCGCTTGAATCTTTGATTCCTTTGCAAGTGGTGCAAGCAGGTGCAAGCGGCATACAAAGTTAATAAGGGGGAGGAAAAACAAGGGCGCGTTGATGTCGGTGCTGCTCTAACATCCGCACTGACGCAAACCCCCGGGATGCCCACCGCTGCGTGATCGATGCGTCTCGCCGCCGACGTCCCGTGCTCTTGTTTGGGATGCTGCACCGAGGAGGGAGATGAAATTCATCTGCGGTCGTCGACAGCCTTGTTCGTCGATCACCGCCTGGCAATCCTTGTTTGTTCTGTGCTGAAGGTGTACACTGTAACTCTTCGAGGGAAAATTGAGCGATAAAAGGCAGGGACACGAGTGAGACAACAAAGGACCGTAGCCGTCGCTAATTCCTCGGGTGCTCACCGAGTCCGACGAATCTTCTATTGGTTCATGGCGATTTTCGGGCAGTACCACTCGAGGGCTCGGCACAGCCTTGAGTGCTAATTTAACTTTTAAGAAGAAATTTTGTTCACGTGTAAGTAGAGAGGCGACGTTGGCGAAATTAGATTTTTCGGATTCCGATGTAATAATAGATCATCGATCGGTAATACCAGACTCAAGAAGATAAATGGATTTTGCTTCAGGGGCGCATATCTTTCTATTTGGAGAAGAGTGAGGAGTGGAGATCGCGTTTGAAGGGATATAACGTTAGAAATGTTTGTTTTCAAATACGTGGGGCCATGAAACTGTGAGACCGGCCCTTTAATCAACATCGATGTGCTGACATAGTTCGGGGAAACGGAAATACCAAGGCGAAGAGCTCTGGAGGGAAAAGGTCGTAAAAGCCGTCGTCGGGGAAGCCGCAGGTCGCAGTGCGGATGCCGGGGGTTCGCGCCGACGCCGCGGCCTTAGAGGCTCGCGGGCGGCCGACTGCGCCGCGGGTGGCAATATGAGCGTCGAGTCTGCCGTCGCCGCGACGGCGAGCAAGGACGTGCCGAACTCGAGGGCCGGGCCTCGTCCCGCTGCCACGAGGACGAGGCGCCGCACCGCCTGGCTCCGACTCGCCAGGATCGCCCGTGAAGGCAGACACGACTGCTGGACCATGGAAGCCATCCGGGGACTTTACTGCCTCTTCGACGTGAGTCCCAAAGCCCCAGCTTCACAGTGCAAACAAAACAATAAAAAAACCGCTTGCAAACGACGATCCTGCAACAAAATACCCTAGAGCTTTTTCACCAGAGACGCAATATGTAGATTTATGCACAAGTTTGGATATGAAACGCCTTTTGCCGAAATAAAACATTTATTATAAGCCAATTTTTAATATTCGTAATTTGAAGTAATTCTATTACTTATTTGAAGCAACCTATCGGTGACTTTGTAAAATAAATGAAAGATTAATGTAAACGGTTCTAAACAAATAAGCCTGTCAAAATCTAAAATTATATTAGTTTCAGTACGTTAATCCATTAAAATTTAGTAAACAAGTCAATTTCATTAAATGAATAAAATAGCTTGTATTTGGCAAATTTTTCTAATTTGCTGATTTGATAAAAATAAAGTTGTAGTAATACTTTATAAATTCTTCAAAACGTAAATTTGATCAACATTTAATGATATGTATATGTACAGATTTCAAAATATAACTTTAATTATTATTGTATAAATATATTACCAGCATTGATTAACATTCATTTTTATTGTGTTTTTAATTTAACTTGCATATAGTATTTATTCAATCAGTTAAAATAAAAAATATTAAATTAAAAATATGAATTATTTTATTTTAAGTTAAATTCTAATAAGTTAAATTTAATTGCATTACACTCTGTAATATGTTATAATAACTGCGTTGTTATTAAAGTACTTATTCTAATATATGACTATTACTATCAATTAGATATTTTAAATTTATTTAAAAAAAAAAAGAAAAGTATGATCGAACAATCGTTTTGTGCTTTTGAATTTATACTAATTTTAAATGACTTGTGTCAATTGTTAAAAAAATGAATTATGATTTTACAAAGACTCCAAAAATTTTTACATTCTAAACAAATTTAAAAAAATTTTTATAAAGAAAAAAAAATTAATTTTAAATTAATAAAATTAAATTTAAACTTTTTTTATTAAATTTATTAGATTTTATAAGTTATCTATTCAAATTTTTACAAGTAATTCTTTTTAAAAAAAATATTTTAAAATTTATCCATAATGAAATCTTTCCTAAAAGAATAAAACTTTTCAAGGTATATATTTCAAATTTGATAATCAAATTTGTAGTTTAAAATATATCACAATGATAACAGAAAGTTTATATATAAATTTAACGATGCTGTAAAATTTTTAATTTTTGTCGTATTTTAGCCAAAGTGATGTTCAAACTATAATTCTTTTTTTTCTGTTTTTTCTTTTTTTTCTTTTATTTTCAAGTAAAAAGAATATATACAGCATCACAAAACTTAGTTGTGAATTTTAAGCACGTTCAAACTTGTGCATAAAATTTATGTAAATAACATGCTAAAGTTTTGGCATCGAATCGGACGCATATATTGTAATGTGTATCCTGTTTAAGTAACGTGGTTGAAAAAAAAAAAATATTAAATAGAAAAGAATTTTGCAATAAAAAATAGTTAATAAAAGTTGTTAGCAAGGCATAATCAGATAATCTTAATAGATTTCTACACTGGGCCATATATTGGGTCTAAAAGAGTACAACTCGATTTTATCTTCCGTCAAGATTTATCTTTTATGTTGCAATCTGATTCAATGATATATAATATAGATGTAAAAGAAATTTAAATAAAATATAATTCAAATAAAAAAAAAATAGAAGGGTTTGGATGCAAAAAATATTTTATGGGGTAGAATAAATGCTCTAGAAAGTAAAAATATCTAGCAATGTAATATTAATTTAACATATTTATTTCCAGAATATATAAAAACAAAGCAGATATTTAGTTTTTAATATCAAATGATATTAATGCAATTTTAGATATTTTATATTTTATGACAACAATATGATATTGAGATTATGTGTTTTTTAGCAAAAATGTTTTTAAATTTAGCAGATAAACCAAAATGAATAGTTTTAGCGATTATAAATAAATTAAATTTTCTTATCTTCATTTGGTAGAAGCATGCAATATTGAATAGATTAGTTAGAATAGAATAGATTAAACTTTAAATAATACTTAAATGTATATATTGCGATATATTCGGACAGTTTTAGGTTTGTTGACAAAACGTTTAGTCAATGTGAAATAATCATATAAATAGGTGAGTTGTGTCATAAAAATATAAACTTTGTAGTGTTTATAGTAATTAGTGACCATGAGAAATACCGATAAGTTTTGAAAATCCAAAATTAGAGTGACGATTAAAATATTTTTAATTTATATGACACATTTTATATTTACTATTTTAAATGCCCAAATTTAAATACTGCACGAATTTAATTTCTGCCATTATAAATTTTTCATTTTAAAGCTAAACTACAAATTATGTAAAAGTTTAATTTTTTCATTCAAGCTAGCGTGGGTAATTTAAAGATTAATTAAAACATTAGTCATATGGAGTGATTATTTAATTAATAAAGAATGCTGTCATTAAATTATGTGAATTATTCGAGTAAAGATATTTGGTTTGAGTCGATCAATCGCGACTGACGCTATAGTATTTTGATGTTTTCGCGATTGAGAAAGGGCAAATGAAAATTTAGATGTGGAAGTTGTTGATTGGTAGCACCGACAAACTTAGCAATTAAAATTAAAAAAGAAAATGTCAAATGAAATTTAGATGCTCTAAATTCCTTATTTTTCCCGCGAAATTTCATAACATCTGAATCGGAAGAATCGATAATTGGAAGTAGGGTTGAATTATTTGGAATGTTAAAATAATTAAAAGAGGCATAAAAAAGCGCATAAACATAAATATAGAAATCTAAAAGGAAAATAATTGACCTGGAGATTACGGCGCCGAGTGGCATGCGTCTAAATTTAATTTGTAGAAAGGCAAAGATTCGATTTTCATCGAGTGATTCACGATTACGCTCCAAATTTATTTTTATTTTCTTTTATGTATTCTTAATTTAGGTAAGCAAAGTACAAAACGACAGCTTTGTGTCGAGGCTCCACGTGCTCACGGCGGTTCTGCTGCTGACGTTTTCCGCAATGGTCTCGATGAAGCAGGCCGTCGGCAATCCCATCGACTGCGTCCACACGAGGTGATTTTCCCAGCTTTTACACGCGATAACACCCCCCCCCTCGCCCCCTCCGCCCTTCGCCCTTCGCCCTTCGCCCTTTCCGCGTTTCGCTCGCGCGCAATTTTCCTATCCGTCGAGCTTTTATCTTTTTGCTGCGTACGTTGTGCCGCGTTTGTTCCGGAAGTGGT
This sequence comes from Eupristina koningsbergeri, assembly GCA_018907245.1. NCBI lineage: Eukaryota > Metazoa > Arthropoda > Insecta > Hymenoptera > Agaonidae > Eupristina > Eupristina koningsbergeri. The sequence continues at coordinate 2,461,039 of JACCHV010000035.1, forward strand.
GCCGCTGCATCAAAGATACAAACACACACACACACACACACACACATAGAGAGAGAGGGAGAGAGAAAAGGGAGCATCTCCAACGGCTCCGGCCCCTTATCCTGTGAACATTTTTAAAGTGACAATGCCTTGTGAGCAATTGTTCTCCGCCAAATTTACATTTTTTACGCATTTCTACACAATTAGCTCACGTGCTCGAAACACGATTATCATTGCAACTTCAATCAAACGATCTAAAAGTCACTTTCGAATTGTTGGCAATAAAAAGACCGTTTTTTTTTTTTATCCCGTCCAATTAGAATTAACAATAAGCAGTTAACGTGGAACGATAATTCACATCAATTTCAATGTTTACAACGATATTTCATGCATTCTCATCAGACTTGAACGAGGAAGCGAAGAGGAATAAATGCACTTTGGTTTATTTCTCAAAGACAAATATAACATGCAGCTTTATTTTCAATTAAAACTTATTTCATCACTTAATCGTACCGGCTTATAAAAAGTATTTATGCAGATGCTCTAATAGCTTTACTTAAATATCATAAATTCCGCAGCTTAAAAAAAAAGAATTCAATAAATAAATAGAGCAAGGGAAATATAATAAAAATAATACATCATAAATACCCCACAATTCGATCCTCTCCGTTTGTATCATTTTTGTGCATTGGTAAGGCTGTTATAAAATATAAAAATTTTTTCAAGTAATTGAGGTAAGTACTAAAAGTAATTGGAACTGAATTCAATAACGTATAAAATACTGCACGTGAAATATATAAAACCAATTAAATCGATTTCATCGATCCTTAAAAAAAAATTATTCCATTACTTTATATGTTTATTAAAACGTATTTAAATACATTCAACTAATGCTTGATAGAATATACTTGCGTTGTTTATTAGCTATGCTCAATAAAATAAAATCGGTATTATTATTAAACATATACGTATTAGACGAAAAATATTGCCTTTCAACAACTGGCGCGATCAATTAAAAGAAGGCTATAAAAGCAAATGCTTGGGTACTCGCCGTTAAGTTATTATAAAGATCAAAAGGTATAAGTTCGCTTTGAGAAATTGCAGTGTATCAAATGTAAAATTTACAAAGCCCATGAAAAAAAAATAATTTTTTTTTATCGCATCTACTGATTTGAAGTATCGTCGATCTTGTTGTAGATTAAGGAGTTTTGTATATCCTAATATAAGGTGCAATTAAAATAAAGACCCACTTGTTTATTCTTAAATTATTTGCCCAAGGTCTCGCGAGCGAACGCTTGTCCTTATCAAGGCTATGTATTAACAGATAATTAGCTATTTAATTATCTTTTAATAAATAGCCTCGATAAGGACAAGGGGATTCTAATTGCACCTAATTGGATTTATATAACTTCTTAACTTACAAAAATGCTTATCCTCCTATCGTAATAACAAAGCATCGTATTATTTACTACTTTTTACATTTTTTTAATTCAATTAATATTGATTTTGATTTTCTTACTCTGATTTATCGTTTTATTTAAATCGCAGTCTATATAATTAATTAGCTATCTTCAGCAAATTTATCAAATTAATTATTTTCACCCTTTTGATCCATTTATTTAAAATATCAGGGAATGAAAAATTTTGGTTTTAAATCAAGTAACTAGTATAAATAAAGTAAATAAATAATATCAGATTGATAGTTACAATTGCATTTAATGAAATCTGGATGTATAGTTACAGTAAATATTAGATGTTTAGGTAATTTTAAATTGAATTATCTAAACGATCATATAAAAGTGTAGAAAGTCCGGCCATTAATTTTTTTGTCATAAAGCAAATACCAATTGAATGACTAAATATATGCACAACAAACAAACAAACAAACAAAAAAACACTAAAACACATTTAAGGTTAAAAAAAAATTTGATGTATATAATTAATAATTTTGGTTTTTATTGAACGAAATACTGTCGTTTTATATATTTATGTTGCACGGTCCATTAGCGCGATGTATTGAAATTAATGTATTGAGGGATAAAATTTTTATAATGAGATATATATTTACGGGCAAATGGGATGCATTTGCCAGTAGCTCCAAACTCTCCGTCTCGAGCGACATTAAAAAAGGAATCATTATCGAAATAATTGAAAAAGAAGGTTAATAGCGGGGGGGGCAGAAATATTACTTTTCACGACTCTAGTTTCATTGGATAATTGCAGTGAGAAGCGATAAAAAAAAAAAATAAATCGGCTCGCGAACAAACAGTTATAGGAACGCCCGTGATGTATCCAGCAGATTCCGCATCCGCGATGTCTGGCGCAATAAGAAGGGTTCAAAAGAGAGGAGATAAAAGTCGCGAGCGGTTATTATGGAAGGGCCGCACTCAGGGCCGCACTCAGGGCCGCGTTAATGGGCCTTTCCCGATAATCTATTCCCGATAATGCGATAATCCGAGCGATCCCCGATGTTCCAGGGACATACCGGTCGAAGCCTTCAACGCCTACTGCTGGATACACAGCACCTACTTCGTCACCGGGGCCATGCTCGGGGTCGCCGGCGTGAACGTCGCCTTCCCCGGGGTCGGATCCACCCTCTTCTTCCAGCACAGGCAGCGGCTGTTGGCAGCGGGTGGCCCCCAGCACCAGCCCCACGACCGTAACCCCCTCAACACCTTGACCAAGCAGGTCAAGTATTACCAGTGGGTGCCGTTTTTCCTCATTTTCCAGGTTAGTCCTTTAAAGTTAGTCCTTTTTACCATTTTAAACACTTCTTCCTTCCTTATTCCTTCTTTATTGGCGTGCATGCGCACCTTGTTAGTTTGGGTGAGGTGCGAGCCAAATTGTCGGTAGTCCAAATTATTTGAACATGATTTGCGTACGGTGGACCATTGGACACGTTTCAACTTTTTCCACGACCGTACCAAAGGTGAGTATTTTATGCTGTTGATTTATTATAGATTTAATCGGGGAAATATTTAATATTTTTGGGCTTTTATGATTCCGAGCTCTGTGCAACAGTTACAAATTTTATCACTATCTATATCTCGAATCAATTAAAATTAATTACCTGAAATTACATTTTTTTTTTTTTTTGACAAAAATTGACATTACTCATCACTTCCTGGTATCCGTAAATAATACATTCAAATAATTATACTCATTACATTTACTCTTACAGTTAATACTAATTTCGTCTTATGGTAGTAGGAATAAAATAACAAAGTAAAAATTTATTTTTTTATATCCAGGTCGAATAATAAGATTGAAAGACAATATTTATCAATCTGAGGCATACATTCTCCATGTATATTAAATATAAAATGTTTTAAAAATTGAATTCCATTTTTAGATGCCTCAAATGGATATAATATAATTTAATTTATTATTATATTTTATAGTTATTCGCGAATAAATATGATACGTTATTGAATTATCAAATTATCAAATTATCAATTTATTAAGTTATTTGCATTACTTAATAAAATTTGAAGGATTTATGTATTTTACACTTATTAATGATGTACCTTTTATGTAATTTTGTACAAATATAATTCGTATATTTGTAATTAATACATAATGCAAACGTGCATGTCATAATTAAGATTAGATTATTTCATAATTACATTATGCATTTACTTAAATATCATTTATCCATAATTATATTTGTTTATTGAAACATAAATATAAAAGCTAGGCATAATCAATATTAATTTAGTCTAGTTTATTATTTCATATTTATTTATTTATCTATTTTATATTTCTAATATTTCTCGATGTAACATTAGTTGTGAAATTCCACACTTGAATAATTTATAAACAATAATATACTTATAATTATGAAAATAAAACATTTGGTATAATCTTTATGACCATATACGTATCACTAAATATTTCTTGTTTAATTCATTAATATTAATTAAAATTTGTTTTTTAAAGATTTAAAAATTTTTATTTTATAATTCCCCTGGTTACATTTTTATAAAATAGCTAGTCAAGTAGCCGGCGCACTCTGCTGAATGTTTTTCGAACTTTAAGAAAACGCGCATTTTTTGAATAAGTCCTAGGCATGTAATATTTAAGTCTTATTATTTATTCTCATTCTATTAATTTGTATTTCACATTATTAATAAATTAAATAAAATCTATAATCTATAAAAAAATTATTATAAATGTTATTTAAAAATTGATGAATTCGAAATATTTTTTAAATCTATTTTTAATGTATTATTGTATTAACACACTGAATAATTAAGAAAGCTTACAATTCAAAGAAATTTAAGGCTTTTTCTAAATCAAAAAATTCAAATCAAGGAAATGTATTATTGTATGTTACTAAAAAAAAATAAATAAATAAATAATTTATACATTTTCTATTTATATTATTATTAAGTTTTTTGATAAAAAATAATATTAGAAATAATATATCATTATTTTTTGTTATAATATATATCTAATTTTTTTTTAAAAAAAAATATAGACTATTAACGTATACATTATTTTAAAAATAATATATTATAACATTATTTTATTATATTCTTTTGATATATAAAACTATTTTTTAATAAGCCTAATCATGGTTATTTTTAATATAAAGTTTTTCAATAAATTATAATTAATAACTGTAATAATAGTTTCTGGTAAATTGAATTTCTATATACATATATAAATTGATATATAAATCCTTATATCCATTGAAAAAAAGCGATTTGTTGGAATTAATTATTATTGATTAATTTTCAAATAAAATTATGTATATTTATTCAGTTAAATATTGAGTTGTAAATTAAAAACGTTTTTAAGTAATACACTATTTTATTAAGAAATAATTAACTTCAATATATAATTTTTGTTATTTTTTTTAATTAGAATATATTGCCTTTATATATTGTATACTTATTTACTTATATATTAATTTATTCAATTTAATATCTAGTCTGATAAAAATACACGTAAAAAAGAAAATTAATAAAAATATTATGAAGAATATCATAAATTTTTCACTCAGAGAAGTTAAAATTATTCTTATTTTTTAATTTCAATTATTAATAAATTCAATTATAAATAAATAATTATTTATTAAATTTTATTGTAGACAGTACATGAGTACAGGAAATACTATCTTTATAGCTAATTACTATTATATATAATATATTCATAAAATGCTATTTTATAGATTTATATTTTTAATTTATCATTTTCGATGCTTAAAACGAAAATATATAATTAAAAAACTCTTACAAGATAAAAATTAAAACAAAAATTTAAAAGTACTACTATATAATATATATAATATTATAATATCTATATATATATATAAATTATATCATATATATAGATATATATATATATATATAATATATACTATAAGTATTGAAAAACTCAATTTTTGACTTTGAATAATTATAATCGTATTTATTACAATTAAAATTTTTGTGTGTATTATAAATATATGATATATATTATAACTCAATTGTTCTGAACTTAATATTCTGAAATTTAATCTTTGAATAAATAATAATGATTTTGTTTAGTAATATTTTATTTGAAGAATTAAATTTATTTTTAAATAATTGTACATTTATTAACATAAATTTATTCATTGTATTATAAAATTAAATTATTAGAATTTTATTTAATATTTAGGTTTAAATTACGTGTACAATAGCAAAATTGCTAAAATTTAATTCTGAGGTTCATTACTTTATAAACTTAAATATATGTATATACTTTATAATATATATATTAAGTTATATATTATATAACTTAACAAACTAATAAAGGACAATTTTAATAATTTTTTTTTTAAATCATTTTTAATTTTTTGTTTCTATTTGCATAAAAGATTTAATATTTTTGAGTTTTTGTAGTAAATATTATTATCTTTATCATTTGTTTTAATCTCCTTAATTACTTTATCTTAATAGTATATATTGAAATATATTCTCTTCTTATATCTAATTAACATATAACCTCCATTTTTAATATTATATCTACCTATGGTATCAAAAATATTTTTCAAAAATAGTTATGAATTTTTAATAATATCAATTATTTTATTTTAGATTTTAGTAAAATGTATCCTACATATTTGTAAAACTTGGGTTATAAAAGTTTGAAAAGTTATAACTCTAATATTAATTTACATCAATTACATAATTTATAGTTATTTATTAATTTAAACTATATAATTCCTTTTATTTTACAATAGATTATGTAATTGTATTTTTATTTTATTTTCCGTAAGAATTATATGCATTATATATTGGAATATAAATTACATCATATAAGATAATATCATTGCAGTTTTTTAATCTAACATATACATTATTATTTTTTTATATGTTTTCTAATATATTTCTTATTTTTTTTAGTAATGTAGCTTTCCTCAATATTTTAATGATATTTTAATGATAATTTAAATGTAAATTGTTCATATTGTAATTATTTTATATTTATCAATTTCCAATATATTTTGTATATGAATCTAGACTGAAATAATAAAAATACTATCATTAAATAATATAAATAAAATTAATAATATTAATAATTAATTATTATATTACCGAATAATATGTATTAAATATTTACTTATAAAAATGTGGAATAATTACTATTGAAATATTTATTTCATAATTCAATAAAATTTATTGTAATTAGAGACATTTACTATTTAAAAATTTATTTTAAGAAAATATACGGAATGAAACTAAGAATTTATAAATAAATCCTTTTTTTAATAATTATATATTCCTTTATATATTGATTTTTAATATATCTTAATTACAAATACTTTTCTTATACAAAACCTGTAATTATTCAAAAATTCTATGGTATCATGATCTTAATTGTGATTTATTTTAGCATATTGTTCATAAATAGTTAAGGTAATTGGAATTTATTCAATTATTTTACAGTATATGAAAAAAAGTTATTTACTTAGCTACTATATTCTGACATTAAATGGGATTCGATCTAATTTGATTAAAAAAATGTTTCTAGATTTAATTTGTATGTAAATGTACTGCATGACTAAGGCTATTAAATTATACTTATGTAAAGTGGTTTATTCTGAGGTTTGGCTTTAAAAAATTAATTAGAATTTTTGCTAATTCAATATAAAATTTCATAGATGAAAAAGGTTATTAAATGTCATAGAACATGGCCAATATATATATATGTATACTTAATTTAAGAGCTATCATGCGAATGTTAAAGAAACCTTTGATATAATTCAGAAATTGTCTTAATGCCACATATATTTTGAGAACTTGTTCGGGAATCCAGATTTAATAAAAATGACTGGCTGAAAGACTAAAAAATAGAACAAAACAAATACATAAATATGATAAAAATTAGTAAAGAGATGCCTTGATTCTGATAAGAATAATGGAATCAATTACTTTAGATTAATTAACTCAAAACTTATCTTCATGTTATTGGATGTCAAGTATTATTCATCAATGGTATTTCAAATGTAATACCAAGAAAATTTAATTTAATTTCTCGAATATTACACACACTTGTAATGAAATTGCAACTAAAGTAGATTTGCAATGACATATGTAAAAGAAAATTATATTTAATATAAAATTAGGCAATGAAATATCTATAATAATACTATAAATCATATTAAGAATCGATCATTATTCGAATATATAGAGAACTTATGGTCAAGGATAAAAATAATTATGATAAATTATTCTATCCCTATAAAATCATGTTTTTAAATAAAATATTGGTTTAGTACTTTGATTTTTCACTTTATTAAACTTATTATTAATTAGACTTAAAAGAAAATGCTTTATTACTATTTTTTCTAGTTTAAAAAGAAAAACTATTCAATGGATCGAGTTTTTACAATTTTCTTTAAAGAAGCCTTAGAAAAAAATATCATTGTAAAATTACTTGTTAATATATGTCATACAGGCTTATTTGGATGTACATTTCCTTTTATATGCTATATTGTCTAACTTTGCAAAAAATCTTATCATTAAACATTTATTCTAAAAAAAGCTTTATGCTTCATAGAATTTATATTTATTATTATTATTATATTTATTGTTTATATTTAAAAGTGAGTACTCGTTGTAATTACAAATAAGTATGCAACATGATTTAAAGCGTTATTTTATTATCATAGACATATTATAATCTTAATAAAGTTAATTTACTAGAAGAATATTTAATTAAGCTCACCATTAAAAATATATATATTATAAAATAGATATACTTGTCATAATTTTCATTGCATCCGTGAAAAATAAGATTATAATTCTTGATTAATGCATAAATTATTTTCAAGAAAATTATTTACGTCGATTGCTTGGATTTATTACGACTGTTATATATATAATCTTTCAAATTAATTTATTTATTAATTTTTTTCAAACGAATTTCATGTTGAAAAGATGGAGTTTCGAATTTATAACCATTCATCGTAGAAACAACAATAGTTTTGTATCTTAGCTCAATATCTTCGTATAAGCAATTTCCTTTAATCTTTTAAAGAAAGTAATAGGATGATACCAGAGTATACAAGTGTAACCAGTTTATTCAAGCAAAGATCTTGTTCGTATTTACGTATTATATCTACTTCATAATAGTTTATGCATTATTTAAAAAAAAAATTTAGAAATAATGTTACTATTATACGCCTATTATTTATATTATGTATCGTTTGAGAATGAATTCATTGATATATAGATTTATGTTACCTAAACATCTCAATGATGAATATGAATTATTTACAAATTTCATTTGTATCTTTAAATTTATTAAATTTTTCTAGTTGAAAAAATATATACAATCAATATTAGATTTTACGTTCTTATATATGCTTTAAAATTTACTATGTATAACAGATTACTAAGGTTTCAGATATTATATCAGTATCAGCTATAAATACAATGCTGTATTAATCTGATTATGTGAAAATTTTATTTAAAAATTACACGAATTCCAATAACATTACTCATCTACAAGCGTAAATAAACATATGGTATTCGTTTTCTTTAGGATTACCTTTACGAGTAGGAATAAAGAGAAATATCTAAACTTCTAAATTGACACGAATTTCATCAGTATCAAAAAAAAAAATTACATTATTCTAAAAATTGTTTATTTTTTCTCTACTTTTAGTTTAACATATTTTTATATTTATTCAGCTCCGTTTGGTTTTTTGAACTTATCAATATTATTATAAAGCATAAAAGGTGGATAAAATTTCCGATTATTTGTTCCTATTTTTTGATTTTCTAGAGATTTTTTAAATAAATATTTCAAAGCAGTATCTTTGTGAAAACTAATTTTTGAATAATTTTTGAAATATCGTTTTTTTAAATTTTATTAAATTTAAAAAATTTAAATGCAATATAATTGTAAAATAATACGCTGAAGCGTAATCAATTTATTTTTTTATAATTTTGGAGCACAAAGACTTTTGAGCTGCATTTCAGTTTCTAAAAGAGAATTTCAACCTTTTAAGTTATAAATATTTATTGTAGCCATATTTGTAAATTTCTTTGATGCTACAAAATGTATAACCAGTGCTATTCTTCTGCACAATAGCTAGTAAACAGGTATAAACAACAATCACTTTTGATGTTGAGAAACGTATTTCAAGAATGGAATGCGTAAAAGCCCGAGCTTCCATCGTTTCATCCGCAGCTTAAATTATCTCGAATGATATTGCCCATGGAAAATGCATTTATTTATTTATCAAATTAAGCACTAGTAAAATTCCTCCTGACAATCATTACGTCAGGTGATATTAATCGGAACAAGAGCTCATGACTCTGTCGTCGTCGTCAATGCACTCGTAAATTGGCCTGCGTCCTTGATTGTCCGATAACTGAAATTTAATCTCCGGGGAAGGATTCTTTTCTTTTATTATTTTCTGTCGGAGTGCACTTCTCGTCACAACAATCAGCGCTAACTTATGGGGCGCGTTGGAACTGCCGCGAGTACGACTCGTACGTTTTCCTACAAAACTAAAGGAAGGAAGAGAGAGAGAGAGAGAGAGTGAGAGAGAAGGGGGAAATTGGAATGCGAGTGTGAAAAGTTTCCTCGCGACGGCGATTTTTCATTCAAAGTGCGGTTTCGCGTGCACACCCATGAACACAATAGAGAGAGAGAGAGAGAAAGAGAGAGAGAATAAAAAAAATGCTTATTAAAATTTAGAGCCGTTCGGATTATTGAATGGGTTTTAATAGTATTAAAACTGCGATATTGCTAAACCGATATTTGTCATTTCTAAATGCTTGACACTTGCTCAATAATTTTCATTTTCTGCCATGGATATGTAGGGTATAAAGCGGATTTATATATTAATTGCAGAGGTCGCGGTCTGAAGTTTAATGAATGATTTATAAATTTGAATGCGGTTCCTTGTGATTTTTCTTTCGTTGATTAGTGCAAACTTTCGAGGGAATAAAATAATTAATGCTAAAGTCCCGGCTCCAAATTATTTAAATTTGTATTGATTTCGAGGTAGCTATTCTCGTAAATTAAATTTAATTATTAGTTTGTCTAATGCCAAAAAGCAAAGTAATATTGTCTAAAAGTTTGTATATAAATAGAATTTATAAATAGAATGTATCGTTACATTTAAAAAGTTGAAGTATTTTGAGCTTTACAGGTGATCCTCAAATAAACTTGTATTTTACAGGTATAAATCATGCGAACGGCAGGTAAAAATGTAGGGAATGTGCGTAAATTTTTTGAATTGCCGTTCCAGACACATACTTGGCTTTGATACGCGGTAGAAATATAAAGATATTTTTTTGAATTCGAATGATAAAACACGAGTATTTTAAGCGTTCAATTTCGGAGTTTACTACGTAAAAAGCAGGTCACAGGTCTGAATAACCATCAGCAAGGAGCCTCCGAGTTTCTTCTCACAGACACCTTTCCTGCTCGTCCGTCAAAGAAAGATCCGGGAAAAGGGAACAGAGATAAAAATTGAGGAGCGATAAAGAAAAGAGGGAATCCCGAATGGAGCTCGGAGAGGAGTTTCCCCGGCGCGAGTTGCTCTTCTCCGGGAGGAGGACAACGAGAAATCGCAGTGCCAGGGCCGGCATTTGAATAAGCTTTGAAATCCGCGAAAGAAAGCGTCCCATTCGCGCGGAGGTGAGCGGCTCCAGGAGCGCACGTATCCCCGGGATAAAAACCCGGGTTTACGACGGGTGAAGGAGGCAGCAAGGGCGAGCGTAAAACGGGAATTTATGGGCGACCGACACCGCGGAGCCCAAAATATATTGACAGTTTACGAGGGGGCTAGGAGGGGAGGGATGGGGGGGGGGGAGGGGGGGAGGAGAGGCTGCCTGGACCGAGAGAGCGCCGTATTCATTTTGCGCCTTTACGGCGTATAGCCTTTTTGATGTTTGATAGTTATTTTATCTGAGCCGCACGGGAGAGTTTCGGCGGGCAACAACCGCAAGCTCGACGCCGCACCACGTGATTTAGGGTCCTTTTCTACCCTTTCGCCCCCTCCCCCCCCCACCACCGCCACCCCCTTAGCGGCCCGTCCCAGCGTAATTACGCGACTGTCGACGCCTCTTCTCGCCCCTTTTTCTTTTTCGCTCGGAAAAACGGGTTTCCCGACTTTTATCGTCGTCTTGGGATGTGTGACGGGCCTGCTCGCCAAAACTTTCGGGGACTCTTGCAGCAGCGAGTTTTAATATTGGGAGAGCGATTTATAGCGGAAGCGTGAAAAATATATTTCTTCGTTGACATAAAGAGAAGAGAAAAAAAGTGAGGCCTTCATTAGTGAGGTGCTTTTTTAGAATTTTCAAATTTGTTTTTTACTCACGATGGAGCTTAAATCAATCTCTTGTAAGATCATTTATATTTAAAAATTCTCAATTGTTACATTGTTTTATGAGTGGTGGAATGTTTTATATTTTGTTTAAAAATTTAAGATTATTATTAAAAATTAAACCAAGTAACCGTTACGAAATAACGAAGCAGCTTACATTTCGAGTAGTCAAAGCCCTTATTATCTCACTCACTATAAACTTTTATTTAAACGGATAATATAAAAAATATATATAACAAATACTTTTCATTTTTTCACTCCTATTATCTTAAGTTTTTGAAAATGTTGTTTTACTCTTTGCATGAAAAATAAAAATCTTTTACAAATTTATTTTTAACATTTCAAATATATACAAATATATATTAACGATTAATTTTACAACCATTTTTCTTTTATTTTAGCATTTACTATCAAACATTCAAATTCGATGATTAATTTTTATGAATGTCACATTAATAATAACTTTATTAGCATTAATAATAACTGAACTATAATTACAAAATACTTTAGTAAAAATCTTTTTTAAATAAGCTGGATTTATAACAACTAATCATTATAAATAATGCAATCACTGCATTAATATTTTACTTAAATATTCATTTTGTATTGAAATCTTATTTTTGTATACAACGTTCATAATATTACCTTTTAATTTACACTATTCGTTTAATTATTTCTTTGTAAGAAACGATGCAATAATAAGCATTTTACAAATTCAAATTGTTTCATTTATTTCTGAATATTTGATCGGAAAATGTAAATATTTTGACTTTAAATTTAAGTTCAATGATTATATAGTATTTTCTAAATGTGTCACTGGTTCCTTAGTGCTAATATGAAAATAAATCACATTTCCTAATTGCATAAATTATTTTAATGGAATAAATGTGAGTGCTGATTTTTCGGACATATAAATTAACATTTATCTTGAAGGATTGTAATAGAAATAAACGATGAATAATACAAATGTTTATTTATTACTCAAATTAAAATATATAGTAAAAAAACATAAATAATGTCGCCGATACGTGGGCTAATTTTGCAAAATCAGTTAGTTCAAGTAGTCAGTTCAAAAGCAACATTTAGCCTTGAAATTTTAAGAATAAAAGTCGTTAAAGCTCTTACAAATGTGGACATATCCGCTGAATGATTATGGATTATTGGATATATAAAACACATTGTAAGCTGGGTAGCTGACAAATAACGAAGGCCTCTTAAATTTTAACAGTGACAAGCTCATTTTAAGGTTCGAGCTGGTTATCCTTAAAAATGTCAGCTCTTTTAGTGTGTGAATTACGCAAGACCAAATTTTATTGTAAATTTCTTTTCACTTGCAAAATTTACAATATGCAGTAAAATCTCGTGCACGTAATTTGCATTAGAATTATTTTTCAATTTATTCTATATTTATTCTGTAAATCTGTACTTTGTTTATTAGGAGGGGAAGCAAAGATGAAATAATACCTCGTATACATTGCAGGATTATATTCTCAATTAAAATTTTAAAAACCACGAAATTGAATCGGTTGACTTTAGAACCGATAAAAGTAAAAATATGGAAGAAAAAAAATTAATATTTATGCCGCAGTTATTTTAAATAAGGTAAGAGGACAATTTCTCGGTTATTAATAATACGGGTGTTGATAGGATAGAGAGAGTGGGCGGGGGGGGGAGGAGGGAGTATAGACGACAGAGAAGAGAAAACAGTTGAAAACCATCTCTCACACTCAGTATTGTAAACAAAAGAAAATGCGTCCTCGTAAAAAAGTGTTACACATGTCGCTTAGGGCTGTCGCCCGAGTCGTAGCCTCTCTTTTTATTTGATTCAAGAATAATGAACCCGATCGCTCAGCCTCCGGAACGAATTATTTTTATGCATCGGAAAAAAGGTCTGCGCCGCGCCGCGACAAATTTAGAATCGAAGCTACGTAAACAGCAATCAATGAAGAGAGGGAATCCCGTGCACGCGCTCGAGGAGAAGACGGAGTTGGCCCCTCCGAGGTTAAAAAGGGACGGGGCATAAAGTCGCGGACGTGGGGCAGAGATGAAGACGGACACTGGAAGAGCACGGAGAATGAAAAATTGAGTCGAAGGAGGAAGCTGATAAGCGAGAGAGAGAGTGAGAGACGGGGGGGGGAGGGGGAATGGACAGGGACAAAGCGAGAGGGACGCGGCAGAGTAAAGTGGAAGTTAGAGACGCGCTCGAATGGAGATGGTGGAGGGGGGAGGAAACAATGGGTGATGTTGAGTGAGGTTGAGAAACGAGAATGGATGATCGTAGTCGCAGATTTTCTTTAGTTAAATTGAGTTGAGGCCTGCAATGCGATGGAAATTCATTTTAATTATAAATGCCATTATGAGCTGTTATATAATGCCGAGTTTTTAAATAAATTACCCTTTTAAATAAGGGGAAGCCTTTTTCCATCGTGCGTGAGCGTTATAATTCCCTCAATCGCTTGTTTATAATTACATTCACGAGTATCCTATCATTGTCATTTGCTCACTTGTCCATTTTGCAAAGCAAAAATTACAACACGAAGGACAAGTATTCGATTGATTCAGAAGCAAGTATAACAATTGGAACAATCAACTCAACTGCACAGTATGCGGTGTCGCAAATTTCTCACACAAAACCAACCAGCGTATTTTATTATTCAAAAATATGTAATAAAATATTTGCTTCTAATCTAATACAGAAAAGCATATTGTTAGAGAATTATCGAAAACGAGGATGCTTCCTCTACGGAAAGTCAGGGGGGAAATTCATGCAAATGAAAAATTGAGAATTGCGGTCTCGTTTTTGCGCTAGTAAATTTTATTTTTCGATTTGTTTCCTTGGTAGCTATCGCTGACCCCCTAGGGGACTAGAGCTTGCAATGTGTTTTTTTTCAAACTATTTTTCAGAATAATCAGAAAAATATCATTTGCAGTCGTACGGCTCGACAAATCAACGATAAATATGATAGCGAATTTATGTTCGTATACTATTTTCATTTCAAAGTACCCCTTTTGAGCTTTCCATTACAAATATTGAGTATCTCAATTAGGAATTTTGAATTGGATGTTGCAATTCCTTATATTTAGCAGCTAGAATGAAAAATTAGTTAAATTGATGAAATGCACGATGATGCACAAATCTATGGAAAATATTTACAAATATTTCAAAATCAAAAACAAACTTATTAAATATAAATATCGTTCAAAAATAAAAATGAACATTTATAATTATAAATAATTATAATAATACAGTTTTGATACATAATATAAAAAAATTATTCTGAAAGGTATACCTTTATGGATTCGAATTAATGGTAAATTTGATATGTAAACTCAAAATTCTTATTCTTTCATAAAAATTAATTTACAAATTTTGATACAAATATTCATGATTTAATAAGTTGTGCTAATTCTTAGATATGAATAAAATTAGATGTTATCTTGGCATTCCTTCAAAATAATGCTTATTTTAATATATTTATTTTTACATAATAATACAGAAAATGTGATATCACTAAATTGGAATCCGGTAATGAATTACTATTCGATGAATTATCCAGCACGCTTCATTAAATAATTCAGTGATAGAAAATATAAGACTGGTGTGAAATGTAGAAATCCATGAAAATTTTATCAGATAAACTTGTATAAATTTCTACACTTGATACAACTCGTACCACGTTGCTTCTTTACAGTAAAGCATATAAATTTCTGATTCTTTTTCGTTTTCGAAAGAAATTCACCCTCGATTGCTATTCTTTCAAGCTCCTACATATCTCTCCGAATCTTCCAACTTTCATTTTAACCTCATATGTACGGTTTTGAGAAAAATTTAAAAAATAATTTAAAAACTGAAATTTTCTATGAAGCAAAATTTGAATTAAAACTTTATTTCAAAAGCCGATACTTTTCATATGAAAATCCATCGATTTTCAATAAACATTTAATTGTGTAATAAAATATCTTTATTTTATTTCTTTTTAATTTTAATTTTTAATATAGATGAGATTATTATTATTATTATCTGTCCACATTGTCATCGTAAAGACTAATTTTCAATTAATTTTAATTTTATTTTGGTATAAAAGAAAAACAATAAAAGTAAGCCACTTTAATCGGTAAACATTAAAATTAAATTGTTTACCGATTTTTTAAAAAAAAAAAAAAAAAAAAAAAAAAAATTTCAAGCAGTGTATTTACCCAGAAGAATATGAAAGAAAATTTGAGATTTCAATTTAAATTTAAGAAGATAGATTAATCTTGTTTTTATTTTTTTTTTTTATAAATAAAAACAATATTTATTTTCGTATTTAACAATGACCCCAATATTTATTATAGAACTAAGCTTTTATAAAAGTTGCAAGAGGAATTTGATCAATCTTTGATTACTTAAAATTCTTTTGGGGAATACGTGGTGAGAATCATAAAAGTTGGGATACAGTTAAACTTAAATAAGAAAACTTTTCGTGCTATTGAAATTCTGATGTTCAAAACTAAAATGATCGTGCGAGTGGGGGAGGGGTTTTTTTTTCATTTAGAAGCTTAAAAATGGCATTTACTTAAAGGAGGCACAAGTTATCTTCAATTTCGATTGGATGCGAATTCAATTAAACGCGTCTCACATCCATTAGACTCCTTCTTCAAAGCCTTAAACTTTACATAAAATCGCGGAAAAACTCGTTGCCCCGTTACTCCACACCTCGGGCCGGCTAGAAATTATTTGGCCGCATCCTCTCCGCAGATTCCAGAAACCTCGTCCTTGGAAACGAAATGCCTTCGGGGCAAAAGCTTCATCTTCATCTTCATCTTCACGTAGGTGTCATTTCTCTCTCTCTCTCTCTCCACTCTTTCTCTCGCGCTCACTTCCTTGATATCTCACCAGTCGCGCAACTTTAGATTTGGAGCGCTTTCAAAAAGATATCTTAAGTAGTTTCTATTCTCGGTAATGCCGGTCGCGCGTCTTCGAGAGTAAGCCGTTGATAAGCCGAGAGAAGAGATACGCCCTTGTCTATTGGGAAATTTCTCGCGTGAATCGCGCGCGAGACGTTGGATTTGTAAATCTGGCCGTGCGTCCTTCCCTCGGATGCTGCGTGCCGGCTTACTGTACTTGTTATCGGAGTTAATTGCCAAGCTCGATCTCCGGATAATTGTTTATACTTTTCCGTTATTCCTAATTTACATTTTTATTTTCGTACAGAAGCGATTTATAAATGCACTTTTAATGAAATCTTGCCTAATTACAGGACTGTGCTTTTTTTTTTATCTCTGAGGAAATATCTGGACTGTAACATGTATAAGTACATTTCGGAAATGCCTACATTCTCAATCACAACAAAACAAAACGAATTACCTCTTTATAAACGCATGAACCCTCAATGAACAATTATAAAAACTTTTTATTATTTAAAATTATTTCTATGAATTATTATTATTACTAAAATTATTTATTATAAATCTACTGTGTACCTTATTCAGAAATTTACTTTTTTAAATTTGAAAAGCTGGCATACGTTATTCTCTGAAGAAAAAAATTCTTTTTCTTCAAAGAATAACGTATGTTCTAGATTGTTTGACAGTCTTGAAATTTTATTGCAATTAGTGAAGTTTTATGTCATTTATATTATTTGAATTTTTCGTTACATTGACTTACTTTTAATACTAAATATAATTTATATCCAATCTTTTTTAAATAATTGTATATATTTTTAGTCAATTTTTATGACACCTTTTTTATTATCAATAAAAAATTTTTATTAAAGATTCATTTATTTTTAAATGATTCATAAAAACCTGTTAATGTCGAAAATTATGTGTTGCTTTTAAAGATAGTATGATACTTTTTTTGAAAGAAAAGTTATGTATTTTTGGAAAAGCATAATAAATATTATAAATACTTTATGCAATCCTCTTAAATAATGTTTTATTCAGGTATAAAACATTCAGACAATCAACAAGTTTTTAAAAATTCCTTTAAAATATCAACGGTCTTATTGTTATAAAATCGTACGTAATTTATTGATTTTAAAATATATAAATTCTATAATATTTAAATTAAAATCAGTTTTTCAATTATTTTAAAATAAGGCATTGAATAAAAAGGTTCGAATTCGATTTTATGAAAGCGTCCATATATTACCACATTAATTTTATCGACATTGTGAATATTCTTAGAAGCTAATTTTGCTTTAACGACAATATTTATTACTGCCAATCCTAAAATACCCTAAATTCAAGAAAAAAGAACGGATAAGAATCAAATAAGATGCTAAATACAATATTCTTGATCTTTAATTTAAAAATCAATTGCACGTGTACCATGAAATCTCCTATGCAAAGCACCTCGATTAAAATGCAATCTATGGTAATGTATTGATAAAAAAAACGTGAATGCACAGTCATAATCCACAACAAACACAAAGTGAAGTTCAAGTAACTCCAAGTCGGCAATGCTTACGTAACAAAAAGAAAAATGAATGGAGTAAGGAAAAATCGAATTGGGTTCCTATTGTGCGAAAGGGTTAAAGCACTGCCTCGGAGTGGGCACAATGAATGACGGATGTATATGCGAATGGATTATCGAGGGATTAAGATCGAGGAAGCCGAGGTGCGACTTTTGTATGTATGTGTACGGAACAACCCCGGGGGCCAGTGCTCCGGCGATGTTTGACCGGGAGTTGACCCTCCTCGCCGACGTCGTCGTCATCGTCGTCGTCGTTGTCGTTGTCGTTGTCGTTGTCGTTGTCGTTGTCGTTGACGTGGTCATCGTTGTCGACATATATACTTAACACTCGCACGCTACCCTTTAGTTACTCAAGTGAGTTATTTATCCGTGAATCACCTCTCTTTAATATTACCGGTTATCCTGCCAAATAATTATAGCTAAGATGTGTAAATTAATGCGAACACAGATCGTAAGAAAAAGTTATGGGGAATATTTGAGGATTTCACGATTCTTTTTATACTCTTTACCAACGAGTAAATCAGTAGAAAAAAATCAAGTTTTCGTGTGTTAAAAGTACAAGGATTTTTTAGCGTGTTTGCCAATTAATGCTCTTTATTATTCGAGGAAGTTTAGTTTTTGTTTTAAAAAATAAAAATGAAAAGTCAAAGCCATGTGTGTATTTTTTGCGAGCACACTTAAGCATTAATCATTTCTGAAATTTCGTTATTTATCGTGCAATATATTAATTATTTTATCAAACGTATCGAAGTGAATATAGTCAGTAAATGACAAGTTTTATTGAATTTTATTATGAGTCAGTGTTTGTGTATATGCATAAGCACGGATAAGAATTTAAAAATAATTATGTGAAAAAAAATTTCACCGCAATAATTTCCGAGGAAAAGAATAAAATACCTTGTATATTATGCAAGATGATGTACATTTCAATCTAAATTTACAAAGCCTAGAACATCAATTAGTTAACGAGTATTTTAAAAATCATCAATAATAAAAAAAGTATTATTTAAAATATAATTACTTGGAGGAGCGACGTTTAATTATCATAATTATATTACTTTGCACGAAACTATATTTTATTGAGTGAAATCCTTTTAGAATACCGTAGCGCATCTCAATCAATGATAAATAACCTACAGTATCTACAGGAAGTAATATTGAAATTCCAGGTAGGTGTACATATCTCGTTAATTAGCCAATTATAAGAATTACGGTACTGAATAATGTTGTCACATAGAGGAAAGAGAAGCTCCCATGGCTGCTGTCAACATTTTAATTCACCTATTCTCTTCTTCCTCTCGGTCTCTTTCTCCTTCCTTCCTTCCTTCCTTCTCTTATTTGTCTTTCTCTCGTTCTCTGTCTCCCCTTCTATCGCTTTACCCTTTTTACTCTTCTATTTATCTCATTCACTCCCCTTCTGTTTCTCTGTTTTGTATCTCCTTTTTTATCAATACCAAGTTTGAACTTTTTATTTGATTTATGATCTTTATCGATGCGATTTCTATGCAATATATCTGAATGGGAATAATTCTGATTTTTATTATTTTATTTTTAGAATAAATTGTATATATTGGTTTAATAAAATAGTACTTGGAAAAAACACTAAAATAATATTTACAATAACAATAACTCAATTATTGTATTTTCGTCTCGAGAAGTTTAACATCAGAATCCTCTGCATAAAAATGTCAATTATTAGTTTACTATAAATTATTATATGTATCAAGTGAAAGAAGAATCATAAATTTATTTTTATGTATATTTAAATTTTTTTTTTAATGTATATATTATTCGCAAAAATTTATTGCTTCTTTGATAATATGTAAATCGCTACAAGATAATGTAGGCAAAGTTCTTTATAGCTCTCAAGTATATTACGAATATTTTATCATCATTATTTGACTTTTGCATTTCAATTGCATATACACATGATTTTAAAGATAATAATACTTACTTCTTGAATTTTTATTATGTACTAAATGTTAGATGGTGCAATTCATTCAGATGCGTTCATCTACGTTCGAATTTTTGTGTTTGCAACATTAACACCTTAGGACGCACGAAAATTAAACAGCAAAGTAACATACGCATGTAACTTCAACTACATACACACGTCAATTCCATACTCAAACATGTTACATGTGATAAAAATGAATATTCTTTGTTTCATCTTTTCAAATTTTAATATCACTTAATAATTAATTTTCAATGCAATTATAAAATATTATAAATATTAATTTATATAAAAACGGTATTTTTTATATCAATAAATGCTAATGAGCAATATTTAAAAATGAGATTTATATAAAATAGTATATTTAAAATCATTTTGTCCTTACACTATAATTAATATTTATTAAAAATGTAAAATATTTACTCATATTATGTATTTGTAATTTTGAACATTACTTATTTTAATAAATGTCACTGAAAATCGTTTTTTTAATCATAGGATAACTCGTGAAGATCATTAACATTCGTATTGTGTCGAAAATAGACATCATAATTATTATACAATTATTATCTAATATGTAGTATAAATGTTTTATAATTTTTATACAAAATCATATTACTTGTAAGAGGTTTTACTTAATTATAAGCTAAATTTGTTTAAATTACATGTGCAGTTCGTTCATTTACATATTTCAGTAAGCTTCTGTATTCGTAGTATTAACAATATTTGTGTATTTTAATGAAATTTATCTTACTACTTATAAAATATTTTAATTAATTGTCATGATAAAAAACTCTTTGATCAAATAATAATATTTCTTTCAGTATCGTTTCACTTTTATTCCTTTTTTTCTTATTCGTTTTGTTTTTTGTCTCCTGTTCTTCGCGGTTACCCACTTTTTCCTACTCACTTTCTCTCTCTCTCTCTCTTTCTCTTTCTCTCTCTCTAATTTATGATGATCTAAAGCAACTTACACATGTTTTTTTTTTAAAAATATAACGGTAACGTATATCTTGTTATCTATTCTCTAGTAATCACTAATGCATTAATGACAAGATAGACTATTTCGATAGAGTGAATTAAGAGTTAGTTTTATTAACTCCTCAAAAATGTTTGTGCATTACACGGATCAATATAAAATTATTCTTCCGATTAAAGAAGTTTAACGGTAGTTTTAACGTTCCCAAGAGATTTAAATGATGCAGGCTTTCGTGGTTTCAAAATCAATTTTCTACAGCTTGTTTACATGTATATTTGAAGTTTGCTTGATATATTTGATCCTTTTGCGCGCCGAGTTTGAGCATCATGTTAGGAACGGAGAATAAGATGTTGTAAAGAGTGCAATTTCGTTCAGATTGAGAGCTCTTTTTTAGATACACGTACATCAGGTGGGGTGGGGTTGGGGGGGGAGAGGAGAGGAGAGGAGAGGAGGGATTGAATGCACGCATTAGTCGAGATTAGAAAATTATAATTGTAAAGTTTATGTTAGAATTTGACGATAAAGCTAGAGGAGTGGAAGCGCGAGTTTAGTGTCGTAATGAAGACATTGCATAAAGCAAGTATTTAGCACAGGAAGTGATTTCGCATTATATATTGCAACTGATAACTATGTATCATTGGATATCGTTGTAATTATAAAAGTTGGAGAAACATAATTATCTGGTGGAGTAAGCTTTATGGACCAGGAAGCCCCAGTAGGGGCATCGTGTATCAGAGGAGTGAGTGAATAAATCAAGTCGGATGTTACTTTCTCCGCGCGGCATCGAATTCCATTCGATTCCAGCGAGTGCCATTTCCCATGACATTCTGGGCGCATCCGAGTGCGGCATAACGAGGAACTCGCCCACTCCCAGACGCCGTCGTCCACGTGCCGCCTCCGTAGCGCCGTCCGCGACTGTCAAAATGGCCATCGCCGCGGACATCTTCGATTCTCTCTCGCTCGCTCCCCCGTTCTCTCTCTCTCGCGCGCTCTCTCTCCCTCCTCGCGAGAACCCTAATATAAAACACGCTCCCGTTCGTAAGCACGTTTCGCCCGCAAGCTCGACGCATTGCGTTATACACGATATATCGCTCTCTCTCCCTCGCGCGGTTCTATTCCTGGAGCAGCACCCTGACTCTCGCGGAGGAGGCGCGCCGGAACGCCGCGGAGCGGCAGTTGGGTGCCGCGAGCGCGTTCGTCGACGAGGCTTCGACGACTCTCCTCCTCGGGACGAGCCGCAGGTGCTGGTGGACGGGTCGTCCTCCAGGTCGCCATCGCCGGTAGTGAGATCGTCGGCCCCCAGGTGCGGGCTTACCTCTGTTCTGGTGCTGGTCGCGCACTTCCGGGAGACGGCGCCTCCACGCTCGAGAGGGCGCAATGCAGGTGACGACGACGAATATTTTAAGGGCCAAGACGGGGCAGAGCGACGCCGTGTTTACGTGGCCTTTGATCTCGGTTTGAGCTTCGAGGGGATATGTTTAAAGTGCAAATGGTAATTGTAACCAAGGGGACCTACCCTGCCCTGAAATATAGCTGACCACATGAGCGATTGCGCCAGTGAATTTCTGCTCCGACTAACCTCCACCTTCCATTGTTGTAACTTGGAGGTTCTTTTTCGCCTCTCCCAATTGTCTTGTGATGTATTTATACATCGATGGAGCTTCAAATGCCCGCTAATCAGTTCGGCTGCAGTTCAATTAATGCAAAAAACTGGTATTCGCTAGAGTCGCTCACGACGAAATTAAAGCACAATCTTAGCGGATTCCGTGTAATAGTTTTCTGTGAAGACAGTCAATAGTTTGAACGTGCTTGAAATTTGTCTAGGCTGTTTTAGCTCCGACTGTGGACTGAACCTTAAACTTGCCTTCACTCGGAGGAATACTCGAAAATGAAGTCATATTTTGGATTTACAAATTGCGGCTAGAAAATAGAGTTAAAAATAGCGTAGCCGCGCGCTCGGATGTATATCTCGCGTTCTCGGTACTAATTTTGAAAAATGGTCTTAACTGTTTCATTGAATAGCGCGATTCGCGTTTTTTACCCCCGTGCAAATGATGATTATAAATCAAGGGAAGTGGAAGTGATATTTCTGGATAAAGTAGAAAACTGTAAATAGTATGGTCTCGGCGGTTTCCAATGGGATAAAAAGGCCTTTACACCTGCTTGCGTGGATTACACCACCAGGTGCATTACAATAATTTTACCGTTTGCTAGTTCGATTCCTCCGACCGGAGTTGGCGAGTTTCTAGCATTAGCGTCATTACTCGCCTCTGCATATCCCCGTTCTAGGGCCGATTGTGGAGAAATAATAAATAGAGGGTACGCGTGGCTCCGGGGCAAAAGACACACGCTCGCATGGGCTTATGGACACATGGACCTTTGTTATCATTTATTTTGGGCTTTACGAGGAAAAAAGCCTTGCTTCCTCATTCTTTCAACAAAGTGATTCGACACATCTAACGTTGGTCTCGATAAGCGCAGAGCTACCCCGGAATCAAGTGTTTAAAAATTAAAAATCTTCGATTCCCATGAACGTGTGTCTTCTTCACATTGAATTATTATGTTAAATCAAAATTGAACATCTTCCTTGGTTCCCCTCAATCATCACATCCCTCACAAACTTGGGTTATAAGTCTTTTATCTTTCTTTCTTTTTTTTGTTTCCAAATGTTAATCATAATTTTTATTAAAAGTAATGCGACTTATGAATAATTTCGAAATACTCTAAAAGTTACAACTATTGAATAGAGTTGAACGACTAAGTTGTAGAACATTTACAACAATATTTAATTAGCAATTGTAATTTGGCTTGTTCCAATTTATAAGATATCCAATTTCTAAAAATTTAATAAATTAGAAAATAAATAAATGTTTATTTAATCAGTTTCCACGTTATTTTAAAAAATGGCATCGAATTTTAAAAGAAAAAGAATTTTTTTAACAAAAATTAATATTTATGTGTAACTGAGCAACCGAAAATGAAAAAAAAAAAAAAAAAGAAGATAAAATACAATTTTAATATTTATTTTTAATATTTATTTTAAAAACCACTTTCGCTAAATATTTAAGGAATACTTAAAAATTGCATCATCATGATATTACTTGGAACTCATTATGTAAATTTATATTTTATTCATATAAGTTAGAATGAAGTTTAATAATGATTTACAACTATATAAAAAGTCATTATTGTGCATGTTTATAATATAGAAAAACTGTAAATTTAATTTTTTTATGAATAAAAGCATGACTAAAGTATAAAAGCCTTTCTCTTAAAAATCAATGGATTTGGTATTATTATAAAAGTATTTAATTATATGTTTTAATGAATCGGTGGCATTTATCTTGATAATAAATATAACAAAACCATTGAATTTTGTAATGCAAGTGAGAATTCAATTTGACTTTTTAATTCGTAAAATATTAAAAATAGTAAGTATGATAAGCTTAAATTCCGTGCTTTTAAAATGAAATCTTATTATAAATGTCGGCCAAATGCACATCAATCAAAACTAATTAATCCATTTAGCAGGATTTGATGTCGCTTCAAGATCAAGTTGATACTTGAATGCTCATTGCCTTCTTCCTCTATTTATATTTATATTTGCAAAAATCGTCTCGATTAGGAAGGCAGCATAAATAGTTATTATAAATTAACCTCAGCTTTTCTCATTTCTCGTCAGGAGCTTAGACATATGAAATACGACTCAAAATATTTGCATTCCATAATAAAGCAGGTAACCCATCAAGCTTTTCACTCAGGCACCGGGAATAAGCAAAAAACTAGAAATGAAAATGTTGACTGTTCCGCGAATAAAAAATAAAAACAGTTCAACGAACTTAATGGAACAATAGACAACGCATCTAAAGGCGGACAGACAGTGCCAGCATTAAAATTCCAAAAAGAATCCACTCACTCCGTCGAATATAACAATACTAACGGTTTTGCCATTGTTCTTCGCGCGTATACGAACGCAACAGTCTGCTCCATGATCTTTGCGAATTTATTCCGATGCAGAATCGCGAGGCCTGCGTCCGCCTCCTATGCCGCCGCCGCCGCCGCCTCCGTCGCCTCCTCCTCCTCCTCCGCCGTCGCCGCCACCGCCGCCACCGCCGCCGCCGAGTAAACAAATCGGATCGACGAGCTTTTCCGAAGATTTCAGTAGTAACGGACACGCGATCCCCGAGCATCGCCCGAGATCACTCGCCAGAGATACCAGATTCCTCCACTCGTATTTAGCGCTGCGAGTGCATTTCCGATTTCCGATTTCCGATTTCCGATTTCCGATTTCCGATTTCCGATCTCCGATTTCCGATCTCCGATTTCCGAAGGCAGCCATTGTCTTTCCAGCGGTCTTTCAACAATTTTAATGATAAATACGAGGGCTGCCTATTGGCCGACTCGCGCCTTCTTTCTCGCCCAACTTCTATTCCCTCCCTTGCCTTTAATTTATTGAGCAATATAATTCCGGGGATTCTTAGCGTCAGTCGCTCGCTCCTTTGAATGGCCGTTCTTGATAAAAACAGAAAAACAAAAAAACAAAAAAACAAAAAACGCTTCAACATCTTAAAGTTCAAGCCCTAAAATCTTAATAATTTCCGTTTTTTATGCAATAAACATATTATATTAATATTATAATTATCTTTTTAAAAAAAAGAACTGGCTTGTGAGGAGGATTTTATCCATTTATTGAACTATTCCACAAGATTTTAAGTATATGCAATAAAAAGTACGGTTAGCATTCTATAGAAAAGTGCTCAATAATAAACATATAATCTATAATAAGTATATACTTAAATTTATAATAAAATTGGAAAGAAAAATTTAAAGATAATTTTAAAAATTCAATAAGCACCACCTCTATATAAATCACACTGCATCGGTTAAACACGTCTTTTCACTTGTTGAGCCTCTCTGGTGTTGGTAAATACTTTTCCTTGGAGTGAAAAAAACTTGATATCGTCACGTGTCTCGACTCGTCGAGCTACCACCGTTCGCCTAGATTTATTATTGTATTATCCCACAGACATCAAAATCGAAATGAGCTCATTATTAAAATAGATGGTAAATATGTCATTTCTTAAAAAAAAGAAAATAAAAAAAATGTCAAATACTTCGATACAAGACAGCTTTTATACACAACTTTTTGATCTTTGATTAATGTTCTATAAATATATTTAAACCTTTACTTTTTAAGAGTTCCAAGGAAACGCTATGAGCATTTTTAACTAAAAATAAATCAATTTTTTGCGGATATCATATGATATATAGTTATAATCTAAATTTTAAACTCAATTTCAGTTTTCAATTTTAATACATGTATCTGCTTCCTTTTTTTTCTTTTGGTAAAACAATATTATGCTTTATTGTTTATTGATTTCTAATAGTAAAACATATGGTTTATAATATTTGGCGTACATTCTCCTGAATCGTTATGCTTTCAGACCAAGTTATCATTCTTTGATAGAACTTGCTGATCATGAAATAATTTTTTCTTTCATCTAATCCTTCGTTCCGTTCAGCACAAATTTTACCGATAATATTTCATTTGCTACCAAATTACCCATTTCCTTTTCTACCAACACATGTTTTATTTTGTAAAATGTCTTTTTTGAATTTTAAAAATGCATACATAGGTAAAGCAAAATCACAGCTGATATAGTTCTAATAGCTTACTTCGACATTTTCTTTAAAATAAAAAAATAAAACATAAATTCCATTTCTTTTTACATTTACGTATCTTGAAATATTTGTGCAATTTGACGAAGAATGAAGTATTTACTCTTTATACCATTTTTGATACTCGGTCGTGTTTCATTTACCTTTTTATATCGTACAAAGTTCATAGAAACTGTTGGTGATCGACACATTCATCATTTTTCCAGCTCCGTTCTCAATTATATTAGGAATGTTTTGAAGAAATGAAAAACTTTTTTTATAAAACTCGTCACCAAGAACATCAAGTTCAAGGTTATTTGATGGCATTGCAACAACTTTTTATTTAACCGGTACTTTCATTGATCTTTTTTCACTAGTCTTACATGCTGCACATAACTGTGTATTAATTATATTGTAGAGAATATGCGTAACTAGTGATGACAAATGCATAAAACTACAGAATGTATTTAAGATTATATAGTTATGTCTAAGTGAATGAAAACTATGCCAGACACTATTTTTTATCATTATCTTATGCATTCTTCCAATAGTTTATTCCTATAGTTTATTGAAAGTTTTATATTCATTTTGAAATTTATTTAAACATCAATGTTATTAAATCTTTTCTACAAAAATTGTAATCTTAAGGAGCACTTGGTGTAGTAGACAAATTTATTAAGAGTTAGCGAGCGTTGGCAGTAAGAATTTAATATTTACAGTCGATAGTTTAAAGCTCAGAAGCTATTTTAATAAATATTTCAAAATTTTTTGTTAGATAGAAAATGTTAATTCTTGAAGTTTTTAATAATTTTTTCTTATTAACTTTAAAGATTTATTGTTTTATACTTGAAATTATTATCAGACTCATAATGTCCATTTTAAAAAGTGTTAATTATATATTTCTATTTTTTGATTATTCTATTGTGTGACACTATAATATTGTTCTAGATTATGTGAAAAATCATCAGTCTGCAGATTAATGATTTGTAACTATGAGTTGGTTCACACTCATAAAAAAAATTTGTGCAACTTACGGTATACCGATCCTTTTTTCGATAGCGAATAAAAATGAAAGCACAATAAATAATTAGGAAAATAATAAATAAATAAATAAGTCAAAGGAGGCGAGTTTAACTCTTTTAATTATGTATGGTAATGAATTGCTTTTTCATTTTTCTGCACGTTTTTCATTATATGCTTGAGTTTAGCTTTGACAGAAAACCGTTTAATCAAAATATTACCTTTTTGTCAGAATAAGTCTGTTCTTAATGTTGTAAATGTATTGAATAATTACAGTAACGGTTATTATTTTTAGATCTATATCATAGATATGTAATAAAAAGTTGTTTTATCTACTTTATTGTAAACCTTTGAACTGTGAAAGAAGCTCAATACCAGCTTATTTCTCACTAGATTTTTTATCAGGCTAGCCTGCGATTAGAAATCGATTTTTGATTCAAAAATTGACTTGTTTCTTTAGTTAAGATCCGAGTGGATGACTAGGTTGCAATTGCCGCTCATTTATTTGCCAGCGAATCCGGAAACACCTCGCTGCAATCCAAGTGTATAATCAGAGAACGAGGTTCGAAAGTAATAGACAACTAGTGATTTGTCGGTTCGATTTTTGAAAACTCGAAATCTCGTTTTCTACCTTCGACTTGATAATCTACTCGACTTATTAAGTTCCTTCGAGAAAAAAAAAAAAAAACGCCGATGATAAAATTAGCCCGACAATTTATTGTTCATAAATTGTCGTGGATGAGAGAAGAGTGTTTGTGCTTTAAATATGAAATGATCAACGCAGAAATCTTTATAAATCCAGGGGGCAGGAACAAAAATAGTCGAGCCAGGCCATTTACTTCTTACTCCCAGCATGACTCTTTCATTCATCGGACGTAGTGCGTCAAAACAATTTGCACGACAGCACTCGCCCTCATAATCCATCTTAATACCATTGCTTTCGCCACTGTTATGCTTAATCAGCCTTTTAAAATCGAGCCTCGGATTACCGTTAACCGTTCACCGTAGCCGCGTGCATCGCCACCGCCAATTCCGAAACCGGAAAACAAAGCGGGAAAGCGAAACAAGAGCAAAAGGAAAGACTCGCTCGATTCCTG